>CALSCE010010667.1:6529551-6603530 GCA_943593645.1 Bovichtus variegatus | reverse complement strand
AATGAGAAACTCCATACTTTTGACTTAGGCCTACCAGGACACAAAGTCATTATTTTGTTATACTATGTCATAATATTGAGACGCTAACTCCATTTTGAGAGAATTTCTTATTGACACTTTTGTATTCCTTTGTAAATATTAAAGTAATGCAGGAATGAGTGTCTGCTCCGTATCTGTCCGTGGCGATTTCTCTCATTTCGCCTCGGTCATCAGAGAGCAGGGATGCTGTAGGGAGGACTAGTGACGGACAGAGCACTGCTCAGGACTGTCCAGGTATCTGCCTCCCATCAGACACCACACATACACGCTTCTGTGAAAATTAGAAATGTTTACATTGCCCTTAAGAGCTGCTCAAAGACAGATAATATTACCTCTTCAGGTTTGAAGAACTACAGGGGACAGCTTCCTGTGATTTACTCTCTCCAGGCTTCTCCTCTGAAATTGTAAGATGCATGATTAGAATAAAAAACTGCAATGTTTTGACATACCCAAATGAATACATGGCTTAAAATAAAAATCTGATTTTGCTCACCAAGAAGCATTGCAGGGTACTGGGAGAAGACACTACTTCTGTAACTCGTGTCCGCCGCCGGTTCAAAAGACAGCGGAGCCATTGGCGAAAGGAAGCCAAGAGCCTAAAAACAGACATTTAAATATGAAATTAAGAGATGCAACTACAGTAAAAACCCCTTTTGCAAACATGTTGGCACTGTGATTGCCTTCTGAAAGAAACTAGTGTGACAAACCTATTCTTTCTTGTTCCTCTTAAGTATACTGCTCGACCATACCGTGACTAGCAAGACAAACTCAGAAATCCCAAGAACCACTTACAGGATCTTCATTCAAAAAAGAGACGAGAGGTGCGTCTTTAAGGGTATCCATCCACTTCCTGTCCCACGCAGCCTCCAACTCTTTGATGGTACTCCTGACCTCAGGAATTTCTTCTTTGGAAACCCTTTGTCTGGGAAAAATAATTAAGGTTAAAACAATGGTACTCAACTTTCAGTTAGCCAGCAAGTACAATCCTGATAATTCTTCCCCATGATTACAAATGTTCCATTAACCATCGCAGTTTCCAAACCACAAATAGTTGAAGGTTTATAGATGCAAATATAAAACTTCAGAAACCTGAAAATAAAAGCTGTACATTTGAGAAAATCTATCCGCTAATAAAAACAATGTAATTAATATCAATACATAAAACACGAAGTAACATTGCAGCACACCAGGCTGTGGAAGGTGCATCCTGCAGGATGGGTAAATGTATACCTGATGAGGTGGAGGATCTGCAGCGCACGGCCCATCTGCTGACATTTCTCCTGCAGTTGCTGAGGACTGAGCTGAGGCTTGGGGGCATGAAAGAGCCGACATCGCTCCTCGCTCAGGAGCTGCAGCGCATGGTTCGTCAGCTCCAACACACACAGGAGGTTCAGCTGACCAGACTCGTACACATTCCCTGAACTCAACTGGAAAACACAGACAAACCAAGGCGCCGGTGAGATTCCTCAATGTTATTATTAATTCACATGCTGTATATCGATGGTTGGACTGAACGTGCACTTTCATTGCGAATTTGAAGATGCAATACCGTGTGAGAAGAAATATTGTGCATCCAAACAAATCACTGGTGCCACATCGACGGTGTAAAGGCCTTCAGTAACAGTGAACAGACTCATCTTTACTCTCACCTGATGTGGGAGCTGTTCAATTCTCTCCTGCAGACAGCGAGGAATGTTGAGGACTCGATCCGTCCCGTCCAGAATGTATTGATCTACATCCCCCTTCAAAACACTTTCCACTCCATGCCGCTCCTCTTTGCTAGCCAACAGCATTTCATCAATGCCCGACCACAAGGAGCGCACCTTAACACAACCAAATACCTCTGTGAGCCTTTTAAAAACTAAACATTCTTAACACATGTGTTATGGTTTGTAGAGCTCTACAAACATTAGATACCATTTTGGTCTTCTCAGCTAGAGAAGCTCCCTGCTGTGTAGAGTCACTGCTGTGATGCCTGAAAGTAGAAACGACAGACAGATTGAACAAACTGGACTGAAAACAATAAAGTCCAAAGTATTGAGGGGAAAAAAAGAAAGTCATACATACTTGAGTAGCTCATTGTACTTGGCACCATCAGCTCTGATGTCCCTCATAGACTTCACCAGGGGCCTTTAAAGCAGGGAAAACAGAAGAAAACTGCTTAATTAAACCGCAAACCTCTACAATCTGCAACATAATGTTGCCATCTGTGCACATGGTTTTTTTCCACAGCACATGTGATAACAGAAAAAACACAGGTGTAATTTATAATATAGATGAACTGGGGCACTTCATGGAACATGACCATTGTTAACGAAATGCATTTCACTTGTGCTTTTCCAGCAACGGCAAGTTAAGATGTCTGATTGCAATCACCTCCAGCAGCTGCCAGCTGCTCTCGTTAACCATAAGTTTACCAATGAGTTCACAAGAAAGGGGTGGGGCTTAAAACAAATAGCCAATGAAACGTCAAGAGCAGTGACAAAAGTTTCAAACAGAAACACTTCCTGCGGTGATAGAAAACAAGGCTCAGCAAGGTAAAATACAAACAATATAACAATAATAAAATAAATAAGATGTCCACACACAACAGGACATACTGCTAATACATTAAGCATGTCTTATTAAATACAATTCAATATGTTAAGTAGTCTTTTTTAAGTATATAAAAAGTAATGGCAAAACATCTTAAATAATTTACTGGTGCACAAACTATTGTAATGAATATATAGGCAATGCACAACATTGTATTCACAACACTGTTGCTACTTCTGAGTAAATAAAGTTATGATAACCAAATCTTTTTTTTCCCTTTCATTTGAATTTCATATCATTTTATGTTTTATTTACAACAAATATGAAATTTATTGTTTTTGCTAACTTTTGTATTTACTAAACATTTCAGACTTAAGCAAATCATATAAATAGGATTTCATTGCCATAACCTGAGCTGACAAATTGTATGTTAATTAGGTTTACTGCATTAGTGAAGTAGAAAGTTGCCAATGTAAATATGAAATAACATCTAGTTCTGTCCAGGAGCCAAGATGGACTACCAAGGACTTACTGTGCTCGTCTCTGGTACTCGTGAAGAAAACGATCCTGATCCACTGCAGCTTTCAGAAACCTGGTATGAATCAGGTTGAGCCTCTTCACTGCCATGTCCAGGGAGGACGCGGGCATCGCTGCAGCCTCAGGATACCAGGTGTCATCTGACAATGACAATATTCAAGATTATTTTATAGTCTTTACGTGCCAACTCTTTATTTAAATTTAAAATTAAGCGCCTGGCCATTGCGGTGTCCCTCTACACTTATGGATAGAAGTTAAATTGTGAATATGAGCTGCTGACATTGAAAAGAAATGATTATAAAGACTTTTTCTCACTTGACCTACCTGTGGTGAAAGTCTTCATTTCCTGCAGCATGACGTGATTGGCCAAATGAAGCATCAAGCTGACAAACTTGGGGCCTCCGGGTGAGAGGAACAAGGATGCGACCACTTTGGATCCTGCATTTGCAGTTTCATCCTGCACACAGTTAAAAACAGATGATTGACATTGAATGATGTAGTATGCTAAACGACAGAAGAGGAACTTGTGTCAAATATGTTGTCTTTATATTTTAGACATTTTGCCTTGAAGTGATCTCCTGAAAAACCCAAAAAGAAAAGGTGACGTAGTGGTGAGACAGGGAGTTTAATGTTTACCTGCAGTGGATTGATGTCATTATATGCAGATTTAAGTCCAATTTATGTTTTACAAAAAGCTGTGCACAAACATTATATGATAGTATGTAAGAAGGAAGGAATGAAGACAAAAAGGAAGAAAAGATGAACACAAATTCCCATTTGTGAAGACATAACTGGTGTATACTCTGGTGTATACTATCTGAACACGGGAGAGATGCTCACCATTATTTCTCGCAGCCAAGCGCAGCTAATTTTGCGGAACTCCGCATCTGCTTTGTGTCCCAAAACAGGCCAGCAGTGCCTGACCCAAAAGAAAAGTTTAAAATGTTTTTACAATCAATCCGAAGCACTATTCATTTTCAATAAATATAGCTGATCATATCGACCTTTACCTGTATGCGTCATTGAATCGTGTCGGGTTGAGTCTCTCCAACAGGAAATGGGTCACTATGTAGAAGCCATCCTTGTTTGGTTTGTCGAACATATTCCTATTGGCCATAAAATAACATTTAACCTCCTTAGAATAGTCAAGAGTAACGTACTGTGAATGACAACTTAAATGTAACTTCAGGTGAATGTAGCCGAAGTGGAGAGGTCGTATCAACGCGACACAGAACAACAACGTTAGCGAACTGTATTAATATGCGATCAACAATATAAGCAGACTCACGGTCCCAGGTTGATGTGTTTAACGTTGATGTTGAGTTCGTCTGGTTGAAGTCCGAGCCCAAGAAGAGCAAACCACAGATATTTCCCATTCTTTTTCTGCAACATTGCCGGGTTCGCCATTATCCAGAGATGGAAGAAGTGAGTCTGGTGCCTGGCTGACGTTGATACTAAAACGATAGCCAGCTAGCTTTAGCTGCTAGCTACAAAGTTTACTGTTGGCTAACTTACGCTAGCTATTGAACTTTTTTTGAGTTTGTCAGCATACATTAAACAAACCAATCAACAAACACTACAGAGGAAAGGTTAAACGTGTTGTAATATTAGGTCCAGTTGAGTTACGTTGGAGTTCACATTTGTTAAATAAAATCTCACAAAGTTTTGTCAGGAACCCGCAACAGCAAGAACACAAACCGCCAATTTTTTTTCAATATCACCCGGATGTTGTTAAGAACTACTTCCGGTGAGTGAAAACGAATGCACTTCGAAACAGTTTCTATTGCACTACAGAGCTGTAGGTTTTGGACATTTGCATGTGACACGTGCCCCTCAACATTTAGAAAAGGTCTATTTTCGCCTGCACTAAAAGTGAATGAAATAAAAGTAGCAGAAGACTTTTATTTTGGAGGGCCGCGAGAACAACAGCGCCTCCGGTAGAGTAGGTGGCGGTACAAGCATGGAGCATGAGCAGAAATCTTCCTGAAGCACACGAGTTATTAAAGTCCAGGGGTTATTTATTAATAATTAATTTATCATTGACGTGAATAGATGTCACATGCACATATAAAGAGGTTACACCCCCAAACAAAATACAATCACTGCCCACACGTGCTGGCAGGGATAACATTAAATGAGAACAAAACACCTACATTTTGTTTTCTTTGACATAAATAACACTTTCCACCATAAATTGATGCACAATGTGCAAATTATTGCATCAAAATCCATCAGAATGCTGGAAAATAAGTGTTTGATGCTCCAATTTTTCTTTTTATATTGCAAATAGAGCCCTTTCCCCAAATTAGTCATCTACAGGTTACATAGTAGCAGTCAATTCATTTACTAACCACCTCAACCGTCAGACCATTCAGAAATCACAATATTATCCTCACCAGAGTTGTTTCTTCAAAGTTTCAATTTGCACATAGATTTAATTTTACAGTGTATTGTTATTTGCTTATAAATGTGTATGAAATATTATTACATGCATTCACCCTAAATTTACCCAACAAAATATTCAAGGGGCTTTAAAAAGGTGGAGCAGTGATTAAAAAAAAACAGGATAAGCATATGAAGAGATTTATTTGTCCTTTTTTATTGCAGAACATACAAGTATTTAATTCTCCACCACAACTGATTAAGCAGAACAGAGTGATAGTAAGAAACAAGTGCTCTTTTCTCTAATCATTCACATCATTGTATTTCTTTTAAAACCAGCTGGCAACACTCGGCCACCTTCGATGGATCAGACACTGATGAGTATTTGGAAATCTGAGAGTTGACCCCCAGGGAGCGAGCCAGGTCCTGCGCTGTCTGGTCTGAGGCCACAGTGGTTCCCAAGGCCACCAGCAGCCTAAACACAGCCTCCTTGTCTTGTACCGTCTCCAGAGCTCGACTGGCCACAGACAGGCACTGGGCCTTAGCCTCGAGATCGGGTTGGCTATGCAGGCAGCCAGCGTAGTTAAGCACCAGAGTGGCCAGGGCAATGTGGATGTTCTTATTGCAGATGTTGGCCAGGTCGGCAGCACGCGATAGCACCGCCTCACGCTGGGCCAGCAGGAGGGCTCTGCCGTGCCTGCCACTAAAGCAGTTACACAGAGTCCGCAGCGCCAGCATCTGGTTGGCAGTACGGCCCTCAGGGCTCATCAGGCTCAGCAGGTGGTTGCACAGCTGGACTCCCTCTGCCTCCCCGCAGAGGCTCTCGTTAACCTGTGGGTGGCGCACTGCCAGCCTCATAATGTCCAGGACAGGAAACACGATGTCTAAAGTCCAGGGGGAAGTAAAAGGGAGTCTGGTTAGTAAACAGTAATGAACTGAAGAACCCTAAAGTGGCAATGGACATATTTTTTGCTTAAACTTATCATTATCAAGTAAATGTTGATTGCACAAAGTACTGGCTTCAGAATAATGACACCATCGGCATTTAGCTTAGTTAAGCCTCGCTTTCACTTTGTAATTCTGTCTTCCACTGACTACTATCTCCTAGGAACATGAAGCCTCCATTTACGGCACAAGGCCGTGTAAAACACCTGGTCCTGCCTGGTGACCACGTTATTATTTTTGGAGGAACCTGGAAGCATCCTCCTGGATCCATCCTTTTCATATATGATCACAATATCCTTTTTGTCATATGGATTGTCTATGTTATCAATTTAGACGATAAATTTGACGCTAGAAGTAGAAGTAGGCTCTGAGCAAAACGGAAAATGATCCGGTTGTTTTTGCGACAGTGGCGCCAAAAATAAGACCACTTGGAAACCCTGAGAAGTTTTCTTTTAGATCATGTTCATCTTTTCTGTTTTTGTATTACATCATCTATCGGGTTGGAAAGCTGCTGTTGTACCTTCAGGCCAGTGAGAGGCTTTCCACAGCAGGTTGATCTCTTGGATGGTTGGGGGAGACTCGGAGGAGTTGGGCTCAGAGACAGACACCAGCAGCCTCACCAGGCTTTCCAGAATCTCTTGGGAAAGCTTGTGCTCCTGAGGGGCACTTCCATTCAGCTCCTTTATCTTAGCTGGTGAGGAAAGACCCAATCAAACATTGACCCCAACACAGAAAAAGGTTTTAAACAGAAAGGACATTTTCATACAATATCTCATGACAAGAAAATACTTTGGAAATGTTGACTGTCAAAGTCCCTTTTAAAATGTTGTATCACATTTTATGCATTTTTTTAAAAACATGATATATTCTTGAATAGATTAGAATGAGCAACATCAAAGTAAAAAAACATATTAAGACCATATTTATTAAGAGTTTAACACATTGCTTCATCAGGACTGTGGTGGTTTGATCAGATTTTACTTAAGCACACAAACTACCCACCAACTGTCATCAGAACTTCATTCAAATATTGATAAATCACCTTTTCCCAACTGAGCTCCTCTCATTTCAAACCAGTAAGAAGAGCACAGAGATTTAATATATAAATACAGAAGTCTCTAATATGACAAGCAAAACTGTGGCAGAAAATAATGTGTTCACATAGGAGACAATCGCTCAGTCAGAAGCTGATGGAGAAAAGAAGCTTGACACTCAAAATCCCTTAATAAAGCTCAACTGACATGTGGATTTTAGAGACACGTCATTAAACCCAAACTTGAAATGCTCACCAATGATCTGCGAGGAATTGGCTTGCTCGAAGGTCACACCATCAGTCTTGGGGAAGTAAATGTTGGTTGGCGTCTGTCTGACTGCTGCTGAGGAGTAGGCACCTCCGCCTGCCGAGTAGGGAAGAGTAACTCAACATTGAAGGGCGATAATTCAAAACTTATCGTCAATGGAAATGTATCGTGATGAAATCATATAACGAGATATTGTGATACACAATTACGTAATTTTGCACTAAAGTTAAAATTGGACTTTTCATTTGTCAAGTATTTAATTCACATGAGTTTACAAACAGGCTTTTTTATTTACTTTTCAGAAAACATGCTATATCGGCATATATATCGTTTTCGAGATATGAAATGATATACTGTATATCGGGATCGAAGATTTGGCCATATCTCCCAGCTCCAGTAGAGAAATAAATTGGCTACAAGTGAAACTACATCCCAGCCCGTGTCTCTGCCTGCATCATAATTGGAACGCTACTTTGCTGTATGCAATTCACACACACACGCTCACAGCTTTTAACGCTAGAGGCCATTGTGTGAGGCTGGTGTTGTAATGTGTGCATATGTGCATGGTAGTACATCATTCTTTATTTTTAAAAAATTACAATCCTTCTAATAATCCCCATTTTTATTAAATGTATTGGTAATCTGATTTTGATTTTTTTCCTGTGACTGTAACAGGATACATTTACCAGTTTTTTGTATACTAAATATGTTACTCCCCAAGCCTGCAAATGAACCCTGAGAGTTGTCCACATTAATTCAGAGACTCCTCCAGTCAGTAACTCACCTGTGAAGGGATCTGCCACACCAGCAGGAGCACTTGGGTTTGGACCCGCCCCTGGGATGTAACGACCGGAGCCTGTGGCGACCAAAACAAACAGCTGTGAAAAGAACATCTCTGGTGATGGTCAGACTGTGAAAAATCTTTAAAGTAAATACCTGTAAAAGGATCAGCTCCGAAACCTGGCCTTTCATCAGAAGCCCCGGGGATATAGCGAGCTCCTCCTGTCAGAGGAAGAGATAAAACACCTTCAGGGAAATATAAATACAGTCCAATAACTTTTAATACTGTATTGGACATATACAACAGTATACCATCACAAGACATTGACTGTTTCAGAGAGGCAGAAAAACAAGTGTCTATGTTTTGTCCTCACCAGTGAATGGGTCACCTCCAGCGGGCTGGTTTGGTCCCACCACATGTCCTTTGGTGTTTTCTATTATAAAATTGGCAACCTGGTCGAGGAACATGGGGCTGAGATCGTTCTTCTGCAAAAAGTTGTGCGCTGTCAGCCAAGGGTCCTCTGCCACGTTGTAAGGAAGCTTCATGGACGGCCCTCCCTCATTTACGTCAATGGTGAAGACGTAGTCATATTCCTGAGGGAAGATCAGGAGTCATTTATGACTCTTCTCATGAGTTCATGCTTCGTTTGCCTTGTCAAAAGAGATCTGCAAGATTAGTGGATGGACAGAACAATAATCGCCAACTATTTGATAGAAAATGCTGCTTTCAGACACTCAAAAATGGAGACTTTTCTCTGTTTACGATTATTTTAAAGTGAATATCTTTGAGTTTTGAACAAAAAAAGATTTTAAAGATATCACCGTAGACTTTGAGACACTGGTAGACATTTTTCTGACATTTTATAGACAAAGTGATGAATAGATGATGAAAATAATAATTAGTTGCAGCCCTATCAACTAGCTTAGGGTCTTACCTTTCCTTCATACACCACGCTCTTGGAGATCTGTTGGTTTGAGCCTCCGACCACATCTCCGATTTTCATCCAGCGGCCATCACTGACACTCCACTGATATGCCTCCACCTTCTCTCCATCTTTAATTAGACGCGTCTGCCCGTCACGATTCCCTTGAGGAAGCAAACAAATCTTGATGTAGAAATAGCATTGGCACTTTTTCATCATCAGACGGAATTGTGCAATCTTGGATGTGTAAGGTATGAAGCAGAAACACCAGATAGAATGATTTTAAATAGGATAAAATGGATGTCAGTCAAATTTCTTACCAGGCTCATCAAGGTGTTCCCTTCCAGGAAGATCCTCCACTTTAATGTCTCCAAGGTCGCCTGTCTTGGGGTCGATGGTGGTTTTAGATAGTTCATCCTCAAAAGCCTGCAGGTCCTCTGCACTCGCCATGCGGTCTTCAACTTCCGTAAACACACGGATTAAGCCATCACTGTAGCAGAGGAGCACAACAAAATGACTTACTGTGTCTGTTCATGTGAGAATCTGCACCATGATGTGTGAATGCAGGAGTGAAGAAAAAGGCATTTAAATATTTGTGGTGCACCACGATCATGGAAATGTTCTTACCTGGCCCCAATGGCTATATCACCATTAGGTAGTATACAGCAGCACCAGACAGACTGGGCGGGCAGACGGATGGTCTGAGAGCACTCTCCCTGCCTCCATATCCTCAAAGTCCTGTCCTCTCCCGTGCTTACAAAATCTAAGGGAAAAGCATCAGTAAGAGGTTAGGGTGAGCCAGCTACCATCTTACAGCAGGAAGAAATGGGTGCTAATACCAGGGCCAGTGGCTTGAGTGAATAATGTAGCCAGAAGTTCCTTTTTTTCCAAAACTGGTACCATGTCATGGAACAGCCTTCACATCAACTCTTTATATTCGAGAAGGGTTTATTTAAGTCAGATTAGTGATTTTTCTTTGGAACAGGGTAACAGATTTATAGTGGCATTTGCAATGAAATTGTTATGTTAGCTTTCCTTGTTTTTTGTTGTGAGTTATTTTGTATTTTTCTTAAATTGTGGTGACTTTGTCTTGTAACATCTTGGGACCATGTTTGAAATAAGTGTTTTCACTTTCTGATAATCAATAAATAAAATCAGTCAATCAATGTAGGTTCAAGAAATGAACATCTCTTTACACACACATTACAAGTCTCCCATTCACCTCTTTCATAGACATTTAAATATCAATATAAATAAACAAACCTTGGCTATTGGGGAAGACAGCTAAGCTGTAGATGTAGTTGGTGTGGCTGTAATAAACCTGTACACATTCACCCGTCACCAGCCACCTTCTGATACTTGTGTCATTGCTGCATGAGAAGAATTCAGTGTTGCTGATCACTGCTAGTCCCCTTACACAATCCTCATGACCTAAAAAGAAAGAAAACAGGTTGTGTTGAAATCATTGCTTTTAATGATTAAACCCCAAAGACAGGTGTTTTGAATTATTATGGTTGAATAAATAAAAAATGATTAGCCAAAATAATTTTGAACACATGAATGATACCATTTACTATTAGACATTTTAGAGCTGACATTCTGATTTTCACCCTACTTAACAAGTTTTATTGGGTAAAAAATAAGTTTTTACAATACTGCTTACGAAGACCAGACATGCAAACAGAGGCAAATTTGAGACAGTTCATCTGGGGGCACTCTCTATGTCAACAATCCTACTAATCGATGGCCACAATCTCAATTTTGTTCGCACACACATCTAATAAAAACCAAAGACAAAAAATGATTTGTTCACTTATGTCACCATTTGCAAACTCTCACCTGTAAACGTCTTCTCACAGCGACCAGCTTTCCAAAGCTTTATGGTCTTATCTGCTGACCCAGACAGCATAAGGCCCTGTTCAGGTAAGATGACCACTGCCCACACTGCTGCAGAGTGGCCCTGTAGCAAAATGAACAAGCAGAGATTTAGCTCTGTCACACCGCCATATAATAATATTTAGGCTCTTTACAGTTGCAGAGATTAAATCAATGTCAAGACATATTGTGAGAGAGCAAATATCAACCACAGTCAGTGTGAAAGAAGGAAAAATTTGAGAAACTGCCTCTTAGGAAAACCCTCTTAAGAGATGATCAGAGAAACATCACAAAAGCTTCAGCGTACCTCCAAGGTCATCATGCACTTCTCATTGAGCCAGACTTTGGCTGTGGTGTCCCAGGAGCCACTCAAAAGTGTCCCAAACTTCCCAGAAGACAGGGTGCAAACTGTGGGGATTAAGCGTTATAAAGATGGAACCAGAAAAACTGCAAAGATCTCTTGACATTATGGCAAATAACAGCAAATAAGGTGCTTATTAGAACGTTATTGTCCTGGGCGTCTACAGTGAGGCACAACTCACCTGTGTTTTTGTGACCCGTGAGAGTAAATAGGGGCTGTGATTGGTCCAGTGTGAAAACACATATGTTATTATCATTTCCACCTGTGGCAATAAGTCCTTGAGGATATGTTTCACTGGGTGCAACGATGCATACACAGGATACAAAATTGGAATGGCCAGACATACTATGCATCTCTGTGAAACCATTCTCTGGGCTGTCGAGAGAGTGGGAAAGAAAGAAAAGAATGTAGTTAATTGTGTGGGAACCAGTGGATTAAGAAGTAATCAGATCTATTACTTAAGTAAAAGTAGTAATACTACAGTGTAGAAATAGGCTACTCTGTTACAAGTAAAATTCCTGCATTAAAAATATTACTCACGTAAAAGTAGAAAAGTACTAACATCAAAATATACTTAAAGTACAAAAAGTACACACTATAGAGAATGGCCCTTTTTTAAATAATGTATATCATACTCCAGAATGATAGTTATTGATGGATTAAAATGTTGCAGTTTTTTCTGTACATATTGCCAGGTAGCAAGGGATCAATAAAGTCTATATTTTGTATTATTAATCTGAATCTGTAAAGTAAATCGGATTTAAGGTATCAAATAAGTGTAGAGGAATAAAAAGTTAAATGAAATGTTCCAATTAAATGTAGAGTAGTGTAAGTATAAAGCAGCAGAAAATGTAAGTAAAGTACAAGAGTCAAAACATTGTTATAGTACTTGAGTAAAAGCCTCCTTATTTACTTTCCACCACTGGTGGGAACAAGTGGTTGAAATGTGTGTGGCTGATAAATGCAGGAAAGGTCATCAAATGAACTGACAGACCACCAATCTAAATCTGGTGGACTCTGTGATCCGCGCTGTTTACATTGAGAGTTGCAGTTGAACGAATGACAAAGCTAATTTGAGTAAACGTTAGCAAACCGCTCAGCTAGCTAACTCTGCTAACGTTACCAACGTTAACACGAATGTATAACAAGTAAGCGACTTTACTCGGGTTGTTGATTGGCTTGCTACTTTTCTTGGTCAAGGCACCTTTCCTGACAACATAGTTACTAAAAAACTGAAGTAAATCCTCGCCGACATCACAATTAGTTAGTCAGTAGCAGGCTAATGCTAGCTACCTTGAGTTTGGTACCCAGACTCTTCCGGTTCGGTCTCTGGACACAGACACGAAAGCTCCCTCAGGAAAAACAGCAGATGCGAGTCCCCTAACATCCATTTCGTGGCCCGGGATGGAGCACCGGAGTTTGTAAGAGTTAGATGATGCCATTTTGCCCCGACAACACGATAAAACTACGACAGTAGAGTTGTGCTAAGCGGCGTTGCTGTCAACAAACACCGGCCGCTAATGCTAGCGGAAGTTGAATTACGTCAGTGTCATGTCAGTGCGCTCACTTATGATACCGGAAGTGGAACATGCTTGCTTTGATAACGTAATAAATAAGTCACAAATGTGCTAATAATCATATAAGGAATCATTTCTTCAGCAAAAGGAAAATTACTCTACTGGGGGTGGGGGGGCATATAAATGTGGTATCCCTACAAATCGAAGGAAATCGGCCACATTACAAAATTGAACAAAATATTTTTCCCACCCACAAATTAATCTCAACAATTGTGGTTTTTGTTAACAAATATGATTATTGTAAACGTGAAATAACCCCAAATCTATTTTATGAATGTCAGTCGGCCTACACATTAAAATTCTGTAAAAAACAACTGAGGGCTATTTTGACACTATGGTGTAATATTAAAGCCTAGTCTACTATGAAAACAAACCTAGAAAGTGGACGGTGAATTTATCGATTTACTGGGAGAATTTCACATCCATAAAGCGAATTATCGAGGATTGAATTTAGGAAATAGGCTACTGTGAGTAAATCATTAACAATACGTTTTGGATTTTATTGCCTACCTCTTCTGTTAAGTTATTACTTTTAAATTATTGTCTTTTTTCTTTTCTTAAAAAAAAGATATTACAGTTATCCTATGTTATTTTGTCCTTATTTCATTATGATGCCTAAATGTATTGTATTAATGTCACTTGTTGCAAATGTAGATTTGATTAAAAAAAATATATATATATATATATATATATATATAATATATCATTATAATATAATAAATGATTGAAGCATGACGGACCTGCTCCACATGTATTAATCATGTTTCACCAGAAGGCGGCAGCAGACTGTTTCCCTGTTGTTGCTGCTGCACTGCGCTCCACCGCCCACCTGTCCATCAAGCTACTGCAGGCAGCCACGATTCAAAAGGAAACGTGTGTGTTATCATGCAAATAAAACCATAAGTGGTGTACAGTTAGAGTTCAGCATTCATCAGCTCCCACCAACAGAGTTACATGTAGAGCAATCACCAGGAGCAAGACATGAAGTCTCGTGAAATAATAGCCACAAAAAGGCAACATAAGGAGACTCAAAGAGGTAAATAAGAAAGTGAATACTGCAGAAATACTAAAGTAAAGCTAGCAGTTTTAAAAATATATGGGGATAATGATGATGTTTGTATTAATCAATAAAGCCACCTGCAATAAGATTATGTCTTGGAAACATGGAAGGACTTTTGGAGTTACGCCAAAAAGATATACTGAAGGCATTCTTTGATCCCCTCCGTTTCTCTTCTGTGTCTCAAATGTAAAACCCAAAATAGGTACATTAAAAAATTGCGTATGGTCCTAGATTACATAAATTACAGAAGTGTTTGTTTGAAATACTTTGTCAGATGGAAAAAGGTTTTGACAAAGATTTAGATTGTGGCCCTCGGAAGTAGAAATATAGCTACTGTACCTAGCAAAAGTTATTTAGTCATTTGATTAGCTATTTAACATTCTTACTTTTGATGCTAGAATAAATATATTTATTAACAGTGGACAAGTTATAAAGGCCCTTCTTTTAAGGGTTAGTGTACATTTATATTTGGAATATTTTACAAATAATCTACGTACCAAAGCAGATCAAGTCTGGCAGCAGGTTATTTGAATTTTCTTGATTCTTCTTCCATTATTTTACAAGGAGTCTCCTGAAGCTGAACTCTTGCAACCTTTTATTTATTTTATTTGCACAATTGGAAAATCAGATAATGAAAAAAATAAGAAATCTGTAAGGAGAAACATAAAACAGAAGAAAACTACCAGAAGAAAAGACCAATTCCCCTAACCTTGTTTGTTTAGTTCCGTTAATGTTGCTTACATGTTTGTTTTATTATTAGTATTGTTTGACTGGAAAAGAAGAAAATGCAATACACTGAAAAAAAAGTTTTATTTTGACGTCAAACCGGAAATGTGTTTTATTTTTGCGTCGCAGGTATCGAACCTGCTCCTGTGCAGCCGGTCCAGCCCACAGAGGCTCGGATGAGGAAGTGGCTCCACTGATGATACGTGCGCTGAATAAGGAATAGGACAGCGACAATAAAGTATGTATCTTCTTCATTTTAGCGTCGTAAATCATGACTGACGCTCAACACGTTGAATTATGTCATTTGTATTTGAACACGAGGTGTCATATCAGGCACGCACGCTGACGTTAGCTAACAGTGAAGCTACAGAGCCAAGCCCATCGCGGCTGTCAGTGTTATCAGCAGGATGAATGATGGAGCAGGCGAGGCGTCGCAATAACCAGGATTTCAGTGCAGGTCACCAGGTACATTGTGAGGGCTGCTCGTGCTAATTGAGACTGGGTCAGATGAGGAGATACTCTACATGTTTGAAATCTGTGTAAGGTGATGTGAGGTCGTTCGGGTTGGGCTTGTTTAGAGACACCTGCGTTACAACACAGCAGCACACAGTAGTAACGTCAGGCCTGAGTGGAGGTTTCATCAGAAAACATGCCCCAAACTGAGCCCTCCTCAGTACATGACGGATATCTGCACCATCATGTTGCTGTGGGTCAGTCATCTACACAGAACAACTTTCAAGGCCAGGTAATAGTACTGAGAGCAACATATCACAACTGTGTGATGCAAACACTGTAACACTGATGATGAGGTCTCGTAGGCTTACACACAGTGTGAGGAAGGTTACTTTACAAATGTAATAGGGTGCATATTATTAGTTACCCTGTTAAAAATGCAATAAAGGTCAAAAACAGTTTTCGTTACTTCATCAAAGCAATGTTCATTTTCACTTTTGATGACTGTTTAATTACTTTTCTTTTCAAAACAACTGCACAGTGCAGCCTGTCTCGAGTCCGCTCCTCGTAAGCCGTCCTACCCTTCATGATGTTGAACTCAAATGTGTCCCAAACGGTTTTGCTGACCTGATCTGTTTCCAATCATCAAATGCATATTTCATCCTGTCTGTGCAGGTTTCTCCGCAGTCCCAGCAGCCATGAAGCTTCGACTGCACTTTGTGGTGGACCCCATGGGCTGGCTGTGTATCAGCATGGTGTTCGGGATCTGGCTCTACAACACTTTCTTCATCCCCAAACTGGTTCTACTTCCTCACTACAACGAGGGACACATCCCTTGGGCCATAGTAGTTTGTGGGTATCCTTGTTGGAATTTCTTTGCTGACACACATGAGAGATTCAAAATAAAATGTCTCAACTGTTGGGAAGGGACCACTGGCAATAAGTGTGACTAGGCTGTATGCACCACACACTGTCAGTAGAATTAAACACTGTGTATTCCCTCAGGTTATTACATAGCATCAGGACTCTGCATGGCCGCCCTGTTCAGAGCTTCCACGGCGGATCCTGGCCGTCTTCCTGTGGACCCCCAAATACCTCACTCAGGTATCAACAATCCAGTGTGTCACATTTAGGGATGGGAATTGAAGATTTTATTGATACCAATATCATTATCAATTCTGCGTATCGGTCTAATTATTTATCGATTCCTAATTCATTTCGAATTCATAATAAAATTACAACACCTCCTTTTCAAAAGTCAATAAGCTTGAACCAAATATAAAACTGCCGCTGGCTTTTCTTCCTCTCCGTCATGAATCCTTCTTGTTGCAAGTTTCCAGCAGTGTAGACGCAATTTGGTACCGGAAATACTATTGTGGTCATGTGAAATTGATATCAGCTAATACTTCTCCTTCAGTCTTCAGACCAAACTGAATATGTTATAACTGTGTCACTATGTCAGCTACAAATGCCAAAACTACCAGAAATAATAACCAATAAACAACTTATTGTTGATTTCATGTCACAGAGCGAGAGCACTGGGAGTTGTGCAATAAGTGCAACTTAATGAGACCTAAAAGGTCCCACCACTGCAGTCGATGTGGTCATTGTGTACGCAGAATGGACCACCACTGTCCTTGGTAAGGACACACACACACGCACACACACACAC
Organism: Bovichtus variegatus; assembly: GCA_943593645.1. Classification (NCBI taxonomy): domain Eukaryota; kingdom Metazoa; phylum Chordata; class Actinopteri; order Perciformes; family Bovichtidae; genus Bovichtus; species Bovichtus variegatus. Next base: position 6,586,364 of record CALSCE010010667.1, on the reverse strand, counting down.
ACACACACACACGTATAGATTATCATGTTATATTACTACAAAATCGAGAGACTTTTTCCAGAGTCACACATGCAACTGAAACAACTATTGGGAAAACTTGTTTTTCATGGCAAACTAAGAATAAATTAAAGCAATTTGTCATCTTTTTCAACAAGACATATACATACATATCTTATACATCTCATAAAATACAAAAGGCTTTGAAGGCTTCTGCTGCAAATATTTTTCATGAAGTTTGACAAAAATGATATGAGGTAAAAATCTCCTGTTTATTTGCTTCCAGGATCAATAACTGTGTGGGAGAAGACAACCACTGGCTCTTCCTGCAGCTCTGTTTCTACGCTCAGGTCCTCAGCTTGTTCACGCTGGTGCTGGACTTCTGCCAGTACTATTACTTTCAGCCACTGACAGGACAAGACCAGGTAAATTCTGCAGGAAATGATACGCTCAGTTGACAGAAAAATGTTTGGAGAGCTGACAGACTGTATTTCAGACGTGCATGTGTGGCAGTTTTTATTGAATTATCTTAACCCTTGTGCCTCACTTTATATAAGTTGCTCTGATGTCCTTAGAGGACAAGAACATCTGCGTCAAAAACTGCCATAAAATTATATATTCATATTATTTTCCACTTTCACTGAGTTCAATCTTTTAACCCACTTCAGTCCTGATCATAACTACTTGATATTTATTAATTTCAGAATTTACACACAGTGCTACTGTTGTTTTTTAATGTAAAAAAAAAAAATATATATATATATATATATATATGTATATATATATTATTATTTATTTTTATTTTTTCTGTATATTAAATGCTTTTATTTTTTCCCAGTCTGGGATACGCCAATCATTTTTCATTGTCACCATTTTTGTTGTGAAGGCTCTGAGTTTATGTGTTTTGGATACACACTTTATTGTAGACTTATTATAGGAGACTAAACCTTCAAAATTCGAAAAAAAAACTCAATATGCAATAACACAGCCAGAATAATCGAAAAAGAAAAAAATAAGAAGCCAAACAAGTCCTTCCATGGAGCTTTAAGAGGATAAAAGTGAGAAGTTTTAAAACCAAAGGGTTGCCGTTCTGTTTTTCTGCAGGAGAGGTTTACAACACGCCATGAACTGGCTCTGCTGCGAGTCTCAGCGCTCATGGGTTTGGTCATGTTTGGTGGGATGACCAGCTTGTTTTACACTCAGATGACAGGCATCCTCTCTGTGAGTACCCAGTCACGACTAGAAGACTCATTGTCCTGTTTCAAATGACATCGACTGTTTAGAGTCACCTTGTAAGATCTATAAAATAAGCATGATGGTACTTATTTGCAGTATAAGTTTACTTGTTTGTCTTATTGAAAGCAAGTTCTGTCTTTTCAAGAACAATCTGGCAAACGAGGCAGCAGAACACAAAGCTGAACATAATGACACAGAATACAAAAATAAAACATCAATGCTAATAATGGAGTGATCAATAGAAAAGAAACAAGAGACAAAGTCTGGGTTCAGGCTGTGTGTGTGTGTGTGTGTGTGTGTGTGTGTGTTCATCAGCGTTTACCCGCTCGATACGGAGACTTGCCTTCTTGATATCTTCGATGACATCATTTTTATTACAAGCAAAAGTCATTTTCAAGCTTTTATCCAGAATTTTGGCAGAGCTGTAATGTTAGCCTCTATACTTAGCCTCCCGGATGAGGTGGGAAAGAACAAGTTGGTAATTTGAGAAAAGTTTTCTATAAATAAACTTATCATCTAATGTTGCATTGTCCTCTCTTCCCCCAACACTTGCAGGATACCACCACTATTGAGAAAATGGCTCAGTTCTCAAATGAAATGTGAGTCTGTTTCACTCTGTCTATGTCTGTCTAATGCCCCACTTATTCGCTTTCTTGCCGAGAGTTAGCTCGGAAGGTCAATACCTCTGTCTAAGAAGGGGGAAAAGACACCTAACAGCACCTCTAAAGCTCACAAAAAAATATATTTTCTTTGTCTAATCTGGACAAAAAAGTATAAAAGCAACAAGTTGTGAGAATATAATGTGTTAGTAGAGCTTTAGAGCTGCTTGTAGGTGGATTTTTGTAACCTCTGGACAAAGCGGGCTGACTCTTTACACTCTTTATGCTAAGCTAAGCTAACCGGCTGCTAGCTCCAGCCTCTACGGTGGCCGACAAGGACAAACTCGCTACAACAGCCCAAAACATTTCCATTAGGAGAAACGTGCTGCAGCTTCAGAAACACATATGAAGGTCCAAAACAAATGCTACAATGGAAACACGTCGCAAATACGGAAAACGCTGAAAAACGCTGCATAATATAAACTAGTCACAACAGCTGAAGTTCTCCAGGCCTCTTGGGGGAGCGCTAAGTGGAACAGCGGGATTCTCAACCCGAGAAAGAAAGATTGTGTTTGAATACGTACCTTTTTATGTCGCCTCTGTACTCCACTTTTCTTCCCGCTTCAGCCTGGAGATCTTCCGTTGTGTTGACTGGATACGCTTGTTCTTCTGTTGCATTTGTTTTTGGGGTTTATGTGTATCAGACTTTGCATCATTTCTGTATTTGCAGCGTTTTTGCTGTTAAAGTATGTGTTTTTGCTTTCTGCAGCACGTTTCTGAAGCTACACCACGTTTCTCCTAATGGAAATGTTTTGGGCCGTTGTAGCACGTTTGCCCTTGTCGGCCATTGTAAGCTTCAGCTTCAACAGAGATATGAACGTAGTATTACTCTCACTCAGTTTTAACCTGAATAACCTTTTTTTCAGATTTGGCTCAAAGAAGAAATCCTGGCAGTGGGCGCTCGCTGAAGTTTGCGGCACCCGCTGGAAACTCCTGTGGCTGATCCCGCTCCGAAACAGGCAGCCGATCCAAGCCAGTCACCACTTCCGCACCCACGTGTAGGGCTGGTAGCGGCACACTACCTCCTGCCTGCACAGATGGTAGGGGCTGCCATGATGAAACACTGTATACACACTTTGAATCCATCTGCTCACCGTCACCGTCCTCTTTTGTGCTGTGGGAGCTGGGCAGCAGGTTTGTGGATATTCTAAGCGTTTTTTTTTTTTTTTGTTGCCTTTCTCTACAAGGCCCAGACTGGCAGTTAACAGGGTCGAGAAACACCTAAGGGAGTGACTGGAAAATGTTGCTTTTTTTATTCACTGTGACTGCTACTTTCAGCATTTGGAAACCACTTTTAATAGCTAATTGCATCCGAAGGATGGAAGTCTTCACCTGAAAAAAGATGGCCCCTCTCAGGTTACTTTAACCAAGAGCCTTCACTACTGACCTTTAATCAGCTACAGAAAGAACCAGTGTGTCTATTAGTAAGGCCGTTTTTTGTATAAAGTTTGTGCCTTGTTTCTTTTAACTATGCTCTTTTCATTTGTCATGCATGAGCAGTTGTTTTTTTAAAAATGTTTTCTGTTGGTTGATCTTCCAGTTTTTTTATTTCTTGTCAATAGTGAAGGGATCTGGATCCGCCAACTGCATCCCTTTATTCTGTGATCATTTGATGATTCATGAATGTTTTCTTGCATTGTACTCTGAACCTTTTGTCTGTGAAGTGATGTTTTATGAGGCATGGTCCCAGAACAAAGATCATAACTTGAATACTTATATGTGATACTTTTATGACACACACGACAGGTCGGGTATGAAGATGCGTAATAACAAGCAGACAGTTAACACGTCACCATACCATGGTAAAAATCCAGACTTAGAAACAAGTTAATACTATCAATCTTAGGCTGTATTTGTCATAGTCACACTTGCTGTATAATCAAGTTGTTTCTCTACATTCCACAGCCAATTAATACCATGAGCTGATCATAACCTGTTGTGAAATCCTTATTGAAAGGGTTTGAGTGTCAAATATTATCCTCGAAGATAACTTAAACCACTGTTTATCCTAAATGAGTAAAAGAGTTCGACATTTTTTGAAATACACTTTTTTGCTTTCTTGCCAAGAGAAAGATGAGAAGATGTCGGGACGTCACTATACCAGAAATGAAGTAGCCAATACCAATACCAATACCAATACCCGTGAATCCACAATTCTGGATACCCAATTCGATACGACGGTAAATAACAAAAACAAAACAATAAATCCCATGTACTTACAGTCATACACTCCTTTACTACCGTTAATATATAATATAGTAATATAATAATATAGGCTAATATATATGTTAGGATAATTCCCTGTCTTGTACCTTTGTTATATTGCTGTGAAAATATTTCCTTTAAACATGTTTATATGTATTTGTATAACATAAATATGTATTTATTCGAGTTTCTCGCCAAAAACTTTATGATACGTTTTAATTTACTTTCGCCCAATACTCATTTTTACTTGAACGCATCATATTTGAACTCAATGCAACCAGAACATCTTTGATGCAACCTCCGTTAACGTTAGGGGTTAGCGCCATTATTTAGCCAGGCTGTGCTAACCGCTAACAGCTAACGTCAACTAGCCCTCTGCCTGCTGATTTCAAAACGTGTTGTTCACAATGTAGCATTATCATGAAAAAACTGACGGTACCTGTGGTACTGTAAAATAACGACTAATGTCATGTTTTTAGATTTTTTGGCATCGACTTGGTACAGAAGTATCGGTTCTCCTGACATCCCTAAGACCGAAAGTGGCATCTAACTCTGCAAGAAAGCAAATACGCGTAATTCCTTAAATATCAAACTATTCCTTTAACTCTGTGTGTTAAGTCTGCTCTGTCAACCATAGCCCTTACATCGCATGAGCACAAATTACTTTTGATCACCTCTCTAATTTTATTACTACTATAATTTGTGATTTATACTCACCGTTTTAGTGCTACCGCTTTAATAGTTAAATGTGTCTGATCTCGTGACTTTATAAATGCATATCTTTATTAATAATACAAAAACTAGCAGATTAGTCTACATGTGGTGACACTTGACACAACACTGCTTTTGCTGTAACGCTGTGGTACTGTTTAGATATTTTATTGAATTCTTTAAGAGGATACATAAGGATAAGATGATTCAGTGCATAATAATATAGCGTGGTTGTCATTGTCTATAATACTTGGCAATCCCATAGATTAACCTGTATGTAAACAAAGCTTTCCATGTGTGGGAAATAACAATATCCAAGTAGTTTTAAGTGCCTTTTCTAGGTCTTTCTTTTTACTCTCACGGTATGTCATCATTATCATGTTGGTCTCCATAAAAGCCAAAGACCTGGGGAAATGTTGCAATAGTCAGCAAGCATTTAGTAAATGCATGTTTCACCAAATCTTTGAAGGTAGCGGTTCAATATTATGCACTTATTTTCACACTAGCACACAGTCTTATTTTACTGCATCTACTAAAAGAAAGTCTCCAATTTATTGTTATTGTACTTTATGTTTATCTTCTGTTTTATTCATATCTCGTCAGATTGTTTGCATTTGCATGAGTGTGTGTGTTGATAAATTTGCTCAGTGGTTTTTATAACTCCGATTCAGGTTTTTGGATGTGTGTGTGAATTATTATTTTAAAAACAATGTTTGTGGTGGGAAAATGTGTATGATTGGCATTTAATAAGGGGGTACCGATAGATTACTTCTACAAATATTTTTAGAAAGCAATAAGCATTGTGCATAAGTAAAGCCATCTGTATTGTTACAACAGTAGTGAAAATCTGATATGTATTATGAAGTATGTACTGTAAGTGGGTGGATGAGTTATACTTATTAACTTATACTTCAGTAACCTCAGCCAAGATTAACACTACTGTAGCTGCTCTGTCTAGCTTTACAGTTTAACAACATGTCAGCCTCGACGCCTCATGTTGTTATGAACAGAATAGCAGACTTAAGGCTGACACTTGTTAGATTTGAATCAAGAGCTGCATGAGAGTGGAGGTGTGAGCACCCAGGCTGTTATCTGGCGCCCCCCAGGGCTCCCAGTTTGTATCTGTGCAGTTTTGTTCACATTGTTAATTTGCTGTTTTGGGAATGTGTTTTCAAGCTTTTAATTGTTTTTAATTCATACCTCAAACACCGGTTAAGTTTTGGGAATTAAATGAATACACCATAAATGTGCTATCCATTTCTTTATGTCTAGAAGCCTATGAAAAATGTCAGAAAACTGTAACATTGTGGTTATATAAAATATCATATAGGTATTCGTATTCTAATAAATCAAAGTCAAGAAGTTTAGTCTGTTTCGATGTTTGTAGGAAATAAAGTCCTCTGGATTTATAACAAGCACACACAGTTTGACATTTAATGGACTTTGTCGTCTCTTTATAACATCCTTCCAGAAGTTTGAATCTTTGGACATTCCTATATTGGACAATGTCTAAATAGAAAAGTAGATGGAGCGTATTCAAAGACCGCAGACAAATTGCTTCCCTTTGTCTATTAAGTGAAGTAATCAGCCGTAAAATGTTTAATGTAATGACAGAGAGGCCCCTCCGTCAGACGTGACACGATAGATCCTTGTGACCTGAAAACACACGCATTAATAATTGAGAGAACACAGTATTCTTCACTAGTAGCATTTGAATCGACTCATAATAACATAATGTTATTTTTTCTGCCATGGACAAAATATTCACTTTAAACAAAAAGACTAAAGTTTTTATTCAAATTTTCAGCCAATTTCGCAGTAAATACCTGACCAATATCTGATCAAAGTCAGACCGCCTAATTATCTCAGTTCATTGTGTCTGTTTGTCACAATAAGAGGCCAAGCAGCAGCTCTGTCTCCAACCAAATGGCCATTGTCCTGTCTTCTGTCTCAGTGAAGCGTGTGTAACGTGTGCATGATCCGTGAACATTATAATCTATGTGTGTTGTCTAAAATGGTTGCATGTTCTAAACATACACTGAACACACGCTCATACACACACATACACATTTTATTGCCCTCAGCAGCCCCAACCAGCTGGTACTTGACCAGACATGGGACAATATGAAATTTCATGTCACGATTGTCCTGGTAAAAATATATGTGATATTATCCTGATAATCATCACTAAAATCATCGTCCTGTTTAGTTTTTAGTTTTAGTTAAAAAACTAATATTTTTATTGTAGCACACATATACATCTTTTTTTAGAGAACATTTTTACATTTTTGATAATAATCAATCTTAAATATGGTAATCATAAATCATAAATTCCCCCTGCATTAATAAAGGATTAAAAATGTTTTTTTTTAATAGCAATATCGTGTGAGTCTGTTCTTTCTTAAATGATATTACTTGTTTTTTAAAATCAGGCTCAATTTTCCATCTCTCTGCCATGATAGCGAGCGGGACAGCTTTGGAAATTCACCAAGATCAACTTATTTTGAGTGATTTTTATCGCAATCCGCAATAAAATCCTATATCGTCCCATCCCTAGTCTTGACTTACCTCCAAGAAGGTCATCAGAGACTAAATTGGAAGACGAAGATCAAGATTGTTTTTGTTATGCCACAATTTTCTCATTATTAGCACTTGAGTGAGCAAGAAATGTATGATTTGTAGTCCAAAGCATTAACCAAAACCGCTTGTCCTTACATAAACAACACCATGGCTCTTAAATGTCACAGGCCGCCAAAATAAGACCACATAAAAGGAGTGAGAGTAAAAAAATAAAATGAATCATTCTTTAATTAGGATATTAAATTACACTATCAGTGAAATGAAAATATCCCCTTAAGCACACTTTGGGAATCCCTAAAATACACTGTCAGGTTTAAGTATAACAAAACACAGCTGTCCTCAATTACCTAATGTTTTTATGGCATGTCTTATATTATGGCGGATGCTTGATCTTAATTGTTGTGCTTTACAGATACATAAAAAGAATAAAACATACAATAATATGGTTCTGGAATAAATTCTACCTCTGTTATTGTTTTCAGAATTACCATCCAAACCAGTTTTTATAAAAAAAAAAAAAAAAAAAAAAAAATAGCCTGGGGTGGAATTTAATTAGTGAGTTTGGGCTTTGGGATAGTAAAATTGAAGGAGTCCTGTGCAGATAATAGCAGTCTGCAGTGGTCTGGGTTGAATTTGCTCTTAATCTCTGTTAATGGTTGGTCAACTGGACTAATTAAATAAGTGACCACCTGCTACTTTTATAGTCAAAGACATCTGGCTGAACAAAAGAAATAATTAGCCACATGCTTGATAAACATAAACTATATGCTTGGAGCAGTTATCTCTCAGATACAAGGCTGTTTACCTGTCTAGGATTGGAGTTAGTGGCTTGGCGTGTTCTGCTGCCATTTTGCCAAGCCTAGACACGGATTAACTCTCGGAGATGGAAGATATAACTTAATGATCGGATCACAAATTATGGGTAGCATGATCATTTTTAGATTTCTATCCATATGGGGCATTTTTCCTATATGACTTCATGACTATAGGGTCATGATGTTGGATCCCCAACATCCCAACATTATGCTTTGCTCAGATTACTTTTGATGCAGTGCTTCAGTAAAGATCCCACGTGTTTGACCAGCAACCATTTGTAGTCGTTACTGTTTCTTATCATTCAGGAAATTCAGTGTATCCATAAAATGTTGCATAAAACAACCTAATCAGCTTTTAAATCCTTTAAAATGATAATTTCTCACTGACCTGACTCTCTGATTCCTCCTTTACAAAGTGAGAAACTGTTATTGTATTCTTTGTCTCTATTCATAAAGGCATAATCACATCTTGTAGACCTCAGTGAGTCATGAGGGTGGGTTGCCAGTGGCAGGTGTCTGCCACGTTCCTCCATTTGCAGCTCCACAGCTGAACTTCCTGAACATGGAGGTATTGATTGGCCTATTGATTTTCAAATAAGCTCTCATTGTAGAAAGTAGAAATCCAATTAAAATGTTGAACTTGAAACAGTTAATCCTATCAAGACGATGAAATGTATCGATTTTACCCTCAAAATCAATAAGGTGCACAGCTCGGCCCTGAACGTTTTCCTTTCTCCAAAAGAATGAAGGACACATTTCAAGACAGCTGAATGTTATTCACTGGCAAAGAAATGTACAGTGTGTTATGGGGAAGTACCCGTGTTGACGATAGCCGTGATATTTGAAGGTAGTGATGTTCCTTATGTTTGGGGTCAATTCAACTCCAGAGGATGAAGTCCATGTTAGACCTCTCATGAACACGTAACACTTCTGAAAGTCCAATATAAGAAAATAGAATATTTCTTAGAATAGACTTATTTTGGATTGGGGAGGTGTAAAATGTTCTGTCAACAATAATCGAGAACATGAAACATCCGTTATGTTCAGCCATGCTTTACAGCGGTGGTGTCCGAACAGAAGTAATGCATCACTTTCTGTAGTGGACTTCTGAAACATCAGTTCAAAAATCATGTTTATAAGCAATTCTCATAAAAGATAAGCTTCTCAAAAGCCTCACAAGATGCTGAAAATAAGCACGTTTCATACACAGAGGTTGGTCCAAGGTGCTGTACAGAGAAGTTAAAACAACAATACAGCTTAAAATAAAAAAAAGATGAAAAACAAGATCAAAGACTAAAAGAATAAAAATAAATAAATAGAAGGTTCAAAATTATAATAATGATATAGGCTAATTTCTCAGTCACGCTGACATTTGCCTCCACAATAACTGGAGTGTCTCATTGTTTTCTGCATTTAAGAGCCAATTAAATGCATTGGCCAGCTCCTAATTAGTGCTTTATTAAAGTCAGGTGCGCTGAAAAGGTCAGCTGGGAGCAGTTAGTCATTACAAGCAGCTCTACAGTGCAATCAGTGGTAAGCAACACATACAGCGTGTTGTGCTGCAGGTGCCTCATCAGAGTGTTACGTTTTTAATTGTATTGTCGATTGTATTTTGTGAGCTTGAAGTGCTAAAACATGTTCAATAACTTCTGATTCATATGTGCCAGAAACTACAATATAGTCAAGTGGAATTCTTCATTTCAAAGCATTAGCCCGGATTTTCTTTTCTCCACTTCATGTTTGTTGTAACTAATGCTAAGTTACTGTTGCTAAGTCCACCCACCATCCCTGCGGGGAGATCCAGCTGCCACGAGCGGCCTCAGCGAGGAGGATTGGAATGTGGCAGGAGAGAAAAGGTCTTTTCAGCTGACAATCAGATACATGGACATTTACATGGACACGCCAAATGTCTTAACAAACACATCAAAAATACAGTTCAACTCTGACACTGAGGGGAAATTGAATGCAACAGCACTCTTGACTTGACCTTCATGATTAGGTAAAATACTTAGGTTCTTGACAATATGAAAAATCCTTGAAGACAAATCCTCACAATAATGTATTTTATATGCAGAAGTAGTATTTTAAATGACCTTTAGCTCAGTGCCACACAGTGATATCAAGCTGCCCTGGCTCCTTCGTGGATAACTCCCTGCACTCGTGGTGGAGGCAGAAGGGGGGGGGGGGGGTGGGGGGGGGGGGGGGGGGGAAGGGGGGAGGGTTGCAGGGTCACGGCTCTTTGTAATTACCACAGTCAGGTTCAAGTCACTGGTCAAGTTGTTGCTGATTTTTTTCTTCCCATGATGCAACATTGTCAAGGCCTGGCCTCCGTGGGGCACAACATGCCTCCGCTGCCCCCCCTCTGATTAGGTGTCTCATCTTCCACTGGGCTGCATCCGATGACAGCCGGGAGCACAGTGATGGCCGGGAAACTGACCGAGAGGTCCATTAAATGGCAGCTCTGTTATGACGTGTCAGCTCGGACCTGGTGGATGGTGAGTGGAGCTTTTTGTCTCGACTTCTTCCTCTTAAAATTGCCTTTGTTAAGAACATCATCTAGCAAAATTAAGCTTCAAAAAAGGCTATTGTTTCATGTAATATGATGACTTCTGAGGTAGTTTGGGAAAATATGTCCATGTCTAGTGTCCAACTACAACCCAGAGATCATTTTCTTCTGATTCCCCTCTTGAACTTTATTTACCTGGTACCATGATTTAGTTTCACTTTGGGAGTTTGTGCATCTGTGCCCAGGTTAAAACTTTCAGAAGTTAGGGATATTGTTAAGGAGGCTATTTAATATGAATGGTTTCAACTGTAGCACTGTACTTGTATTGTCACAATGTCTAAGTGCCTTCAAATGTTCTTTCATCTTTTATTCAAGAAATATTTTTAAGAGCATCCCTGGCACTAACATTCATTTCTGACTTAATGTGATCGTCAAGGGCAGCAGTTGAAACTTTGATGATTGATAAACTGTTTTAACCCAGTTATACTGCAAGGGATCAAATATCTTAAAGGCGAGCAGTGATCAAAATGGGATTTAAAAATAACGTTATGTTGTTGCCTGGATGAATAACTAAAGGAACTCTTTGGCCTTCCTTCAGTGTAAAAGCGTTCCTGAAGTGCACCTCTCTGTGCTCCTCCTGCAGTGTTAATTTGATAGTGTGGGACAAAGAGTCCTTTCTCCAGCCCGCGCCTTTCCCATGCTGAAGAGGCGACGCAGGCTGACATTTCTTTCTGAATATTTATTTACTTGGACGACTACAGGCGAGCTATTATTGTGCTCCATCACTAGGGTTTAAGTTGAGGTTTGTTTGTCTCAATGCATATGAGCTCAGAGAATTGACCCTTTATTCTCTGGACATGCTGCTGCTGCTGCTGCTTTAGTTTAAACTGTTTTCAGTCATGTTCCATGTCAGTATATACATGGCAACAACGTGAGAATTTTATTTTAGTAATATTCATTCATTGCTCTTGCTACGGCAAATTGTTTATACTTTATGCATTTAACTTGTGCCGTTTTAAAAGAAGAAATAAAATAAAATAAAATCTGCTTCAACTGTTATATCTGCCAGATCATATAAAGAAGGAGCCTCAAAGCCAAAGGTTTGATTTGTACGCATACATTTCATTCGTAGCTGTAAACTTAAGATTCACACATACAATTGAGTTCTGTGTAAACCTTTTTCACCCAAAAAAAAAAAGACGTGTAACTGTCATACTTTTTTTTGTAAGTGCAAAACTTTGTGCAAATCTTCTTTTATGCATTGGAAATTATTTCTGCAAATATATTTGTTCACAAAATGTCATGCAAAGCCAGAGATCTCCTTACGGATTAAAAAACTAAATATACATGTGCTGATATTTTTTTACAAATTCAAACACTATATGGTGATATGCAGATACAATGCATTTGGCCCTTTTTTGACTCCATAGTACGCCATGGTCAGAAATAGCATTTAATTAAAAGTTCATATTAAAGGTTAGAATATGGAAGGATTTAGCAGAGACCAGCTGTCTTGTCATAAGAAGTTACCTACAGCTGTTTTTTAAAAACCTGTAGGAAATGGTTCAGTCTCAAAGTAAGGTACCTCCATGCTGCTCCTAATAATCTAATGGACAAAAGCATTCACGCCATCTTTCGCTGCAAGAAGATCATTCGGTACAGCAGCAGCAGTAACATTGTTTTATATTTGGTTATCACGTTATTTGGATACCACATCATTTTATTTTAAGATTCAAAATTATATTTTGTATTTTCTGACCAGTCTTTACTTTGTTTTATTAAGTTAAATGTCTATCATATTGATATAATAACCAGATGACACAGGAGGTCACTGTAGTAACAGCACTGCTACATCGCCACCTAATGGTGTAAAAAGACTCTGCTGACTCTTTTTATTACCCCCACGTGTGCCTTTCCTGCTATGAATATTTGTGCTCAGCATGATATTTTGTTTGGAGGATGTTAATATTTTCAAATTTGGCAAGAAAATATCTGACATGTAATAAGACGATTGTTTATTATATGGACTGATTTGCCATTTTTGAGAGTTATTACCACGTAAAGACTTTTGGACCTGAATGTGTTTTTCAGCCTTATAGTTCCTAACAGCGCTGGAGCTGAGTCATAAAACAGAAATACAGAAACCACACTTGTGTAAAACGTGTGTATTAAATTGCTTAAATGACACAGAAACTTCTCTACCTTTTTAAAAAATTTGAGCAACACGTTTAAATGTATTCTAAAAAACAAACAAAAAAAGATAACAAATAACATACAGTGCAGGAAGAGGCAGAACACCCACCAGGCTTATTTGAAGCATCCACCTAAATAAAGTTAAAATCACAATGTTACAGACTACACGATTTCTATACTAATATACAGAAAATAATATGACTACATAATAGTGATGGCAAACTATAAGAACAAAATCTAATTACGACAATAAAACCACTTTATATATATATATATATATATATATATATAAAGAAAAACGATATACAACCAATACAGCGCATCAGTTTTAATTCTCCAGTTCTAACAAGCAACTAGCAGTTCCGTGTGTGGCCACGTGGGGGCGGTAGATCCACATTCAGAGGCGTGAAGGCTCGTGCCATGTGCACCAGCAGACTGGCATGAAACCATGCTGATAAAGTCTTTTAATGTTATCTCGTCCATTAACAAATTAAAACTAAAATGCACTAAATTTAAAAGTAAAACATTATTGGAAAAATGACAACATAATGTGAACTGAGTGTATAGCAAAGTATTCCCAAATGTATTGTGTGCTTGAAATGTCCATTTAGCAAGGGTCAAGAGAGTGTTTTTAAAGACATAATAGTCAGGGGGGGAATATCTATTCAGTACGAAGCCCTGAGATACAAGTGAGGAAGACAATTCTGGTTCTCTTTTCTAAGTCTGGTCTAAAAAATGTGTGATTTAAGAACAGGTGAAGAAAACGGATTCGCCAGAATAATCTTTAAATTCCTTATTGTTATTGTTGCCTGCGAAAGGTGGGATTTTTTTTTTTTTTTTTTATTTTGGTAGGATTATTTGTTTTTTTTTACTACTTTTGTGTAACTAACCCACAATATATTTGGAGCGGCTGTGTAAATTAAAACTCAAGTGGAAGGAAACGTGAATGCTTTTAGTCCTTTAAAACAATGTGCTCATGGTGCCCGTTCACCTCTTGTGGCCGACATGAGTATTACAAATACAAACAAACAAAACAAAACAAATCACCTGTCACCTGTTTTCACAGATGAAAAAGAAAATTAAGGAACTTTGAAAGAATATCCCGGCAACATTTTAAACATGTTTCCACTTGTTCTTAAGCCACATACACAGGAAAGAAAACTATTTAAACTTACACATTTTTTTCCTCACTTGCCTCTCAGGGCTTCCATAATTCTGCCTCAACCCAGAGACTTCAACGCTGCCACACTTTGAATTAACAACAATATCAGACTGAACCTTAAAACGATCATTGATCTGCAATTTATATCCATTTATTTTACAACTGAATGGTCTCCGCTTAATTCCTTTTGAAGTGACCCACAACTGATCAGTCGTGGATCAACATGGCAGCACTGACGCATGTAGATGGTGTGAATACTGTGTTAATGTCGCGCTAACAGTGATGAGAGAGCAGTCAGATATGTTGTCCGACTACACATTCAAGTCATACAATCATATTGTGATTAAGCTGTAATGTGGATGTTTCCCTCTTTAAATCAGTCAACTGCACTGACAACATTGCACCATTGCTATTATACTAAAGTACTAACACTGACTGTTACTATGACACTACTACTATTCGTATTACTCAATGAGCAATGATGCAATAAAATATATATATATATCATATTACAATTATATTGCTGTATAAGATTCAAATGTAACTTTATTGTCCCACAGAGTGGGAAATATGTCTTGGGCTTTTCAGCCATGCTGCAGCCACAACACTACTGCTTTCAATGCTATTTTTGTTATTAATATTTTATTGATTGAGTAAATTAAAATGAGAACATTTTATGATATTTAAGTGTAAAATTATACACATAATGCAGGAATAATATAGAGATTATCACAGTAATTGAGCTACATAAAAAATGCCTTTATCACCATAGAGCACATGTGAAGATGTTTTGCAGCTACATGACAAAATGTGTATTGGTATTGCTAGTACACATTAATATTATTATTATTACCAATATCAACAACGATGAATAGAATTAAATGAATACAATAAATACATAATAATAATAATAATAATAATAATAATAATAATAACAGCAATCTAATCATTATCTAATGTAATAACTGCATGTGTCAGTGCAATAATTACTGCAGGGTTGTGATTTCCACCATTAGTCATGGATCACATCGTTATTCAGGCCGCTGTCTGTCCCTCTGTCTGTCCCTCTGTCTGTCTGTCTGTCTGTCCAGCAGCGGCTCTTGTCAAACCCCACGCAGCACGTCAGAGGAGCGGAAGTGAGGGGCCCAGGGTAGAGAGTCCCGGGGCCACTGCTCCTGGCCAATGAGAGGCAAGACTGCAAACACTATTACAAAACTGAGCTGTGTCAAGCTGGAGGGAAACAGCTCCATGATGCCCGGGAAATGTTGAGCTTTTGCTTTCATAATAAGAGATAGAATTAGTCTATCAGAGGGTTATTATTACACCTTTTAATTGACAGTGTTAATAATATTAGCACCCTTATAGCTAATATAACCTTATGTAGCTACGTTAAGACACAACTTGGTACTGATTTGTAGGCTTTCAGATAAACTGAAGGCTTTTACTTTTATGGGTTCAGACTTTAAAACCAACAAAGAACGCATCAAGGATCATTTTAGCCTCTGTAGGCTAATGGAGGTCTGTTGAAGCAACTGTTGTAGATGAATGTATCATTCATAATATATCATTTATATGTTTATATAATTAGAATGGGTATTTGTAAATATACATACATAATGTCTTTTTCATATATGAAATGTTGTTGGGAAAAAAACACAAGCTAGTGACGAAGCTAAAACATTTGCTGTTCATCTTATAGCAGGAAAACTTGACATTTTTGAGATGCATGGTTTGCATTAGACATGGCTTTTATACTGAGCCATGAAAACATATGAAGGAATAAATACGTCCATCTTCAAGTGATAACACACTCTCTCCACGTTAACTTGCACTGCATTTATGTTTTTTTTTCTCCATATGAATAAACGTATACACTAGAAGATCAATTGCTCAAGCAGCTTCTGTAAATAAGGGTTTTATTTGGAAAGGTCGTACCGGAAATGGTCTCGCTGAAACGACGTGCACCTTGACAGTCGGTGCTGAGAGCCGGAGGGCGGCAGGCAGACAGACAGTGAAAGTGAAGGCGGAGACCAGCCCAGTGTCGAAAACTCAGCCTCTTCTGGATCACGTTCAACTTCACTGAACAACCCCTAAAAAACGTCCCAAAAAGTAAGACTTGAAGAGGAAGGAAGACAAGAAAAAAAGAGAAAAAAACGCGAGGTGCTCCCAACTTGTGTTCACCGCTATCTGCAAAGAATTGTCTTCCGGTGTTGACTTTTTTTTTTTTTTTTTTTTTTTTTTTTTCGATCACTGCAAGAGAAAATCCTCCAAAGCACAAAGTTGAACGTGAGAAATGTGAAGCTCCGGCTTGTGTGTTTCAACCAGGCTCCAGGATTCCCTATTAATTCATGCAGTACAGTGCAATGGTACGTGAACATGGATTATTATTGCTTTCCAATGTTGTGATAACGGTGATGATACCATTTGTGATAACATTTGTTGTACTGTCCTGTCCTCGCGACGATTGAGAAATGTGGGTTAACTTAGCACGGACCACAACACTGGCACGGTCGGGCCAAACATGTACTAAACTTGGCACAGATTCTGCGGCAGCCTATGTTAACATCACATTCCCCTTAATTTGGCAAATGAACTCTATGTGGACTGGTGACAGCTCTCTCTCTCTCTCTCTCTCTCTCTCTCTCTCTCTCTCTCTCTCTCACACACACACACACACACTCACACACACTCTGCAGTAACAATGTTTAACTTCCAGTCCTTTCAGCATTAGTCATGAGTGTTTACCAACCGTCTATAAAAAGGTATCCAGGTGTTCATGGAGAGTTATTCGGCCCCACTGAATGGCCACTATAAAAGGCCATTTTTAAAAATAATTATCAAAACAAAATTCCCTCTAAAAAAATAAAAGTATGATTAAAAAGAACCTAGGCATATTTTTTTACCTGTAGTTTCTAGTCCTGCAGTAACAAAATAAAAAGTGTAAATTATTACCTTATGTTGGATGTCTTTAAAAAAAAAAAAATTAAAAAAGTTAATTATTTATTAAATGTGCCTTATCTTTTATATTAGATACATTTATTTTCTCATGATATATTTCCATAACTTTTCCAGAACATTTTAAGGCGAGTTCACGTCGGTTGTCTTGCTACAATGTGACTGACAAAGTAAAAAGTAAGTTTTACTGTGAGCCGCAGATCTAAATGATCGACACGGAGAAGCAATACGCGCGTGTTGTTGACGCGCAGCTCGGGGGTGAAGGTGCCGGAGCTGCGGAGGGAAATGTCTCTTTTCCGTTTTCACTGAGGCTGTGGTCCAAAGTCCCCGAAGCACAAGAAAATGTGCTGGAGTGAAGGGGCAAATGAATTGTATGGTGTGTTTTCAGAGAGCCTAGGAGGAGAAGAAGGTGCTGAATGGTGGATAGGGGTTGTGTGTTTGAAGGAGGAGGAGGAGTGTGACTGTGTAATTACGTGGGTGAAAAAAAAAAGTTGGGTCTGATTTGCTGGAATCGCGCAGGACCGAAGGTGCACCGGTCGATTTCATATCAAGTTTGGTTAAAGCAGGGGTGAACATCACACACTCGGCGCCCTCTGAAGCTTCCCACAATGCTTTTATGAACGAGATATCACAGCAGCACCGAGACGCTCAAAGAGCCCGTGTCGTGGAGGAGTACGCAGCAGCAGCAGCACCGTTCGCACCGGCTCTACGACTACAATCTGCTTACCGAGCGTGTCAACTTTAAAAAATAACCTCCTGCATAAAACCTTATTTTTCTCTGCGGAGACGACAATCTTCGGATCACACAAATTCATGGATGTTCTTGGATAATCTCGTTGTTTTACGCGGATAGCTGCTCCACAGTCTTGCATGGTGCACGTCGGTCCAGGAATGGCGCGATAAAGTGATCAGAGGAATCAGTCCAAGTACATTCACTTCTTGTGTAGCCGTCTCGTCATGTATTCTCCAATTTGTCTTACTCAGGTATTTGTGTCTTTTATTATATACATTTAATTGCTGTGATTTGTATATTTGTAATACAATTGTTACAGGCGGTGGCCAGGGGATTGGAAGTTATGTGCATGCGTGAGGATCGGGAAATACTTTCATAATTCACAACAACAATTACGTTTTGTCTTGTGAGTGAAAATATAGCGTTAGAACTAACCAACATTTTATGTGTTCATCCAAAATGCACATGTTTGTGCCACGATGTTGCTCATTTTTACTTTCGAGATCTTCGATTCCAACGAAACCCCTGTCGAAAAATCATTTAATAGTCTTAGGCACTTAAAAAGTAATTGGAGTGATTGAATCTTTATGCGCTCTTTGTGTGCGTAAAGTTATGCGTAAATATGATTTTTATGATAGCATTCCAAGACTCAGTCATTATAACAGTGCTGTATAATTGGTGCAGGTATGCTCGTTTTCTTAATTAGGTTATTTGCGTCCTCCAATAACCTCACACACACCTCCCAGCCGAGCTTGAACTGTGTTTATATTTAGTTTTCCACGTGTATATTTTTATTTAGAGTAAAACCCCTATACTTTGGGGAAGTGAAGTTGGAAGGAGATAAAGCTACTTTCACTGCAGGAAGATCAAACGCATGATAAGGTTGATTCAGCGGTTGGACAGAGTCGCTGACTGTTTTGGCTGACTCAGTTTTACTGTTTATATTTTACTTGGCATAAGTAAGTGATTGACTGAGATGTGGTTTAGTTTGTACTTAAGAGGATTGTGCTTTTATGGCCCCAGCTGAAGTGCACTGCATAGGCCTTGGCCAAGTCATTTATCTTTACAGCATTTGGCTTTAGCTGGGTTGAAAAAATTAACAGAATATTTAAAGTGTTTTTGAACAGGAAACCAGGAGTGCAAAGGATGTCAGAAACAGTTGCTGCCGAGCACATTTACTGCTCGCTTTTGTCAGTTTAATTGGCAACATTATAGTGAGGAGATGACATTTAAAGGAGTTTCTCAATTTATTTGATTTAATTTTGACCTCTCTAAAAGACGATGGCTGTGTATAATATCCTTAGTAAATATAATACATTTCAAAACTATCCGTAGAAAATTAAATGTTTATTCACACTGTATAATAAATTATTATATTTGACATTACTGTACTGGAGCAGAGTTTTATTGGCCCGAAAGTGCAGAGAAGAAATGTGGCTTCTCAGAGGAGCTCCAGCGGCAGGCGCAGATAGGGAGTGGATTCTGTGGTTTCCTATAGCCTGGCTGCCCAACAAAAGAACAATATGTGGTTTAACTCTTCAAACGCCTCCTCAATAGGAGCTGCTTGCACTTATTAAATTTGACATTTTAATGCCCTTAAACAAAAATAAGTTAATGTTTCCACTTGTCACTCGCAGCTGCTGTAATTTCTGATAAACCCTAAATCCTCCACACCATCGTGTACGTTCCTTCACCTACAGAAAACAAGCATGACGAGATCATTGTAATTAGTTTGAGACTTACTGTAGTATTAATAATGCAAGAGCCCGGAGGCCAGTGTAGCGCTGTAGAAATGTTGGTATGTAGCTTTTTTAGTTGTCAGGATCACGAGAAATTCTGTCAAATGCGCATTGAAAAAGTTAAATTTTTTTGACTCATGTCTAAAGTAAATTTAGTTTAGAATCAAAGATATGTTATAAAGTGTATTACGGCATAATGCAGATTACACAGAAAACTGAGACTAGATATTACATTTGAAAAAGTAAAATTAATGTTGAAAATATTTTCACTAATATTAATCTAAATCTCTATTCATTTATCAGAAAAAAAAGTTTCTTTTTTTCAAATATAGAGAGGTGGAACATTTTAAGTCATGATTTTCACATCACTGACTCAGATTTTTGGAATAAAGCTGGGCCTCTGTGCGCGTTAACCTCAACACTTTGGCATTAACTTTGAGTCCTAACGCAACCTTTGCAAAATACCTTTCACACGGTTGCTTTGTTGGATATGCTGCCTTTCTTTTCTGCGTGTATTTTTTAATGCATTATGAACGTGCAGCCTGTATACGAGGCTGTTTGTATGTACCAGGAGAATGGGAATCTCCTGAACTTCCTATTTTGTGTCTGCACTCAACGGCCCTCCAGCTTATCCTGTACCTTCGTGAACATGATAATGGGATAAGTTAACGTTGGAATGCGGATAGTTTGATAAGAGAAATGCCACTGCGAGGGGCGCATGCTCCCTGCAGCAGCAGCAGCAGCAGCAGCAGCAGCAGCAGCAGCAGCAGCATGCTCGGGAGATGAGAGCGGAGACGCGAGTGCACTCAGTCACCGGGCCTGGTGCTATTGTAGTGCTGGCAGTTGATATAAACAGTGGAATGTGCTTGTCATACCTGTAGTACGCCTAGATACATCTAGGATGGTAAAAGCAGTGTTGCTATGTGAAGAGAAACCTCTCTCCTTAAAGCTGTGGAAACTGCCAATATGATATGATGTGGCTGTTTATGAGGAACTGTTTATTTGTGGTCTGACTTCCCTTCTGCCTCAGATTAGTAGCTGACTAAACCCATATTTCTTCTGCTTAATGACATGAGTTTCTGATTACATTTCTCTCCTTCTCTCTCCCCTCTCCTCACTGTGTCCCTTGGATGCTCCAGGATGAATTTCATCCCTTCATCGAGGCACTTCTTCCTCACGTCCGTGCCATTGCCTACACGTGGTTCAACCTCCAGGCCAGAAAACGCAAGTACTTCAAGAAGCACGAGAAGCGGATGTCCAAGGACGAGGAGCGTGCGGTGAAGGACGAGCTCCTGAGCGAGAAGCCCGAGGTTAAGCAGAAATGGGCATCCAGGCTGCTGGCCAAGCTGCGTAAGGACATTCGGCAGGAGTACCGGGAGGACTTTGTCCTCAGCGTGACGGGCAAGAAGCACCCGTGCTGTGTGCTATCCAACCCGGACCAGAAGGGCAAGATCCGCCGGATCGACTGTTTGAGGCAGGCCGACAAAGTTTGGCGTCTGGACCTGGTGATGGTCATCCTCTTCAAAGGCATCCCTCTGGAAAGTACAGACGGGGAACGCCTTGTCAAGTCTCAACATTGCACCAACCCAGCACTTTGTGTCCAGCCACACCACATAACAGTATCGGTCAAGGAGCTGGACTTGTTTCTAGCATACTATGTTCAAGACCAAGGTAGGTTCAAGCTCACACTGTGTGTGTGTGTGTGTGGGTGTGTGAGCTAATGCGCATGTGTGAATGATGGCTTGGCAAGGTCAAGGGTCACATGTGTTACTTTTTGGCAGTCTTGCTGAGGCTGGCTGAAATCACCATCACATTCGCCAGACAAATAAACATCAGAAACTCTAGTCCGTACTGTATATATGCAGCATACATTTTTATATGGCTCAAGTATGACTCATTACTAAACAAAAAGACAATCTGTAATAATTATTAGATGAAGAACATGTTTTAAGTGTGTATTTGTTCTGCGGTACTCCAGCAGATTGCATTACCGTTGCACACACACTGTACACCGGGTCTATTTGTGAGGATAATAAGCAGTGACAAATGTGTAAAGTTGCAATCTGGACCGGTTAAATTCCAATGAACACACCAGCAGTGTTTCACCTATAATACCTATCTATGTACCAGTAACACAGGAATCTTATGAAGCCCTTGTTATTGTCAGTTCTCGTGTGCATATTTTGTGAAACTGGTTTTCCTTACTGTTAAAAAAAAATCCCCACAGTCCCCATTATATAATGTAGCATTATGTCATTTTAAAACTCTTCTGTTTTCAAGCAAAAATCACAAAAGAACGATTTTGTTTTAAAATGAGATTTCCACAATTAAAAAAGATAATAATCATAATCATATTAATAAGCGTATTGCTGATATTAGGTCACATTCCAGCTTACAGTAGCGTCGAAGATATGAGTAAACCGAAGTGGGCTTTTCTCTTTAAATATTTGCAATACATTTCAGTACATAAACGATATTGTGTCTGTTCTAAATCATGCGTGCGATGTGTGATCGTGTTTGTGATGAAATCGGTCCTTTTTCTTAATTCCTGAAAAACTGCTTTCTTGCACCTGAAAGCCTTTACACACACACACACACACACACACACACACACACACACACACAGTGATTTGCACGATGTAAAGACTGAATTGTGCATTTTTTTCAGCACAGTGTTAAATAAGAGGTTGTGCTGCCAGGTACTGGAATAGGTTTTGACATGCACATTTTTTGAATGGATTCTTTTCCCCAGAATTGAACTATTATATTTATTTTCACATTGATATGCAAACAAAAGATAAATAAAAAAATATAGTATAATATACTGGCATTTACTGAAACATTTGAGATCATGTCCAACACTGACAATTTAAGCCAAAATGTATCACTGGAAATAATTTTTTGAAATATGCTTTGCAGTCTTCCAAACTGTAAATTGTAAGAAACTAATTGTGAATTGTTATACACTTGAATCTGATACTCCACACTAAATTTAAGGAGACGTCGAACAGTCATCTAGATCGGTGCTATAAATGTACTAAGTAATGCGATTGAAACAATTCAAATTTAAACACCAGATACATCGATTTTTGTGTTGTTACTCTTTGAAAATGAATGTAAAATAAGGTTGTAACAGTATATAATTACATTTCAGTCATTCATGTCCCTCACGGTGAACTTCCTCCCTTTATCTGTTGACACCATAGGAATCCTCCCTGTAGTATTCTCTGTTGAAATTGCAGCAACACCCAATAACCACCAATACTTTGCTATTGAGGGAGAAATGGTGGTATAGCTAGCTCATTATCATGAAGCCCTAAGCGCCATTTTGTGTTTGATAAGTGCCAGGGAAAGCAGAAGGCACAGCACACAGACAATAATGGTTGCCACTGGCACCGGGGTTGGCATCAGACCCTCTTTTGTGTCTTTTGTAGGATGCCACCGCTTCTCTAGTTTGCATCTGCTGCATTTTTAACCGTTCAGTACCAAGTTGAGAATGGCCCTTTAGTGCTGTTTTCATATAATATCCACCATTTAAAGGATAAGTTAGTGCTTGTATTGAACATTATGAACGTTTTTCAGCAGCTTTTGTTTCAGGAAAATGTGTCCGCTGTGAAGGAAGAGCAAATTATTGGCAAGAAGATTCATTTTAGTGTTTGAAATAAATAGCGAATGTTCTCTTTCTCCGAAGAATAAATTCACCGTGATTCAACATTGCATCGCGGATCAGAGCGATTATTTCTCGTTGTCTTCCAAATGTCTGTGGGTTGAAACTGGCAAATACGAAATAGCATTCTTTTACTGGGATCACAGAGACGGCCATGCTTCTTTTTTTTCCCTTTTTCGTTTTTGTAAGCTAAAGCGTCTTTTCCTTTTCTTCAAGTTACCCAGCAGTGCCCATCTCCAGACAATGCAGCCATATTGTGGTAGCGTGTGGTGCGGCGCCATTTTGTTTTGCACTGTGCCAGGGAGGCAGGCAAATCACCAGTAATGGTTGTTAGAGGTTTGGAGGTTGGCATCAAACCCTCTTTGTCTGCTTGCAGCATGCCTTTGATTCGTTGGTTGGCATCCGCAATGCAGTGGGCACGTTGGAAAGTTTTTTGACAGTCGCAGAATGGAAGCCACTGCCTTTGTTCTGCTGCAACTGCACGAAACAAACAAACATACAATCAAACACAAAAAAAGTAGCAAACGGCTCTGTCTGAAACAGAAGCTGGTTTTGGGGCAAACGGCGAGAAGAAAAATGTGTCCGGACTTTAATGTAGTTCTCTCTGTCCTTCTACCTGGCAGCGGCTCTCTTCTGCTGTGTTGTGTAATTGGGGAAAAAAAAAAAAAAAATATGTTGCTGCCGTTATTTACACAACAGTATTTTTCTGTGATTTTTCAAAAATCAATAAGTTCAAAGTGTATTTATTTTTCGATTCTGGTGGGTTGTTGCCTGAGAAAGGTCAGCGGGTTGGCAGCGAGTGTGCTGGGTGAATTTAGAGAGGGCACTCAGCCCCCTTGTTCTGGGGCACAGACGCGTTTAGCCAGGCAGGGCTGTAGCACCCATGTGCATGCCCAGATGAATACCCGCTGGGAAGTAGGCTGGGGGGTGGGAGTGGGGGTTGTGGCATCCATTGTGCCAACTGGCAGGCCGTGTTCAATACAGTGCCCTGGCTTCACACACACACACACACACACACACGGCACTCCAATGCACTGTTCTACTCGTTATCTGATAAAACAAGATGATTATTTTTTCGTTTTCTTTAAATCATAGCCTCTCTGCACCTGGATTCATATTTTGCATATCCAGTTTGACAGCTCCATGGAATATTTGTAACGAAGCATGTAGAAAATTGTCATGTCAGGACATGCTCGGGCTCGGCCTATTCTCTCAACAAATATAGGAATAAAGTTAAATTATTAGTCATTAAAAGCTCTCGTCTCTGCATATTGAAACGTCTTGATAGACAAAATATGAAAATAAAATCATTAATAAAAGATATTTTATTAAGATACATAATCAATCCAATTTAAGAATTTGGAGGGATGTTGGAAAATCTTACGGAAGTTATGTGCCGTACATTTTCTACCTCAAATTAAATTTTTTGTGGAATTAAGTAGTAATGGAAGTAGAAATTAAAAACGACTACAAAGAATTCTGAGCATTTTGGAAGTTGTCTTGTCACCGTTTACAGAAGAGGATTGCTGAGATCGTCCAATCGAAGACTAGAGAAGTCAAGGTGAAGCAGCTTTTCCAATCCTCTGCTGCTGAAAGTTAACACAGCCATAAAACATCATTACCTTGACACCACCGCCCCCCGCCCCCCCCACCAGTAACGTCACCTTTTTTTTCACACTGTCATGATAGTTTGTGGAAATGGATGGATTACCTCTGAAAACACGCTGCCATGTTAATGGAGACCTTGTTTTACGAGCGGCAGACTTAACCTCTGCCCCTGGGGTCGCGACCTTTTCAAAGAGATATGGCAGGGTGTCCTCTGAAGTTTAATTGAGCAAAACAGTTCAGTGAAAATGCGGCGTTGCAGGCCCATGGCACGTGGAGGAGGACGACTTTTTGCCTAGGGGGGTTGTGGTCAGGGGAGGAGGCGGGTGAGCTGCTCGTAAGCCCCCCTTGTTGACCTCCTCAATCAGGGTCAAACCGTGGTGGTCGCAAGATCACCGGTGGTCTCTTGGCAACTGTTTGTCTCCACTCCCCCACCACTACTTCTGGTCTGGCTGGTGGTCCCTTGGTTCACTGGCCTAAGTGAGGGGGAGTAGGTAACACTGACTCCCCACACCCCCTCTCCAATCCCTCAGTCTGGGTTGTCTGGCTGGTCCCTATCTCCAAGACTGGCCATCGCCTGCTCACCACACTGCGTGGGGTAGCTGCTTGCATCTTGTTTTCCGCCCGGCTGCTTCAGAAGCTTTGGTCAGGCGGCCAGTGCGGAGGCCTGACCTTGTGGGTCACAGTGGAGGTCTGTGACTAAGCACAACATCTATCCCTCCCTCCCCTCATCCCCTTATCCTCCTCTGCCATCAGGAATCACCCCTGCGGCACACTGCCCAGCCAAATGACTCTCTCACTCCTTCACTCTCCCAGTCGCTTTTCTTTTCTCATTCCCTGGCTTTCCCTCAAACCCGAGACTCCTACCATGACAGCTGTCCCAGGCCCAGGCACTCGGCCAGAGAGAGGGTGGCTGGGCTCCTGCCAGAAGTGTGAAACAAAAGTTGTTGTAAGCAGACAGCGTTAAGAACACTACTGTTTGTCTTCCTTTTTTTTGGGTTAAGTCGAATTATTTAGCCTATTTGATTTTAAATTCTCCTGGTGAGATGATACTTGAAAAAGTCTCAGGACTGGGTTTTTTGGAAGCCGAGTGGAATTTTTTATTCTTGGACGTGAATTTTAACAGTGAACATTTAGAACAAAAATCAGCCAGACCGTAAAATACAACTCCTGGGAAAAACCTTAACCGATGACTCTAGAGCCATATAGAAAACTCTTCAGATTGAACTGCACAACCCTGTGCTCAGCTTCCATTCTGGCTTCCTTATTAGTATGCAATAGAGCCTGCGGTGTCTGGCTACCTCTCTGTCAGAGCCATAACCTATCGAACACATTCTCTCAATCTAATCCACTTAGAACTCCCTCCCAGCTTCACCGCTTGCCTTATTGATTTCCGCTTCCCACTAAATGTCCTCCCGATCTTTTTTCTCTTAACCCGGCAGCTATTTATGTTTTGCAGTGGTCTTTCTTTCGTTCTTTCTTTCTTTCTTTCTTTCTTTCTTTCTTTCTTTCTTTCTTTCTTTCTTGCTTTTTGCTCACTTGCCTTTTGCTTTTCTTTCTTTCTTTCTTTCTTTTTTTCTTTCTTTCTTAATGGCTTCACTCCCTCTCCAGGATCCTTGATTGTTTGTTATCTCCATCTGACTTTCCTCTTCCTTCTTCTCTGCCCTCCTGTTCTTTCTCAAACACTAACCTGGGTGCAGTGCAGTCAGGTTGCCTGGCTCAGTATGAAGCTTGTGTTATTAGCAGCAGGGTTTTGCTCGAGCAAATACCTCAAGGCTTAAACAGGCCGTGTTACCTCCTTGGCCCTCTTTTGTGTGCCATGTGTACATAAATCTCCATGGAAACAAGGCAACTCGGAGCAGAGGCCACTGAGAAATGTGGATGCCTTCTTTCTCAACAAAATTTACAACTCGCTCCTTTGCTCTGCTACAGTTTGTTTAGTTTGCTTGTGTCACAGTGTGCGCTGTTGCATTCATAAAAAAAATGGGACAATGCCTTGGCATTAGAAGGCACAGGCATTGTGTTGGAAAGGCTTTTCTTGTGTATTTCAGCAGGAGACTCACTTTCGTGTTTGTGACTAGACTTGGTTAAGGACTGCAGTTTGTGTCATTAGTCTATGGTTAAGATCTCAGCTTCACCACACTTTCCCAGGCTTTTGGGGAGGACCCCAAATGCATTTCAAATCCCCCCGAGGCCACTTGACTGGAGGACCGGCACCTCCCACCCCTCCCGGATAGATTCCCCACCCCCACCCTGTCTGCCGGTCCTCCCAAATGAAGACAAATGGGTACATTCACCCCCTATCCCAGGCACTACACTGTACCTCACTGTCCTGCCTTACAAAGCAGGCCCTCCCTGTTGCCTGAGTTTCTCCATCCAATGGCTGCTCTCTCTTCTTTGACATTGCTCTACCACAACTACTAGAAAAACTTACTGTTGTCCCATCTGCCTGCTAGACTGGTCATGTTGGGCGGCAGGGTCTATAGAAGAAAGGGGGACAAGAAGGTTCAGAGAGGAGAATTCATGTGAAGATGTTTTTTGACCTCCCATTTTTTTCAAGTCAACCAGGAGAAAAGCACCCTCAAGTACCAGACTGAGACTTTCATGCGAAAGCCAGTCCTCTTTATCCAGGAAGGAGCCTTGTGAACAACCAATGAAGGGAAGAAAAAATGGGAAGGGGTAGTAGGTGGGGTGTGATGGGGAACTTTGGGCAGGGACAGACAATCAGAGTGGTTGCCCAGGAGACACTAACTTCTCTGTGCAGCACCCCCCACCCTGCTTTGCTCCATCAAAGTCTTTTCAGTCCAGACAGGGCCGATCAGTGGCCCAGAGTGATGGTTGTCTCTTCTTTTGTCTGGCGGTACAGTACGGCCCATCACTGTGACGGCTCGACAAGACCTGAGCTAGACAGAAAAATAAAGGCTCGCCATCGCAGCGCTGTGCAAAATGTACTTTTGGGTGGGCGTGTTGCTTTTAGGGGTGTTGGGCGAATCCCCCAGAGGATTTCTTTCTAATGTCAGTGCAGCGGGTCAAAGAGGGGATATGGTGTCTGGGGCTTGGGAATGGCCTGCTTGGGACGGATTCATCAGCGCCCCATTGAGTTGTCAAAGCTAGCCAAAGAGCTTCCACTCCTCCCTCACATATGTCAGGTTCACTTCTCAAAAAGCTCCCAAATTTAGAAACCAACTCTCAATCAGCAGAAGATGCCATATATTTAGTGTAATAAACAATACAACCCCCAGTATGGTTGTTTTTTTTTATTGACCCATCCAGTGAAAAAAGTTATAGAATAGCAGTGAAGGTAAGGTGCATTTTTAGCACTTACATAAACATGCAGTTTTTTCATGACAGACTGCATCTTTGAGCGGTGTTTAATGTGATTAAAGTGAGCTACTATATAGAGGGAATGACAGGAGGAGAGGAAATATGGACCATGTTGGTTGGAAATCTCATATCTCAGCATCACCAAACCAGCAGGTGGTACAGATTCTCTACAGAGGTACTTCCTGCATTGTGACAGACAGATCTACATCAAGTCATTCAAATAAAAACTGATACAGTGAATAAAAGGGGGGAAAATAGTTCTACATTTCCCACGTATTTCTTTAGAGATTTCTGCGTAGATATGTGAGAATTAAATTCAGGTATGGAATAAATGCAACATGCACAACCAGCAACTAAAAACAGAAATGATTGATATTAGTATTCCCTTTTGCCATAGCTTGCAAAATGTCATTAGACGTGAATGTAGATATTTGGATAACCAGTAGGAAAAGCTGCGTTTAGTAATAATGACATTATTTGTCACTATTCAATTACTTGTGTTGGGAACAAGCTAGTCCAGTGCTGTCTGGACACTGTGATTAAAGCCCGATGCAACACTAACAAGATGGTTAATGAAGCCCGTTATTTTTACTGGGGAAGAACTGGGCTTGTTACCATGCTGACTCCTGAAAGCCCGTATGATCTGACTCCAGAAAGCTCTCCACTGGCACAAGGCTCCAGCTGGTCATTTTGCTGCGCTTTTAGAAAACCCTTCCAAAATGTTACATGCAAACACAGAAATGCACACATGGGGACACATGTTCACACTCACTCATATACATGTGCATGCAGAAAACAGATTATTGCTCACCTGCACATCAGCTCAAAAGACTGCATTTATATTCAACAAACCACAACGCCTCACAATAACAACCAGTGTTCTAGCGTCTGCCGGGCAAAAATTGAAAGTGAGAGTGCTTTATAAGATTGTTCCGGATTTACCAAGTGAAGATTGTAATTAGGCCTCCAACATGTGCGCAGACCTACAACCCACAATTACACTGTGGATTCTTACCAAAAAATAACTCCGCAATCCCTCTCTTAAACCTCACGGTGTTGCCTACATTACCAATGAAATGTGGTGAACAAGAGGTCATCAGGCTATAGTCACTAGCCCTCTTGATATGTCTGTTGCCTCTCTAATAAAACACAGACTCTGTCTGATCTGGGGCCATGATGTAATAGCTGATCTTTGCTCATTGTTTTCACAGAAGTGTTTTCAACCTGTGTTCTGGGCCTTCTACTGGCTTGACATAGCTTTTTGAGCAGTTATGATAATGATCGTCGTCGGACCTACATATGGCTAAATGAGTAATGCTGAAGCTCATCATCTCTTATGGGATCCCAGCTGAGTCTGCTTGGTGTTTCCCAGGAACATCTTCATCTGCTTATGCAGGTCTGTTCCACAAACTATTAGACGCTAGCCAGACATTTTTCTCCCCTTTTTCTGTAAAACCTCTGGCTGTAACTTGGGTTGCCATGTGTGTCTTGTTAAGGGCAGTTATGACAAATGGCAGCAGCTGTACAAACTAATCTCTCTGTAGCTTTCACACATGGCGCCCAATTAACAATGGACCACTGTGGGGCCCTAATCCACGGTGCAGCCATCCTCTGGTCCCGCTTGCCGAGCCAACTGCCCCAGGAGACTCTTCTCCTCTGCACTCCTGTTAGCCAGCCTGTAACTCCATTCAGATGGGAGAAGTGAACACAGCAAGGCATGCTTGAGTTGGAGACACGGTAGCCATCTTGTTTGTTTCCATGTTGGGAAGACTCATTCCCGGAGCTAAAGAGCCTGCGTTTTATTTGAAACTTTGGAGTTCTCTGGGATTGGGTGGCAGCCCTGAGAATGTTTGGAATCAGATGTTCACATGCACGTATGAACTCACATACTCAGCTTGTGTATTAAAACACATGCATGCAGCTGCAGTTGATAGATTTAGCAATGTGGTTGCTGAACGGGTGGGTGGGAACAATGTGTGTGTGTGTGTGTGTGTGTGTGTGTGTAGGTGTGTGTAATATAGCTTTTCTGTCAGTGGTCATATTTCCAGTAGTTGTATGATGATAAACTGCTGTTTCTTGGTTCCTCAGATAGCTGAATGCATTATGTGATACCTAAAGTGTGGGGGGAGAGTGCTTTAAACTGTGCATTCACTACCTCCAAAGTCCTCTATGAAGGCAGGGGGATGTATAAGCCAACACTTAGGTAATGGTTCTGTTTAATTTATTTATCCCAACACAATCAATATCCAAGTTTCAATGTGGGAAGTCGTTCTCCTCTTCCAAGAGCATGTCAGCAATGTGTTACATGGCCTTGCTGAAGCATTTCATTTCAGTTTTAGATTACAATTAATAACTGAAATACGCATTCCAAAAGACAATAGTCACTTGTATGCAAACCAGGGTGAATTCTTGTTTCCGCATTTTCTTAACTCTGATACAAAACAAAGCCACAAACGGGAGTTTGAGACTCAAAAGAAGGGTGTTGAAGGGTCGACGGCCATCAGGAAAACGATGCAGGCCCCTGCCAAATCTATGACATGAATGAAACAAATGGATGAAGGAAAATGAAAATGGTTGGGGTGTGATCTCTGGCAGGCAGTGTGAAACCAGTGCCAACTGTTATGAATGGGAAACCGCTGCTGAGCTAATGAAAAAAAAAAGAAAGAAAGAAAGAAAGAACTCACTTTTTTCATCCGACATCCAAGAATAATTAACAGTGCGTAGGCCCTCTGGTGAGGCCAGAGGAAGCCACAAGACACTTGACTAGCGTCTCAGCACAGAGGAGGACGGTGAAACACTGGGAGGGGAAAATGGATGCAAAAAAATTAAAGAAAATTTTGTCCGACAAAGTAGTTTTGCTATGAAAAGAGGGCAGGTGAAACCAAAAGTGGAGTAAAAACTGAAAACTGTTTCAAAGAAAGTTAGCAACAAAACAAACATATAAAAATACTTTAGGGTGCTACATACTACATGTTACCTTTTCATTCATTTCATAGCATGTCCAATCATATCTCTCAAACTAACTTAGATACACTAACACACACACACACACACTCACATTGCACCGAGACATGAACACACTTTAAAATCTTAACTTAATCCCTGCTTGAGGTGTTTGGTAACGGGTTTAAGGAATCTGCAGGGATCATGTACTTTACTGAACTGTACTGGAGCACTGATCGGATTAGTTGACGAATCAATCAGTTGATCGACAGAAAGTTCAATTGAATTTCAATAATCGATTTATCTTTTTCGAATGGGAGGATTCACTTCTTTTCTGTTTTTTGTATCTTTAAAAATGTAATGTTTGGGTTTAAGCTGGTTTTGGACAAAACAAGCAATTTTGAGGACTTCTCTGGGACAATTTTGTTTTTATATTATATTGTTATATTAGCAGTCAAACATTTTTTTTTTTATCCATAATGAAAATAATAATTTGTTCCAGCCCTGCTGTGATGTTCTGTACTGTGTGTATCTCTGACAGACTTCTCTGTTAGATGACATGATGGAAAGAGCAGAATGGGGGCCAGATGTACGTTTATATATAGGACCTGACAAGGGTACTGAGCAGGACACAAGGCGGAGGCGTTGCATATCACATGCACCCTATCACGTACACCACATGTACTGTATGTAAAGCAAAGAAAAGAACCACTGTTAATGATGCATGATGGCCTGCTTCGTGATCGCGGAGGGTTTATTGCTGAAAGAAGAGGAAGAAGTGGCTTATTACAGGAGTTAGAGGGTATAGTTAAATCAGAGTTTTCAGTATTCTAAATAAGGGTTAAACTTGCAGTGTGCTGGTTTCTGGGTTAGTTGCATTGCGTTTTGTCACTGAGGGGCCCGTAGGCACGGACTTTATTTTAATCCATTATCGGCTCGCCCTGTATCCAAGAACAACAACAATGTTTTTGTTTTACCGCTAAACCTTTTTTTAATCGGCATCTTGTATGCCACGAACATCACCCGCCGCTGACAAAGCTCGCACTGTTTAGAGGCAAACGCTCAAAACAAAAAGTGGTTTCCCCATTATGGCAATCAAAGCAACGTTATCAGCGATCAACATATTCTCACCCAGAGACAGAGAGGAGAAGAATGCCCCATTGACTGATACTGCCTGCTAGGCCGGTCGCGCTGATCTCCTGAAGAAAAGACCAGTGTCGCTGGTGGACCCCCCACTCCCCCCACTGCCTCCCCACTCTTTGCCTTCTTCCCTCTATATATGTCTCAATACTTGGGGGATCTTAGAAGGGGGGAGCTGAAGAGGGCTGCATGTGTGTGTGTGTATTGTCGAGGTGCTGTCGGGCGACTCTATCCCATGCTGGTGGTGTGTGTGTGTGTGTGGGGGGGGGCTGAAAAAACGGAGCCGTCACCTGCCAGACTGCTGGAATGTT
This sequence comes from Bovichtus variegatus, assembly GCA_943593645.1. Taxonomy (NCBI): domain Eukaryota; kingdom Metazoa; phylum Chordata; class Actinopteri; order Perciformes; family Bovichtidae; genus Bovichtus; species Bovichtus variegatus. Next base: position 6,553,883 of record CALSCE010010667.1, on the reverse strand, counting down.
AATGCCGTGGCTCTGATAATTGGATTTTGTACACACCGTCTGTGAGGAACGTCCAGCAACTTTCCCCCTCTTATTGTTCGACCCAGCCCCGGACCCTCAATAGGGCTTGGCTATGTTTATACAAGCACTCACGTCTCAATAAAGACTGTTTACAATGTGTGTGTGCGTGTGTGAGTGTGTGTGGTGGTGGACTTCTGAATCACGGTGCAATCGTGTGTGACAGGGTGACTGAAGTGAAAGCAAGAGAGTGTCAGATTATCGAGATTTGGCAAATATTTAAGATATTAAGAGATTTGTTAGGTCTTAGAATAGGATTTCCCCAGATTGTAGGAGTGTTGCAGTAAGATTTTGTACATACTTGGATTAAAGATTTGTCACAATGGGACATTCAAACCTCATAGATGTTTCTTTTTGCCAAGTATTCATCCCACACTACCACCAAGCCTACATGTTCTGAACTTCATGCAGAGTCAAAGGTAGGCGCACCCACTATGAGGTTAAAGGTGAAGAGGAAACTCTCCCTATTGGTGGGATATGCCGAGGCGTACATGATCTAGGATCGTTAGGGAAGTTATGGCTCTTGTTTGCGTCGGGGGGAGCCTGGAATTGGGCTGGGAGCTGTGACGCACTGGTTTCCCTCTCCCTGGCCTCCCGTGCTATTTCCACCCAGGCTGCAGCGGCTTGAGCTGGTTAAATGTCTCGGCTGCACTGACCTAAATTCCTCATATTCACCTCAGAAGACCTTTGCCATAGCCAACCAACCATATTTTTCCATCCCTATAGTCATCCTATGCAATGAGCATTCGCCTTGTTTGTGTATAAAAGTTCCTTCCTGTACATAAGGAAGCTATGTTTGAAAAAAGTCATCCTATTCCCAGCTGTAGTGCCTCGGAGCAGAACTCCTAAAAACAATGACAGAGGTTTTTTCTTTTGGCAGAGAGACTTGTTGTGGTTAGATAAACAGCCTCTAATTGCATTTACTCTGTTAAAGTAAGGTATTTGGAACAATTACTTTGGTATGTTTACCAAACAGCTGGTGTGTGGATTTTTTTTTCCACCTCTCTCGAAGATGTAATGGATTTGGTTCACCTCGCTGGTTAGTGGGAAAATAAGATGGGCGCTACATTAACTTATGCATGGGTTTGTATTCAGGCTTCAACTGTTACAGAAATAACAGCGTGAAAATCTATTTAGTTTGGGTAGGATTTCATTAAAGTTAAATGGCTTTGGCTAAGGTGGCAAGTTTCTGTTTTGTATCACTGCAACATTGTGCCACGTCTTTTAGAAACAAACACCATCTAAAAGCATAGGTCATTACCTCCAATATAATATTAATTAAAAGCATTATTCTTACATAGCAAGATGTTCAATTCAACTGTATTAAATCAACGTTTTAGTAAGAGACAACAATACTTTAAATGTGCAAAGAAGCGGAATTATATGATGGGAAAAACAATCTTAAAAAACTCTCTTATGCATGAATACAAAATATCGAATAATAAAATATCTCACTGAGCTGTATTTGTTGAGAGAAGATTAACAGTAAGCGTAACTCTGTTATATGCAGGAGCCCTGCGTATTTATTATCCGCTGCTCTTTTCCCCTTAACCTGGCAGTAGTGTGCTGTTGCATAAACAATGGTCTGGGCAGCCACCTTTGGGCTATTGTAGCCTTCCACGTGGGTTGAACTCTGGCCAAGTGGATGTTGTTGCAGGAGACGACCCCGCAGCCAAACACACAGGCCAACCAGAGGCCTCCGTTCCCGGAGGCGAGCACTCACTGGACGATACCCGAGGATAGTAGTGTTTGACAGGTCTTGGATCGCGTAAAGGAACTTGACTTTGAAATTCAAACAGAGACGGGTGAATTGGCCGTGGCCGACAAAATGACGCATTCCATGCAAATGTCACAACTAAAAATGAATATCAAGCCACACTTGGCCCTGGACAAGGGATAAAGCGCTTGTGTATGTGTGTGTCTGCGTGATTTGACATGTTGCGTGTGTTTAGTATTCATAATGAGGTGTTGCAAAATGCATGCTCTCTCTGCATATCTTGCTCGACTCACCGCCACCTGTATAAACAACGGTGCTATTGCAAAACGGTTCCAGGGAAAGGCTCTTCCCGGGCTTGTTGTCAGAATGAGGTCAGTGAACACTACTCTTCTTTTCTCTCTCACTCTCTTTTCCCTCCTTCTCGCTGCTTCTAATTCGCTCTCTTAGTTGTACTTTGTCCTTCACCGGCAGGAGGAATAAGGCCACTAGATCAACTTCGAGGCATCTGTATCCACACACTTGAGGCTTATTATTCCCATCAGTAGCATTGACAAGCAACGACTTGATGATATTTTTATCCGAAAGGATGTTATTGAACTTTAAAGTCTAGAACTCGTTTATTTCATGTTTTGATTCAGATTATTTTGTAACATGTTTTGAATCCATGAGAATTACCTTGAAAATCTCAAGTAGTAACAGGCAGAAGGTAATAATGAAAATATTATAGCAAGACTTTGGGGAATCCTGAAGCACTGTGGGATGGGAGGTTGCTGTATCTGTGTGTGTGTGTGTGTGTGTGTGTATATATATATATATATATATATATATACTCGCAGCATGACATCATTGGACCCCTCTCGCTGATCATTTTACCCCATCACTGCACAAAAGCGCGCTCGGAGACGTAAGAGGAGTGCACATGTATCATATGCTTGAAGTCGAGGAAGCACCTAATCGCACCGCCCCGCAAAACGCCATGCTCCCGGAGGCACCACTGGTGGACTGCGTCGTGTCTGGAACACTGTAACAGGATCTCCAGAGAGGAGCACAAAATGGGTCCTTTGTGTCCAAGATTTGTCCAGACAAACTCAGATAAGGAAACCCAACAAGGGCGAGCCAAAGGAGCTGCCTCTGTGACTTGAGCAAATAACCTTTAATCTAGGTCATGCAGCCAGATAGGGGCATCAGCAGCAGTGGTATCCTGAGCACCAACAATGGCCTTAGTGGTGACGCAAGTGATAAAGAGAAGGTTACTGTGGTCATTACAGCTGAAACTAACAATTAATTTCATTATCGTTTAATCTGCTGATTATTTTCAAGATCAATTGATTAATCGTTTGGTCTATCAAATGTCTGAAAATAGGGAAAAACGTCCATCCCAGTTTCTTAAAATTCAAAATGTTGTTGGTTTTGTTTTTAATTAAAGACGAATCGATTATCAAAAAAGTTGGCAATTATTTTTCTGGCAATCAACTAATTGGTTAGTCAACTTATCATTGCAGCTCTAGTGGTCATTCTTATGAATAGCTGGAAAAGTTGAGTTATTTCTAAACGGCCTGAACCTTGCCCAATGAGCATTGGTTGATTCCACACTCTGCGGCAACACATCGGTTTTGCAGCGGTGGCCTCACTGAGGCCAATTCTCATGGCAGTCATAACAAGACCCAAACACGCCCCACCATAACTGTGGCCGGCCCCCGGGGCTGTGTCTGTCTCCTTCTGCCCACATCTCCCTGCACATCCCAAAACGATCGATGGGGGGGACAAGACCAGATCGCTACACGGACCATGTGTGTCGGCAGACCACAAAATGCTGAAGCCATTACTTGGCCCACTCTAGTGAAATTGAAAGCAGGAGCCAGTAACAGCAGCAGCAAAAGCTAGTTTTGGCTGCGTGCATGGGGGCAGTGTAAGGAAAGCCCAGTCAGATGGTAGTGCTCATGCTGACTTGTTGACGGCAGCAGGCTGCAGACGGCTGATGTCTTGTTGTCATAGCGCCAACTCCTCCCTCTTATGACCTCCCAGTGATGTTGTTTCAAGTTGGCTAAAGTGTCTGCATGTGTAGGTTATTGAGTCCTAATATGGGCTAATAGATCTCTACTAATACTGTCATTTGGATTCTGTAATATTTTTAGGAAATTTAGAAGCAACATTCATACAATTATAAGTTGTATTTTATAAAGAACAGGCATCTAAAGGTTGGCCCACACCAGGATGGACTTCTGAGTTCATGTAAAAAACACTGGCAAGGGGCAAAATCTGGCAAGATAATCTTTAGCGTAATCAAGAAATCATGGCTTTGCTGACTATTGTTGGAAGGGGGGAATCGGCTTGAAATCGGCTTGAATCTCGTGTAGTGTGTACCCCACATCATTTGAAGAATTCACTTCCCTGAAGGATTTTCTGCGAAACCTCGATCTGTCTGTACCCAGCCAATATTTATCCCCAGACAGTCCAACTACAAATGGAAGCTTCCCAGATGTAAGATTACATTACATGTGCTGAAAACATGTATTTAGGCAACACTGTCTCATGTTCATACTACTTTAATGATGAAACATTTGTCTAACCACTGTGTCCTTTTAAGCTGCAACACTACTCTTTCTCTTGGCATTTTAAAAAGGCACATTAAGAACAGTATCCCCTTGGCGTTAGTTAGCTGACCCCGGTATCCAGCTTTCCTGAAATCTTCATGCTGCTGTACGCCTTGCAGGAACCACATCCATCTAATGCATTAGTTCAGCGTATTGTGTTACATGCAGTGTACATTGTACATTGTGATTGTTGGTAATTTATGTGCAAGACGATGATTTGAGGGGAATTTTGACTGAAAGTTGACTTTTTTCTGAAATAATTATTTCTCATTTGAAAGATACTGCCCTTGGCAGTTGATTCATTGTTGTGTTCATGTGTTCATGCTTGTTGGAAGTTCATTCTGCTACTGTACGTTAACAGGCTTTGGTTTGCTGTCTTTGTTTGCTCCTATATGTTTGAGTTTGTGTTTGTCTTCCATTCTCAACTTAATTCCTTTCAGCTGAGTAATCTACGATGGCTCGCTCGCTCAACTTGGCTTTTACGGTGCCAGCGGTTTCAGGTATCATCTCAAGGCATTTTACTGTAAAAGGGAACATTTACTTGCAAAATACACCATTCGCTTCCCCATTGATGCCTTCAAGGTGGGAGCCCATTCTGTTGCATTTAGCTTTTTGTAATCTATTTATTTATGTCTTTATTTGGTCGGGTGTTGGTAGGATAAGGGCTCATGGAGAAGACTTATCTTCAAGAGCACGTCTGTCATCTGCTGCTGCAGACAGAGTGCTCTTTCATTCGCTCCAGTGAAAGAGGGTTCACAGAGATTTAAGGGCCAGCATTGTTTGTGCTCTGCGATGCTTAATCACTTTTGATTGGACACCATATTAAAACTTGGGCTCTACGCGGGAGATAGGCTCTTCATCTAAAACGAGTGCCCGTCCTCCACAAAAAAAAGAGCGTTGCTGCCTCACAGGGTGGACGATGGGGACAAAGACAGAGTTAAGCCCAGAGACGTAGGAGATGAGGACAGATGAGAGTGAAGGTCTGAAAAAGTTACTGACAACACTGCCTGCATAAAACTTGGTGATTTTGTTCGTTTAAAAGATGCATCTGTGGATTCACTTCTTTAACTGAAAAAAAATCAACATATAGTCTTAGAGGTTCTGCTGCTTTGCCGCCAATGTTTTATCTTTCCTTGAGCTCAAGGAGTAAGATGGCGGCTTATTCCTAAAGCACTTCACTTTCCCACACAACCCCCTGCACTCCATTTCACTGCAGCACTGATTACACATAGTGTTTACATATTCCATAGAGCACTGTGACAGAGATAAACCTCTCCTGATGCTTATCCCCTGGCCACAATGTGGAAACCACTAAGATATAATGTAAACCAAACGTCGCAGCTGCCCTTTCATGTCTCAAGTGCCAGTTCTGCGTGCTGAGCGAGAATTTTGAGAGCCCGGCTTTAAGTAGCATTGGTTAAATTAAAGTTAAAACCATCATGCTTTCCCCCCCCATCTTTTAGTGACATTGGCAAGCTCCTTTTCATGAGTGTATTTTCAGTCTTTTCACGTGGTGGCACAGAAATACCAGTGCAGAGGTACCTTAGCTAAAAAGTATTGAACCCCAGATTTAGATGTTTTTTCCAAAATACACATTTATAAACTTTAAGCAGCTCCCCTCTCTTGATAATCGATTGTGGAAAGTTTAAGTAGCTTGATGAAGATGAGCATTTTACATGCATAGCTTTGAGTTTTGGGAGTGAATATTTGTGGCTAGGGATAGGCGTCTGATATGAAATGTGATTAATGATCCACACATCAGCGAAAGAGGGGAGCATTCCCCATAAAGTGGGTTGTGGGATTATACAGAGGGCTGCACTCGGAGGACGTCTTGGCATTAATTGGCCCGTCTCTCCTGTGGCTCCAAGTATTGCTGTCACTCTCCTCGGCACACTGTGGTTTGTGCATGTTATCACCCTTGAGGTCCTCCACAGTAAATGTGTCACAGAGAAATTGCATTGGTCTAAAAATACCCTTGCATGTACTTTTCCTATCGTCTCACATTTAGGGACCCGGTGCTGCAGCTAGGGATGAAATTAATTTGCTCAAATCATCAAGATGCTAAAATGTTTGAAGGCATCTTATTGTTCCCCCCTGACATAAACACCCTTCATAAAGCCCCTTCATGGCCTTTACAGTTGGAGTGTAATCTATAGGTTCTCCCTCACTCCTCACATAGCACCTGCACCACACCCTTGTTTTATGAAGTGCTGACGAGAGCGAGTGTTTGCTGCAGGGCTACTGCTCAACTGCTACCAGGACACACAAAACACACAAACCCTTACAGTTGAGTTTACAGAACAGACTGTACTACAGTTGCCAAGGTTAACGAAGGGAAATGAGGTTACTCCATTAAGGAGAAGTGTTCTGTCAAGTCGAGCTGGTTTGTAATGTACGTCAGATCCTTTTTCGCTGGAACAGCCATGCAGTCAAATAACTATACAATAAGTCATAAATAGTTGCTGCATGCTTTTGCGTCAGTAATTTAATATCTAACTATGTTGACGTCTTTAAAGCTTTGAGAGACTTGTTTTCTCTCTGCTCTACATTGGCTCCAAGTTGCCTCCATAAATCTAAAACTAATCCACCAAGTGCGAGCTCATCCCTCTTAATTTGTTTGCCCGCTTTACATCCATGAAGATGTTCTCCAGTGACATCTAAGCTATCACGTTGACAACCCCAAGTGGCTCCTAATACTCCGACTGATTCTCTTCTATAGCTGCTTTGATGCTTCCTTTATTATATTTCATTGGGCTATTTTTTCCCCTCCTTCTCTTGTTTACGAGAGAGGCCCGATAAGGCCTTCAGTGCGCAACGCTTGAACTTGTAGTCTGCTGCTTGGCCACTTGGGCAAAGCGGAGGCCTACTTTAATCACGACACGAGAGTGACCCACTTCATCTTATGCTAATTTATTTTGGGGAAAATTAGCTGGGATTGACTGTGAAGAAATGTTTTGGTCTCCTTCATAAGCTTATAACAAAGTAATAACTGTGCATTGATGTAGACTATGTTGACATAATTCCTCTGTGGCTTTTTTCTGTACATACGCTGGAATCCTGTTTTCCACACTCTTATGTGATAGCATTGAATCACTTTGCTTTGCTGTTTGTATGAAAGCAGGCCTAATCTGTTGTAAAGCAGAGAAGTGGCCCTTTTACGAGGTGCTAATGGCCTGCTAATTCTTGGGGAGAGGCAAAGTGACCAGTTCCTTCAGCTGAGTGTTTACTACCTACTGCCCTTTGACCCCTTTCTGTCAAAGTGAGGTCAAATGAAAGTTGTTGTTCCGGCACAAGCGCCATCTTTATACATTCTCTCCTGACCTGTTGATTTTACAGTCCTAAATGCTGTATACCATCACATGTGCGATTTCTGTGCATTGCAATGATTTACGATTTGTAAAATGATTTTTATAAAGATTGTGTACAGATTATAATAAGACCCTTAATTGTATACAATGCAGCCAGTGACAGTGTCAGAGAGGTGTTACTTTTTGAGGCTAAAGTGTGTAATGTTAGTGTTGATGTTAACAAACCATGACCTCAAAAGTTTTGTTGGTGAATCAGCACCTTTAGCACAGTTTCAACAGCAAAAACGTAAGTTATATTCAGCGCGGAGAGGGACGCCTGATGATATCTGCCCGTCATGGTGATAAACCTTTCTGCCAGTATGATATGATGTAGGATATAGGCCAAGAGTCTTTCAGCCTTGTTTATTGGACGTAAAAGGATCTACGTTTTCTCTAAGGACTGAAGCTGCTTGTATTTTGTGCACTTAGGCACAATGCGTTTTGTTTGCACATCACCTGGCTGTCACAGGGTTGTTTGCAGCTCATAGAAGAGTGCGGCGCAGATTGAGCCTAGTGTTGAGTTTTATACAATTTTAAGGATTGTATAGCCACATAATGGGCTCAGATCAGTTAATATATTATTTAGTTTACGCTGTTGTGAATGTGTAGTTTTCTTAAGTTTTGTGTGTAGATGTATCATATTAAAAAGCTTTGTATATCCTCACTATCCATATCATTCAATGAGCTAACAGCCCGTCCCCCCTTCTTTCCAGCCAGCCTCTTCCGATGTATTTACTAGGCCTTGTTGTCTTTATGGTTTCCTCTGGCGAAACGTGCATAAATAGCGGTGGATAAAACGAGAGGTGATTTAGTGGCCTCGTCACAATGCGCCGGTGGCCGCTTCCTACCTTTGTGTGGTCGAGGGCTCAGGGGTGCGGCAGCGGATACATGGCCCGGGTCCCGGCAGGCTCCGAGGAGGGAAGGAAACCTGGTGTCAAAGGCGATCGCTTGCTGCCTCTGTTATCTGAGCAACAAGCGCTCGCAGTAAGACTCAGTGACAGTCAAAGACTAAATGTGTAGTTGGGGATACTCTGAACTAAATGTATAAAATGTCGTGTTTCAAGTTTTTAAACATAACACATGTTTAAGCGCTCATGGGAAACCGAAGATAAAGCATTTCCCAAAGTTGAAGCAGCAAAAAGCAGAGTCCGGTGGAAACCTTGTTGCGTGCTTACTGCTCCTGCATGGTTTCTTTCTCCTGCTCCTCTCCGCACAGGCCTCTCCTGTAACCTTGAGAGAAGCCCGCGCAGGCCCCAAGTTCAACGAGTGCATGAGGCATATTTTCGCTGAGCGTGCTTGGACCGCCCCACTAAACCCCTCGACCCCCCCCACCCCCCTCCCTCCTCACCATACATACAGCTTTTTTTCTCCTAAAGAGGACTCCCTGTAGGCCTCGCCTTTCACAGCGCCTGCAAAGGAAATACATTATGTGTAAAAAGAATTCCATATGGTGTCATATGATCTGTGTAATTCTCTCTCAATTGATAAAAAAAAAAGTCACCTTGTATGCACAATTCTGTCCTTTGTGAAAGGAACTGTAGCCTCTGTACTGTATGTACAACCTCGAAACATTAGGTCAACTTTTTTTGAACCATTTTACAAACAGGTTTATACAATTATACAACATTATACTGCATATGAGTTCCACATGACTTGACATTAATGTCTTAACTAATGAAAATACAGACGGAAAACAAGAATTTCAACCAGCTCATCTGGGAAAAGTTGTATTATCTCTTCCTTGATAAATACTTGGAAGCCACTTGTAGGCAGTTTTCCAGAGGTCTGCCTGACATCAGATGTTGTGGCTTGCAGTGAGGTCTCCTACCTTAGCTGAGGGGTGAGTCTGTGGCAGTCCTACGGGTAGGCCGTTCCAGGTAAGCCCTGCCAAGTTCAAGTGGCTTGGACCAAGCCCGCACCACAAATGGGAAGTGTTTCTGCAGGGCTGCCAACCTTGTGAGAGCTGTGATTGCAACAAGCCTGTTGTACCGTCAGTGTCAGCAAAGAGGTTGTGTTTTCTACAACATGCACATTCAAGCAGGCCCTCAGGAAAAAAACAAATGTAGGCAAGTAGAGATGTATATATGCAGATGCTTGCCAAGAGGAGGATTATAGAGTCTGCTCCAGTGGTGGTCCTTCGTTATTACTAACCGTTGTTCTCATGATGCAACACTGTGGTTACTATCAAGAGATTATGTTTTTATGGCCTTTGGACAAATTCCACAAAAAAAACCAATGGAACAATAATGTCAAATATGTAATGTATTGCATATATGTTAGTTCTTCTTTTTTGCAGAACATACAGATTAAGTGTAATCACCGTTGTGATTGTTCTGTGTGGTTGTTTGTCAGAGTCACCAGTAGGAAAGGGTATGTGAGCACAGTGAAGAGCATTTTAAAGGGCTGGGTATACAATGGAAAAACACCTGGACGCAAACATAATAATCAACGCATATGACCGCATAACGGCATGATATTTCTATCAACATTTGACTGCCTGGGAGGCACCACTAAGAGTTTAAAAGAGGTAAAGTGGAAGATTTGTGTGTGTAGTGTATATTTTTGTGCTGCCTGCAGCTTGAGTCGTGAGCAGTCGTGATGAACGAGGGAATCAAGTCACAGTCAAATGCAGACAAGGGACACTTTTTCTACAGTTTGTCGCTCGCAGCTCTAAGCTCTAACCCTGCCAGCAAAACATTACACATAAACAACCCTGCTTGCCTTCCTCAGCCGAAAACCAGGGCCCTTTTTGCCATCCCACCCACCACTGACCTCAGTGAATGAACTTTTGGCATCTCTGATAAAGTGAAAACAACATACTTGGGTGAGTGGAAAGCAAAGGCTGTGGGAGCTGGCTGTGAGGCGGGCGTAAAGGCCCCTGTGGTGTGGCCCTGAGTGGACAAATCCTAGCAGGCTGAGGAAGTGGAGGAAGGAGTGCTGGGAGGGTTATACAGATTGGTGGGAGGCGTGCGGGAGGACGGGTTACAGGGAAAAGCGGCAAAAGGGGAATTCCCTTTCCTGAACTGAAAAGTGATGGAAAAAATGACTGCTAGACCTCGTTCATGCCGCTCCATGTCAAAACAGCCAAGCGCTGCCGTCATCTGTGCAAATATTTCAAGAGATTATGGTTTTGGAGCCTCGTGGGAAAGGCTGAAGCAGCGCAGCGAGGACAGCCCCGACTTAAACTCGCTTTAACAGAAAGTCTTCCCTTCTTAACTTTATCAGAGCATGAATGAACAAAACCACAATATTCACGGTACCTGCAAACAAACACAAACCTGCCAGGTGAGGCCTGATGACACATGTCTTTGTTCTGCATATCATCCGAGCTATTTAGAAACAAAGGCCCTTTACATTCTCGTACTAAATAGCGAGGGTGGACCAGGCTTTGCCATGTCCGAGGACACCACATGCTACACACCTTTGTTTCATACAGTGTGTTCAATATGACGACAGTTTGCCATGCAAATGATTTGTAACATCTCAATACACGCAGTGCATAACAATATATTCCCAGAAACCCAGAGAAGCTACTGATGTAATGTTTTCTAAACCCATGTGACCAAACACTGTGGCCGCCTGTCTGGATGCCATGCTTTGCTGTAACATTGTTTATGACTCTCAAACAACAGAATCTGAAATTAATTTAGCGCCTCTCCTCTTCCCACTGTAAACTGGCGCTGTGCAGCCAAACCACATGTTGTTATTGCTGCAGTGGCAGAGGGGGCTGCCCCAGCAGGCCTTAGTAGCACAGAACAGATTTGCTCAGTTTTTTTGCCAGGATTGTGGAATAGAGTTCTCTCTCTCTTTCTCTCTCTCTCTCTCTCTTATTGGCTGTGAATACTCGCTTAGCATGCACTTAAGTATGATTTATAAATCATACACTTGTGGTGTGGCAAAGGGAATACTCTGTTAAACCTGAGAGATTTAATTTGCATTTTGATCTCCTGTAAGACCAAAATGTGTTATCATGATTATATGCTGCTTTGTTGTTGTTACTGACGGGCTGTTGACTGTATTGAGTGTCTGGGTGTTTGTGTTTGAATTGTGCATCTGGGACCTACAACTACAAAGAGCAAAGATGGTTTGCACCTTTAGTGCTGTTAGCTGGGTATCTCCAGACAGTTGGAGGGTCCATGAGGAGCGGAGGAGCTCCACTGTCTTTGGATGGCTGCCAACACTGTGACCTTGTGGCGGGCACAGCCACTGTCACTCCCTCTTGAGTTATGTGATAACCGGTTTTATGATGCAGCTTTTTTAAAACTCTGCATCTGACTATAGCTCACCAAATGAGCACTTACCTGGTGCTGTGATTCCACGAGAACCACCAACGCTATTCTCTATAAGAGTAGTGGTTTCTGTGAAATCACTCCCATAATTTCCTTCTTGCCCTAAAAGCTTCACTCCCTGGTATTGTGCCAGCGGAGACACCCGAACCCCACTCCCTCAACAAACCCTCTTGCCCCCCAGCCTCGATCCCCACAGATGCTTTGATTTGGGCCAGTTCTAACTGGGGGCCTCTGTCTCCAGGCTCATTAACAGGAAAGGAGAAGTTTTACTGGCCATGCGGCAGGCAGCCGGCATTTAACCACCAACAAGCTCCTCGATCAGCCTGCTGCATCTGAACAACGCACACCCTTAAGAGTTAAAACATCTTTCCGTCATTACTGCACTATTGGGAGTAGAAAGTTCAGAAACGTGTGGCCATTATTAGAGCTAAGCCTCTTGAAGATTAGTCTACACCTTTCCAGAAGGTACCGTCCACACCCATGTGGTACACAACTAGTCATATTTCATTCACATGTAGGATTGTGTTCATACTATTTTCGATACAATACCTGAAGTAGCTTTTGGTACTTGACAGGATTCAGTTTTCTGGAAAGATTTTAGTCCGTACCAATGTGATATGATTGCTATCATTGTTGTACGGCCTGGCTCAGATTAAACCCTTTGTAAAATATTAAAAAAATACATCCAGAGTCGAACTTTCTTATATTATCTAGTTTGAGAGACCGTAAAAAAACATAATAAATTATTGATAAATAAACCAATCTGGGCGTTAACAATTCCTTTTAATAAATTGCAATGCAGCGAAAACTTATGAGATACAAGTGAGGCAACTCACTTCCATCATCGATTTCGGACGCAGCAATCGTTTTTTCTGGAGCTGATGGAAGTAGCTAACGAGTAAACCGTCTCGCATCTTTCTCATCTCTGTTGAGAGTTGCACCTGTGTTTACCGATCTTGCAGGATGTACAGATCGGTAGCGAGTGACACGTGCCGTTGTTGTTCCTGTGTAGCGTAAATGAGCTGATAAATAATAACGCGATATTGGATCTGTGCATAGACTTGCGTACTCGCCGATACCCGATCCAGCATTTTAGGCTGTAATGGACGCATTTCTGATACTGGTATCGGTATCAGAACAACTCTAACCAAAACAGGATTGACTTTTGATGACCAGCCCTATCTCCACGATGCATGTCTGAATAACAGATCAGCAGAAATGACGATGCAGCAACACAGTAGCCTTTAAAGTAAAGAAGAAAGCTACATGACTGTTCATTTGCACCTGCCGCTTCATTCCCTACTGGAGTTGTAATGGCAAAAATAAACTGGCTTGACATCTGTTGGCAATGTCAGTAGTCTGTTTTTATGCTTGTAATGACACATTAAACTCTGTGGTTGATTCTCCCCCCTTCTCCACCCTATGTCCCGTTCCAGGGGAGCAGTGCCAGCAAAATCATCTGAATGAGTGCACGCTCTGTTTTCTTTGTCTGTTTTGGGCCAAGATCTGGTTTTAGATGTGGTGGCATTCTATGATCGGATAATTCCTTCCATGTCCCCAGTTTAAGGTGTGTGTGTGCACGCGCGTGTGTTTGTGTACGCTTTACCGCTGCTCGCTTGGCAGAACCCAGGGAGTGCAAACAGTGGCAATGGGTGGCAGGGATCCTCGATGGCCTCTCGCCCAGCTGGAGGAGAGCCATTTGCCCTGTGAGGGAGCACCCAGTCACCCTGGCTCGGCCTGCTGCTCTTGCCAGTGGGAACTCCTCTTGGCTGAGGCCTGACGCCGTCGTAAGCGCTGACAATCACTGACACATCACTGGCTGAGGCCCCACAGACACAACATTACACTGGCCTGAGTCAAAATGAACTGATTTTGAGTATAAAAAAAAGCAAGTTATTATATATCTGTAGGTATTTCACTTAAATCGTTTTTACATCTTTCAAAGTAGTTTTACAGATTCACAAACTGATTTTCATTGGAATTTGTAGTCGAACACAATAACATTTTTGCATGTTTGCTTCAGGCTGTCAGGGTGTAAGTGTGGTTGGTGGGAGATAAAGATGTAGGTACTATTGCAGCTCCTAACTGTGCTCCCTTATCAGCGCAGACCAGAGCACCTTCAAATACATTAATAAAACAAGATGCTGTGAACTGGTTCAGTCTCATACTCCCCCAGCTGAACGCAGAGATCAGGGAGCATATTTCAGATGTTTTTCAGAAAGGTATGTTTGAAAACCAAACAATGCAGTATTTATTAACTAGACGTGTGTGTGTGTGTGTGTGTGTGTGTGTGTGTGTGTGTGTGTAAGTTGAAAGGATGTTGGCAGCTAAAACCAGTTAAGCCTCGCTAGTATCACAACCAGGCTGTCCCTGAACTATGATCTGTGGGCCAACTTGTCTCTCTTGGGAGAGTGGGGAATTTCCCAGACCCCTAAACACCCCCGCCATCTCTCATTCCCCCTGTCCCCCCTCCCTTCAGACCAGTCGAGACGTGCAGGTTTGAACCCTCTCTCTGTGTTTCTGGCCTCCCATGCCCATTGCCACTCAAGCTGCAGGGGTCCAGTGCATTTGTCTCATAATTATCCGACTGGATGGGGGGGTTCTGAAGATGAAAGAGGCGAATCACAGAGCTCCTCTGTCAAAGGTCTGTCTGCCTGACTGGGGGGTTTTGGATCTATCTCCCTTGTCCCCTCTCTCTCTCTCGTGCGGCATACACCATCCACCCCACCACCTCCACTCCATCACACAGTCTTACTTTTCCTCAAGAGCTGCCTCCACAGAGCATAATCGCCGACAGTGAACGCTCGTGCACAGCCACCCCCCCCCCCCCCCCCCCTACCAGCCTCCCCGCTGATTCATTCACAACTACAAAACTGCAGAAATACCCCCCACCCTCACATCCTGAAAGACTTCAGACTTTCTTTTTTTTTTCTTCTCCCCCCTCAAATGCTCCGCCCACCACCCCCTCGGCCACCCCCCCCCCACCCCCCGGCTAGCCCCCCACCTCCCCCGCTTGGCCCCCCCACCCCCCTCCCCCTCCCTCATCCACCGCCTCTTTTCTCCTCTCCACCCTCCCCACCACCACCTTTCTCCTTCTTCTCCTCTTAACTACTGGCTAGGAGTTAATGGACTGTTTTGGCTAGTCTCCAGACGGTGAGTGTCACCTCATTAGCCTATAGCGGCTCGCTCCCAGACTGCTCCTTGTGTGTGTGTTTGTGTGTGTGTAGGAGGAGGACTACAACGACGGAATGTCATTGGTCTGTCCCCCCCCCCCCTACACCCTCTCCCTCTCCCCTTCCCACCACTACAATGAATGAGAAAACATGCATGCATAATTAAATCTATAGTCTCGTCCTCACCGCACCCTCCCTTCCCTCCTTCCTCCACAGCCATGCATTAAAAAAAACGCTGCTGCTTGGAAGTTTGCCACCGTGAAAAAAAAGCGGTGTCTTCGAACCAGAGAGATGTGGCCAACCTTCCACCCTCGTATGGACCTATTCTTTTATATCCCGGCCCGTCGAATGGCAGGGTGGCAACAGCGGGCGAATGTAAATGCCACCCGGTCCTGCCAGTCAATTACGCCCCAACAAAGCTAATTGTTTGTTTGGTGCATACCAAAAAGATGCCGAGGTTGGCTATTGATGGGCCCATTGTTTCAACGCAGATGCAAGGTTCTTTTTTCTCACAGGCTAGACTTGACGCTGATTAAACTTATGAATGATGAGACCACACTTTCGGAAAATCAGCTAATTTATGCGGTTTGTGTAAGTGTAAACTATTTCAGGCCTACATCTTAGAATTATTTTCATTATCAGTGAATCTGTTGATCTTTTTTCATCAATTAGTTTTTTAGTCCATAAAATGTCAGAAAATTGTAAAGCAAAAATGGCCATCACAATTTCCAAGAGCCTAAACTGTATCCTTACCAACAGTCACAAATCCAAAGATATTCAATTTGCAATGATAACAATTGAGGTATTCTGAGAATTTCTGCATAATAAAAGACTTCAGATCGTCACCATTGTAAGGGATTGATTTCCCGTAGATTCAGTAATTGATTGTTTCAGCACAAAGAATTTTGCTGATCATATATATAGATGTATCTGCAGCACTTAATGCAATGCAGGTGCCGCGAAGCAGATAAAAAGTTTGTCCAGCATGCTAAGAGGAAAGTGACAGGAATAGACAGAATAAAAAGGGATACAGAAAGAGGAAAGGAAAAAAGAATGTAATGTAATAAAAAAAGCAAAAGGAAAGGCCGCATTGTGAGAAAAGGACAAACAGAGAGAGAGTGGGAGGAGGTGGAAACATTAAGTGGGCCGCAGTGTGCTGACTGGAGGCCAGCCTGCTCATTTTTCATGGGACAGATGAGCCACTGTGTTGCGTTGTGTTGTGTAGTTTGTCTATGCTCAGCCGCTGACTGCACCGCACATGTACAGCACAGATCAGCTCGCTGCAGGATGCTGGGTGTGTGCCCCTGTGTGTGCATGCATATACAGTATGTCAGCCTGTGATCGTGCGTGCACGTTTAATACAGCATCATAGGGCAAGCATTCTGAGCTGCTTTTGATTCGGTGTTTGTGTGCACGGTATATACATCCGTGTAGAGGTGGGTAAACTTTATTTCACAAATTAAAAGGTGGGGAAGTTGAATTTAGATGGGTTAACCCTCATCTGCATTCTTGGTTTTGTGGCTGTGTATCCTTTTGTGCTTGCCAGGTTCTTCCTTCTCCTCTCCCGGGCCGGTGTGGCTAATGATCCGTCAGGCCATTCAGTCCCTTGTTCAAGGCCCACTCGCCACTGAATGCGCTCCCTCCCCGTCCACACTGTTTGGTGACCTCAATGAGGAGCCTGTTGTCCTCCCGGCTCGGTTAAAATGCTCTCCTCTTTTCACTGCCGTGAGAGTTTACTGAGGAGAAGGCACAGAGACTCGGTGGAGAATAAGAGGGCCCGCTCTTCACCGGCATTAGTATGCACCGATTAGAAACAAACACACACTGATGATACACGCGCACATACACACCGAGGTGGCAATGCTCACACACGCACACAGAGAGATACAAGTGAGCTGGGTCACACACAGTCAACCACACACACATACACTGTATGGCTTCTCATTGTTCTTGTCTGGGCTGGGATCCCACTTGATTCCATAAGTCTCAAAACCCTGACAGTCCTACTGTGTGTGTGTGTGTGTGTGTGTGTGTGTGTGTGTGTCCCCTCCTGCTCTATTGAACAAGTCTGTGGTGTCTGGCTTGGAGAAAAGAAGGCAAAATGTCATTGTTCTCACAGACGTTTCAACTTTGCCCCTCTCACTTTCTATCTGCCTTTCTCTCGCGTTCGTCTGAGAGTGTGTGTGTCTGTGTGTGTGTGTGTGTGTGTAACTCATCCTACTGTACCTGCATTCCCTGTCAGTGGAAGTCATTCGATAGGGTAGCTATCCGGATTACCAGGTGCTCCTTTAGGCCAATAAGAAATGCTTGCCGTGTTCCAATTATGAGATAATGATTACAGTGTCACACAGTGTACAGGCACTGTTGGGGTAGTTGTAGTTTGTCAAAGGGAATACAATACTATGCATTTCTGTCTGTGCAGGAATATGACTGATAATGAATCCAACAATAATGCATGGAAGGGGTCGTAAGAGAGGTGAAAATGTATACTTGGTACTGTATAATGGAAGTTCAACACCCAGGAAGTCGCTCCGCATAAATTTTTTTGTTCTACTGCTAAAGCTCATCTTCCTTGTGAGACAATGCCACCCCAAGATGGCGTCCCAATTGGCTGCAGCATTTGTCTTCCATTCACCCTCTGCATCAATATCACTTTCCGTTCGGGCCAGGTCAGAGGCCAGCCCTTTGCAGAATGCCATGCTTTAGTCCGGGTTGGTTGGTGGGGATGCTGAGGTGCCAGAATTTGGCTTGTGTGTGTGTGCGGGGAGGGGTCGGCGGCGGGGGGCATCGCCAGTTGGCAGGCTGGCACACAATGGCTGGCACGATAAGATCCTCCCTCTTCTGCGGGCAGATTTCCTCGCCCATATCTTTTGTTTGGCTTGTTTGGGTTGCAGCTCATCCTGATAAAGGCCACTTTGTTTAGACAACAAAGCGCGAGGGAGGACGAGAAGAGAGAAATAGAGAGACAAAGAGATAGAAACAGAAAAAGAGAGAGAGAGGGGGCATTAAAAAATAAAAGGCGGCAAAGGGGGGAGAGCGCCGACACACATGGAGAAATGAAAAGAAAGAGATAAGTGTGAAAAAAAACAGGAGATATGAGGGGGAAAATGAAGATAGTGTGCACTTGATAAGACGAGATCCCCACATACACACCGAATAGTAGATATAGACAGAGGTGCGTATGAAAAGATACAATAGAAGAGGGATACTGTTTCATGCACGGGGACAGCGATAGACAGATAGCGAGGAGAAGAAAGAAAGAGATTTGGAGGAGAGAGCCGGTTCTGCCGGCTGCTGGAAGCCAGCCCGAGTAGTGTGAGGTCATCGACGAAGCTGTGAATGATAGAAACCAGGAGCAGAGGAGGACACGGGACAAAGTACACTCACACACACACACGCACACGCACACACACACATAAGACACACACACACACACATGCACGCACGCACACACATTCCGTACCGGTACATCTACAGTCATTTACTGTCAAGACTTGCATGACCCTGTGCTTCACACACATATTTTGTGTGTGTGCATTTCCAAGCAAGAACAAACTGGTCTCCTGCAGCAGGAAGGGAAAGAAAAGCAGGGGGACACTGAGCAGAAAGTCTGCTCGGCCACATCAAATATTTACTCAGGAGCAGCTGTATTGTCGAAACATTACACATTGGAGCTGCTCCGTAATTAGGTCGATATTTTCTCCCTCTCTCTGTTTCCCTGCTTCTCCGGGAGTCCACCCCTCTCCACCTCTCCTCCACACTCCCCTCCCTCGCCTCCCTAGGCTGCTGAAATGCGTCTTGGCTCGGGACCCATGCCTCTGGCAGCCAGAGTGCTATACATGTGCACAGAACCCCGCTCGGCATAAAATGGCTGCCAGACAGGCTTCTCCTCCTGAAATGTCGACAGTGGTATGCATCTGCAGGGTGTGCGTGTCGCACGTGAACACTGTTTTTTTGTGGAAGATATCTAAACGTGTCTGCAAGTGTTTGCGGGCTGGAAACGTGCACCGCCACTGTCAGAAAAAAAAGAAAGTTTCCCAAACTATGTGGCTAATTTAATCCATGCTGTGTGTGTATGTGCATGTGTGTTCCTCAATTTAGTGGGAACAGAACGGGTAGAATGCCAAAAAATGAGAGGGTGTTTTAGGGAGAGTGTGTGCGAGTGTTTTAGTGATTATAAAATCCAGGCGAGTAACACACTTGGGGGTGGAGGAACCTCAGAAGCACTGAGAAACTTACTTGCAGAGCCAGATTTCTGTTGCCATTATCCCTAATTGCCCTAATCATTACAGTGGTATGATAAGTATCCCACCGGACAAGAAGGTGTAAGAACTCGTGGACAAAATACCCACAAGCCCTCTCTGCTACTTTTTTTCTTGCTTTTTTTTGCTGAGTAACAGCAGATAATCTGATTCATACGTGGTACTGTTTTCTCACTTCCTTCATGAATCGGTTTGTTTATTTAAACAAGTGGCAGGGACGGAGGGTGCCAAAAAAGGTTGTTTGGAAAAGGGCTGTGTGTACGTGCGTGTTTATGTGTGTGTGAGAGAGAGCGTGTGTGTGGTGTCTGGCCGTGTGATCCAGGCCTGCCAAGCTCCCAGGGCAAAGCCCAGCCTCCTCGACCGCAACTGTTTATTTACAGGTTACACTACTGTTTATTTGAAGACTATCGGATTGGCTGGGGCTCTGCACAGGACACCTTTTTAGATACAGATACCAGGCCCCAAATATCCCACTTCTTCACTATATTTCAGTCACTTTCTAAATTCACGGGCAATTTATCTGAACTTAAATCCAACCTTTATAATGCAGAATCATCTTCTATGGTCTAAAATTGAGGCTTTTATTTAAGTACCTGTTGAGCGATAAAAGGGATTAGATGTAAAATAAAGTGTTCAGTCGATATAATCAGACCATATAATCACTTTTAGCCTGAGAAATGTTCAAGCACCTTTCTAAACAGTGAAATCACGCTGAAAGAAGATGAAGGAGCGTGAAGCTGCCCTTCTCGGGTCAAAGGTAAAATGTAATGCAATGGGGGAGGTGTTCCCAGCTCCGGTGCAGGCCTGGCAGATGCGCCATATGCTTGCATCCCACCTTGAGTCATCCAGGTGGTCTCTCCTGGTGCTACAGTGGGGCCTCATGCTGGAAGATGCTGCCTGGGATCTCTAATTGCCACCACCATCTGCTCTTTTTGTCATGTCAGCCCTCGTGAAAGGAAAAAAGCCAAACCAAAAACACAGAACTCTGATGCGATCTAAACGAACCTCTCCCACCTCCACCTCCACCTCCACCTCCTTGCTCCTTCTCTCCCCTCACCACCTTTTTCAGCGTTTACCTCATCTCCATTCTCTGGTGCTCTTTTCTCTCCCCTGGCCCGTTTCTTCCCCTCTCAGCAGTTCTCAGGGCGCGAGCGTAGACTTGGCAGTCGTAACGAGACTGATGGATGACTCGGAAAGTGGCATGAAGGGGAGGGGGGGGGGGGGGGGGGTGGGGGGGGGGGGGGTGGTGGTGTGGGGGCTACAGGAGACAAGGCCACTGAGCTCCCTGCAATCACTTTATGGACATGTGCTGTGCCAAATCCACACAAACCTCAGCTCGCCCACAAAAGCTGCTTTACATTGTGTGTGTGTGTGTGTGTGTGTGTGTGTGTGTGTGTGTAGGGGGCAACTTAAGGGACTCGCTGCTTATTGGTGCAAGGCAAACTTTGCTGAGACCAGACAACGACTTGAACATGTTGTTCAAGAGTCAACAACTTTTATTCCTGACATGATTAACTGAAACTTAATCTTTAACCATTTGGATGAGTGATGAGTTGATGAAGGGATTTATAATAAAAGAAAAGATAAATGCTAATCATTTTGTCGTTCCAGCTTCGGAAGTTTGAAGATTTGCTTCGTTTCCTTTGTATATAAATGGATTTTTTAGGGGTTTTGGACTTTTGAACAACACATTCACAATGTCACCTTGGAAACGATCAACATTGAAATAATCATCAGTTACAGCCCCAACTTTTCTACGAGTGCACATGAGGGATTTAACAGAGATCCTTTAAAAAATGTGAAACTACATGATGAGAAAGCACAAGTCACGCTTATGTTTTTAGGAAGCAGAGCAGAGATGTATTGTGAGACCATAACTTGTAATTTACTCGTATGTTTTTAGGGCTAAGCATAGTGGAAAGAGGGGATTTTTTCTCTTCTTAACGTATGGTCCTGTTCCCTCCCTACTTTGTCATTGTTGAGCTTCGGCCAAGAACATTCTGTTTTTGCAGTGCTGTTTAATAGTCAAATTTAGGAGAGGGGGAACAAGAGAGAGAGGGAGAGAGACACAGACAGAGAACAAGTAAGGGATAAATCTTTCAACTTTTTTTCTTCTTTCTCCTCCACCCCCCTTCTCTTTCCTTCCCTCCGTTGCCTCTGTAACACAGCTCATGAGAGCTGCGGCAGGAAAAGGGGTGTTGTTGCAAGGCGAGGGTATCTGAGTTCACTTTCTCCAGCTACTTGTCGCGGCTCTCTCGTGTTAAAGACGTAGATATAGTCTCCATGCTGGTTCTCATTGGACTCAGGGCATGTGTGGGTTTTGGCCAGCTTGGATTATTATGGGGGTCCACTCGGACGCCGGCGCTCACTGTTTGGCACTATGTTGCGTGATAGAGCAGGAACTGCTGAGGAAAAAGACGTCAATGCGGGCCATCTCATAGCAAAGCCTGCGCAACGTAGCCGGTGGAAAGAATTCCACTCATGTTTCCTTGTATTTCCACGCCCCTCCCGTCCTCTCTCCACGTTTTGTTCTGTGCTCGTACCTTGCACAGCAGGACCGAACACATTCTGTATCCCCCCCTAACACTCCCTCGGCCCCTTTGAAAAATTACCCAGAGGCCTGCCGGTAAAAACCTTTCGGCTATCCAGTGTCAGACAGATCTTTTTTCTTCGGTTTGCCTTCCCATTAATGATAAAACTGTCTTGTTTAATGCACAGTGGGCATGTGCGCCTTGACTGCCTGGTAGATAAGGAAAAACACTAAGGCACCCACGAATTACATAAATGCACTTTGTCTTATTATGTCTAGTTATTTCTTCATTTTAAACAACCTCAGTACATTTCTAGTAGACCAAAGGTGTGAGACAAACTGTAAATAAGAGTGCTAATAGATCAAATCAAATTTCTAAAATTCTTATTTTTCACCCAGCCACCAGGTTATCTTTGCTGGAAATAATTAATGGTGACAAGAGAACCGTGTTTCAGTAAGATGGCATGTTTTTGTCCTCGTGCTATACTAAGTCCCCCCCCCTCCCATCTCTCTGTGTGTTTGCAGACTCGCAGCAATCAGGAAGTCCCAGTAACAATGAGCAAGGCAAGAACCCTCTTCCAGGTATGTACAGTACCAGTCCTCCTCCCTCCTGTCATCGCTCCATTGTTCCTCTGCAGCTGGCCCTATGCACACTATAACGTGATCCAATGAAACAGCAATTTTTGAAACAACAAAACCATTTAATTTAATTTAATTTAATTAATCTGAATAAAAGAGACCTTCAGAGCAAACTAGATAAACCAAACTGACACACTTGTTGTAAAGAATTATTAAAAACTTGAAGTCCTTTTTCCACTTCTTCATGACATCCACTGGCTGAGGGTGTGGTTTTAACTGTGCATGGAGCGAGGAGGAATAAAATGAACTTGGATGGTTACGTTTGAATCGTCATTATCGTAGTGGCAAAATTAAACACGGAGGAGGCACCAAAGATGTGGAGTGAAAACGTTACAGCAGATTCACCTTTGGCTGGTAGCTGAGTGTCATGTTGAGCCAGCTGCAGAGAATATTCTCTCACAGCGCTGCTGTTGTTCCCCTGGACTGACCTGCGCTCTGTCGTCACAATATTGGAATGAAAATAGTTTGAGAATTATAATTGGTTGTCTACCTCAAGAGCTGGTTCTGCCGATACAGGTGCCAAGGAAAACATGTTAGCGAGCCAATGACTCAGGGCTCGGAGGCCCTCTGCAGTGGCACAGTTCCCCGCAAGAGCCGTTGGCTCACTGGAGGCATTAGTCATTGTAGGTGCCAATCGAGCCGCCCGCCTATCTTTCTGGAACGGCTCGAGTGCCTTTGGCATTGCATCAAAGCCGAGCCGGAGTCATGTGGGTGTCAATAACTTGTCTAGATGTTTTACTTGACTTGCAACCTCTGATTAGTGTCACTGGTCATACAGAATGCAACAAATTCTTATTTGTATTTGTTCAGTGTAAAAATTGTTTTTTTTAAAGGAGGAGAAAAATCTGGCTGTATTGAAACAACTTCATTGTGCTTCCAAAATGTACATTACAGAGTAAATGGTCTTTAATATAAATGCTGCAATAAATGGCTCTTTAAGGTGGATATTTCTTGCTGTGATACTGTGTCTTAGCATAACGTTGTCAATACCGACAGTTATTAATTTTTGCTTGTGCATTTGATCAAATAGGCAGCGTCTGCGGCTCAGCGCCGCCTCAATCGTTGTACTCAGCAGCAGGAGTTGGGGGTCGACATGTCCCTGCCTCCTCCTCACACACCTGTCCTGTCACTCTTTTTTTTCACTATACACTCGTTTTCAAGTCAATCCACACCTAAAATCTTATGGAAATAGGATTAAATAAAGAGGACTTGGAGCCTTTGACTACAGAAGGACAAGTGTGAAAAATACTGGATGAAGTGCTGCGCTTTGTTTTAGAAAAAAAACATTTTTGTAAAAAATGACGGAGCCTAAATTCCTGAGTGATGATCTGTGCGTGTGTGTTTGTCTGTGACTGGTTGATGACCTCATCTCAGTCCTCTTGTTTTTGTGCGATCGTATGTTCTCTTTCTAAATATGAAATGCTATATATAAAATATGAAAATGAAAGCTAGAGAGATTAGTGGAGCACCTCAGAAGTGGTTGAGAATAGTTGGAAGTAGGTCTGAAGAAATTCTTAGTCGACGAACACTCATGTGATTTTGTCGACAGAGAACTTTGCAAAAGCACCACATTAACACATATCTTGTGTTTACCAGAGATGTTTCTAAGCTTCTTGAAAATAAGTAATTCAGCATGAAAAAAGCATTAAAAAATTACTAATAGACTAAAGAAATATATATATTATATTATATTATATTATATTATATTATATTATATTATATTA
>CALSCE010010667.1:6509590-6529541 GCA_943593645.1 Bovichtus variegatus | reverse complement strand
TTATATTATATTATATTATATTATATTATATTATATTATATTATATTTTATTATATTATATTATATTATATTTTATTATATTTTATTATATTATATTCTTTCTAAAGAATAATGATTAGTTGACTTATCCACTGGTCGGAAGATATATTGATCCCAATGTTTATTTCACGTTCAAAGAAATATGTGACATTGAGGGGAAATCATCATCTTTTAATTATGTCTATATTTGACTTGGTATGACGTAATAATGATTGCTTGTTCTTTGTCCCTGTGTCTACAGTCTACCTGGAGGACAGCTTCATCAAATCAGGAGTCTTCAGTGTTGCAGAACTGGTGCGAGTGTCCAGAAGTGAGTACACACAGTAGCCGTTATATTCAAATAGTTTGCAGCATGCATACCCACACAGGTGTTTTCAGCTATTCTGTCACTTATCACGGATTGGACCTCTGCTCACGTTGAAGCTGGGCGGCGCTATGCTGGGAATCATACGAGGAGAACAAAGTCTATGTACTGACAAGAATGTAGAAGGTGTGAGTTTCCTTGCCCTAACAGGTGCAACCTAGATAATATGAGTCAGATGTCGATCAATCGCAGTCTGTACACGCCCATATGGCCCCGAGCAGAGGTCTAATCAGGTAACTGAAAACTGCTTTAAATCTGTCCTATTGCTCAAATGAGGACTTTAGGTGTAAAAAAGAATCTACATGTATACAGAATAAATAGCTCACAGCTTTTCTCTACCTCTGTAAATGTACTGAAATCCACCACACGACTGTTTAGTGGTAAATCCAGTTTGGCCAGTCTGTTGACTTCACAGCCGTCTGTATGAGCCTGTGTGCATCTGTAGAGACATGTCCACCCTCCGCAGAGCCGGTGACGGTTGTTCTTCCAGCAGTCCTCTCGCCTCTGATAACTGAGGCACCTCGAGGCAGCGTTTTACTGTACTTTACCTCTGGAACATGCCTGCGGTGCACAAAGACTCCAGTCACCCTCAAAGTCCTGTGTTTAAAAGAGACATACCTGTCTGTGTGTAGTAGTCTGCTCCAGGCCCATGGTGTGTAAGTGTGTGTGTGTGTGTGTGTGTGTGTGTGTGTGTGTGTGTGTGTGTGTGTGTGTGTTTGTGTTCAGCGCAGGAACGCTGAACTTCATAGTTCACAGTCTGTGATGTCATGACTAATGTATGGGCTGTGTCGCCCTCAACCCATTATAACTAATGAAAATGTTCAGATTTAGAATTAGATTTAAACTGTACATACCGTACACACAATCCAGTACAGGACGCTTCGTGCTATAATCAATAACCTGCTGTTGTGCATCATTTGACACTTGTCTCATTGATATTTTCTTGCTGTTCAGAAATCATGTCATTGAAGCAGTTTCCTAAAACAGACTCCCTCTCATTAATGAGAGAAATGTTATACAATCTCTATTTAATATTTATGGCATATGTTTTTGGGCTGTGCTGAACATTCAAACATTTATATATATTTATACAAATGTATAAATATATACAAATATTTATTTCATTCAGGTTTTTAATTGGGCCTGTGGTTCATGTGGGACCGGGCCTGATCTCTTTGAGACTCAGATGAGCTTCAAACTATGTCAAGTCAATCTGCAGGAAATTAATTGCCAACTATTTTGATAATTGATTAACGAAAAAAGCAATCTGGATATGTCAACTTTGGTTCTGGGAAATTCAGATTATTTTCACAATTTTTTACATTTTATACACCAAACAATTAGTTGAAAAAGAAAATAACCGGCAGGTTAATCAATAATGAAAATAATTGATAGCTGTGGCCCTAAAGTGATGATCCCTTGAAGCAGATATGTTTATTCCTACACTCATATACCCTTCAACTTCCAACGATAACATTAAGAATTGTATTCCCTCCACAAAGGGTTTTTACATGTAAAAACAAAATAGTTTTGTCCGCTCACATGTTTATGGCTCGAGAACAACACTATTTAAAGCTGACCTTGGTTTCTGTTTACCTGCTGTATCAAAGTGTTTCTGATGTCGGAGCATGGACCAGGTTGTCTTAACTGTCTCATACATCAGGCTCTGAAAGGCGGAACCTACTCTTTTCGATGCTCAGAGGCTGAATATCCTTTGAAAGGCTGTGTTTTTGTTTAGTGTTTAATTTGCCCCCTGACCAGATGGCCGCTGCGCTGGCGTGTTTGCTCTCATGTGACCGAGCCCCTGTTTCTCTAAAGCTGACTGAAGTCGAGCTGGAATTTTAAAAAGGTCGACGGACACACAGGAATTGTCACTCACTCAGCCGGTCACTCCCTGGGAAGATATCTAAGCAGCCGCTCGTCCGTCATCGCGCTTCTCTCCCGACTCTCCAGGCTGTTGAGACATTCTTTGATGTCCATCAAAGGGGGCTGCGCAGTTCAAGGCTGACTTGCAATCCAGCAGTTCGACGAGGACTCTCATTAATGCAACAGGAGCCTCGACTGCAAGCGCAAAGAGATTTTGCGACCACAGGCATGTTGATGTCAATTTGTGGAAACGGCACATTGTCCCCTTTTATAAATATATAAGATGAGGTCATCTGCAGCATTGTGTGGCAAAAGATTTGCAGCATCATTGTTTAATTTACTGTCTTTTTCTAGCTTAAAAGTCAAAGCAGAGCAGCGCAGTGGCATTGCAAAATATTGTGTTGAGCCAAAAGAGAGAAAGCAGCACAGACAGAGATGTTGGGGGTATCCTCTCCTCAGCCATGAATGAAAAAAAACAAAAACAATGGTCTTGTATTCAGCGTCCTCGGACCGGATGCATTCCTCCACAGACAGCTCGGTGTGGGTAGCAGCGGGTAGGGGCCTCTGCCAGGGCTACAGTGGGCTGCCAGGGCGGAGGCTGGCGGAGGGATCGTGCCAGTGGTGAACCTCAGACCACAACAGACGGGGCCACACACTCCATCCTCTCATCGACTCCAAACCAACCAACCGCTCGAGCTGCAGGCTGCCTCGCGGGCCACACACTGAAGAGCGAGAGACACAGAGCGAGGGAGAGAGAGGATGGGTGGTGAACTCCTTTTGTCCTGTAAACACTGGCCCGGCCTCCCTTGAAACAATATCCCTCACCTTGACCGCAGTGAGAAAAACAACACCTTCATAGTGAATCACTATGCAGGGAAACTGCTGAGTATTATATTGGAGCGAAGAGAAGAAAATGTTGACGATTCGGTTTCAAGCCGAGCTCAACTTTTCATCAGGGCTGCAACTTCTCGATTAATTGATTAGTCTATAAAACGTCAGAAAGATGTCGATCTTTGTCTCCCAAAGCCCAGTCGTGTCTAGTTTTGTCGGTAAAAATCAAAGATATTCAGTTTACTGTCATAGAAGAAGAATGAAACCAGAAAATATTCACATTTAAGAAACAAAAATCAGAGAATTTTGACTTTTCATTCATAAAAATGACTCTAACTGATTAATCGACTATCAAAACTTGTTGCCAATTAATGTATTAATTAATAATACAACTAATCAAATAATTAATCAATATCTTTGCAGCTCTACTTTGGCAACAAGTGGCCTGAGCTACAAAATATACTCTTACTACCGTATATTTACTTATTTAGTTTATATTCAGTGTTTCCACTTTGTGCCACATATGACTAAGACTAGACTGATTATTATTATTATTATTATTATTAATAATAATAATAATAATAAAATTAGGGCTGCCCCCTCTTAGTAGACTAATAATTCTTTAGTCATTTGTTTATGCTTTTTTCATGCTTAATGATTTATTTCCAAGAACATTTAAGCACATCTCTGCTGCTTTTGCATGATTCTTTGTGGAGAAACTCAGTTTCACAGATCTGTCGATTTAAATCAACTAATCGATTAGTCGTCAAAATCGTGTGAGTGTGAAGAAGTTAGTCGAGGAAGGCTCTTATTAAACTAGAGAGCGATGCGTCCATGCTACACTTTGTTGTGTTGTTTGTTATGTTCTCACTTGCTCTGGGACGCAGTGACTTGTTAATCAGAGTGCTCAGCAGAAATGCGTGTGATGGTCAGACAGTTAAATGTGAATAGGGAGCGCTTAATTTGATACATAGCCTCTAAACACAAAGCGTCAATAACAGTCAGTCAAGCTATTGTGCAATTAATTATGCGTCTCTAGATGCGAGGATAGGGAAAGACACAGCACTCAGTCTGACAACACTGCTGACATTGAAGTCCTTCTTTGCAGTGATTACAGAGTAACTGACTCTTTGTTTCCTCTGTGTCCTCTGCAGTGCCCATCATCCACGGTGCTGCGGTGAACTTCTCCATGGCCGACATGCCCAGCCAGCCCTACTATCACGACCTGAACTCCAGCGTGGGACTGCACCGCTCCCTGTCCTCCCCTCCCGGCAGGTCAGTGGAACTTACAACAACAACGCTTTTTAGAAATTGACCTTTTTGTAATGACTTTACACTGCAGCAGTGACATTGTATATTATATATCACTATATATTTCATTATCTTTAGACCAATATTGCGATTGCGATACAGGAAGCAAATGATTTCTTTTTCCTTATTCATTATACAGAAGCAATACAATATTCTTTTGTATGACCAATACAAATATATTGGATACACTCAATATATAAGATGAATAAATATGAATCTTACTGATCTCCAGTCAGCGACTATGGTTCTATTAAATATTTAGATAACTCATAGCCGTGGTATGAATATGTTGTTCAGATTTCAGTGGAACTTTACTTGGGTCTTGAGGAGCTTCAGCATTTATTCATGGACAAACTGAAAGCTACACTGTACATTTGGAGCGCAGGGCAGCGAGTGCACATACAACTGAATTGTATACAAACAACAAAACACAACAACAAAAATGATTTTTCATCAAAATATGTATTTTATGGACCACACGCCGCTGAAACAAATGCCATGTTGCAATCTTGAAAGTCATGATACCAAAAAAACAACTGTCTATGCTAAATCATTAACTTCTCCTTGTCCCACAGCAAAAGGCCCAAAACCGTCAACATGGAGGAGAACATGGACACCAGCCCGACAGGACCCGACTTCTACTCGTCACCCAGCTCGCCAGCCAGCAGTCGGGCAAACTGGCACGATAGAGACGGAGGTGATCTTTTTATCTGAGCACCTTTATTTACCCGTAGGAGGTTTGACAGGCTCCGTCACATTCATGCAGTTACACAAATACTCAGAGTCGGGGAACAGCCCTTGTGCGACCACAGTCTGCCGCAGCTCCGCGCTGCACGGCAGCATGTTGACAGAATTTAATGAGGGATAGGAAAGCATTACTCATTTCACCCTCATCGCATGCAAATAGATTTGATCAAAGCAAACACCTCGCGTTGTCTTTTAACAGCAGCTGAACTCTCTTTAACTCTTGGCCTTGTCATAAGCTACTGTACATCAATGCCGCCACCCGTTTCACTGCGGATGAACTGCATCTGGTTTCTCTGCACATGAACCTGTTCAACCCTCTTAAAATACATACCATGACAGAGATAGCCCCAGGCATCGGCACTCGTATGAATGTTTAAACCCATTTGAACCGCTGTCTGAATGTAAATCTGTGTTCTCTCGCACCTGTCGCTTACACAAAGAAAACATTGGATCTTACAACACAGAGGGTCCGCATGAGAACAAACTGTTCCAGCTGCAATTCAACACTTGGTGTCTAAACCAACAGCACTCTGGTTATTACATTACTGATAAACTTTACGAGTTTAACTTTCATACAAGTGCAAGTTGTTATACTTTTAGTCATACACAGACACCTGAAACACCCTGTGAGTGACTTTTATAGAAAAACCCTATTTCTAAAATCTTCTTGTAGAGCTCTTAGAGCCGCAGGGCCAACATGTCAGACGACGTCTCATCAGGAAGTCAGGCTATACATCTTGGCTGAACTTGAGAGAAATTCCCCATCAGTGCAGTTTTGACACCAACTTTAAGGCACAGGACGAGTAAGAAGGGAATTAAGAAATAAAGCTCACCTAATGAGCTCATACGTAGGGCTTACTGGATAGAGATGCAGAGAAACAGGCCGTCCTGCATGTGAGAGAGAGAAAGCCAGGTCCTCACGGGACAGCTCGCATGTCTCATTACGTTGTCTCCTGGTGCAGAGCAGAGCCCGTCACCCTTTTAATTAAGGCCTCACTGTCCCGTGTTTCCGGATCATTCTCACTCTCTGCTGACTTCTCTCCACACTCTGCTGCCCACACTGCCTCTGGGTTTCAGCTACGTAGGAAACATTTTGTTAGACAAAAATAAAATGTCCCACCTCCTTGTCTTACTTTTTTTTCATCCAGTCTTTTTTTTCAATATAATAAGTAGGAAGGCTGAGAGAGAAAACACACCAGCTGAATCACGAGAGACCGACGTGGGTACATGCCGCACGTCTCTTTGCACAAGGCCTGGGAGTCGAGCTCTGCGTAAACTTAGACGCTCTGGGGCGAGGAGGAAGGGAAAGCAGTGGGTAGGAAACTCTCCAAAGACAGCCATTATTCTGTCAGGAGAGAATAAATGAGAAGGGGTGATATTAAACCCATATGAGGCCTCCTCCGAGTGCCAAGTGGTCACTTCTCGCACATGGTTGTCGTTCCGCAAAGTCTCTCCATGTACAGGAAGAAATGGATTCTCTCGTGCACGAAATAAGACATTGTACACATTCACCCGTTTAATATAAAATTTATCACACCGTCAGACAACTAGTCTGGTTTAAATGCAATTTACGTACTTTTTATTTAAACTATTTAAAGTGTTTCATTTCTGGTAATTAAGCGTCCAGTCAGAGAGGAAAAGCTGAATACTTCCACTGCAGAAAATATTTCCTTGTTATACATTGCAACATTAAGCTGGGATATCAATCTTCTCCAAGGCATTTCTCCCTCTGACACAAAAATGAAAGCACTTAAGCCTGTATCCTCTTGCAACCTCAGACTGGGAAATCCCCCTGAATTCCAG
Source organism: Bovichtus variegatus (assembly GCA_943593645.1). Lineage (NCBI taxonomy): Eukaryota > Metazoa > Chordata > Actinopteri > Perciformes > Bovichtidae > Bovichtus > Bovichtus variegatus. The sequence continues at coordinate 6,522,580 of CALSCE010010667.1, read as the reverse complement.
CCACCTTTGTCGCTCCCTTTCTCTGGAGATGAGTGACTCTTTCCGTCCCTCGGGTGGATCCTTCCCTGTTGTGGGAGGGGACAGGGCGGTTGATACAACTGCCTCAGCAACATGGTTTATGTAGCTTATTTTGGGAGGGAAAGAGATGGATGATTTAAAAGTTATACACCTCAAGAATCTGTGACAGAGCAGAAAAGCACTTGATGAATGTTTATAGAAGAAGCAGACATAGGCTGTTGCCTCTCGCATCTATTTGTTATCACGTTCTCCTCAGACACTGTGTCTCACCACCGAAAATTGAAAACCGCACAGCCGTGACAGCAGAACATTGCTCATGAAAGTGTGGCGCAGCAATAATAAGCAACTTGTAAAGAGTTTGTGCGCATACTTTCAGTTTATAGAACTGCACAAATTTTCTAAACAAATACCGTGTGTTCTTCTGCCGAGCCTCCGGGATTATTCATGGGGAATTACAGAAGCTTGTCAGACACCGTGTAAGGCCGAGGCGAGCAGATGTTACAGTGTAATGTTCTATTTGAGGTTACGTGAGGGTCTTGAAATTCCTAAATCCTATTTGAGCGACAGGCTGCTTTACAACTGTGCATCAGATCACCGGATTTAATTGTCTGCTCAGACATGACAAAAGCCACATTTCCACAGGACTCATATTTCTTGGGGATGTCCAGTGATTTGTAATGATTCCAGAGGTTATGAGTGATTCTGACCATTTGGAGTGTCTGTAATTTGCAAAATGCATTTCTCCTTGTCTACTGCATTCTCTGAAGGCAGGGCGTCCTCGGTAATACTACGCAGATCAAATTCTGCTTAATTTCAACCATCATTTTTTTTGCGCTTAATTCCTTTCATTCGTGAGAAATGGAAGCACTAGTGGAAACTGGAAGGAAATGTTTTGAATTTTCAGCAAAACACCTGGAGTTTATGGTAAAAAAAAAACAAGCTGCAATGTTTATCTTTGTGTACCAGTGAAGTCGTTTTATTTAATTGTGCTGTAAAACAATGTTAAACGGAGACATTTAGACGTATTCCACTTCAATGTTTCTCCCATCTAGTACCAGTATTACCGCAAAACTTTTACAACTTTTAAGCGTTTGAATAATCAATCAGGCATGTACACATTTTCCGACCTTGAGCGTGCATTCATGTGTTTGTGCGTCCTTGTGTGTTTCCCACCAGCAGACATGTCCTCTCCCACCATGAAGAAGCCAGAGAAGCCGCTGTTCAGCCCCACCTCCCCGCAGGACTCCTCACCACGACTCAGCACTTTCCCTCAGCCTCATCACCCAGGCCTAACAGGTGTAGGACACAGTGGTGAGTTACTGCTGACTTTAACCACAGGCTCATTTGCTAAATCTGGAGCTCGAATCGACTTTTTTCCTCATAAATGCAGTCGAAGGAATTTACGTGGATCCTTAATTTACCCTCTCAAATCAATGATGATCACTTTATCTTAACTCCATCTCACAAACACTCGATCTCTTCTGTCTGTTTCTCTTGCAGTCATATCGACGAGGAGCCCCCCTCCGCACTCGCCCCTGCAGTTCTCGGCCTCGGCTATCTTGCCCCCGGCGCCGTCGCCCTACTTCTCGCACACCACCATCCGCTACCCGCCCCACCTCAACCCAGCTGATCCCCTCAAGAGCTACGTGCCGTCATACGACCCGTCCAGCCCACAGAGCAGCCAGGTCAGTCTTTCTTTTTTTGTCTGTGAAGCCGGTTTGTTGGCCAGAAGTCTTTGGCAGGAGTTCCCTGGCCTCGAGTCGTCCTTTGTTATCTCGTTCGGCTCTATTCCCATCTGACCTTAGAGAAATTACAGCATGCATTTGTCATTATTTCATTACTGCCTCATTGGACTGTTTGCAAGTAGAGAAACATCATCCTGTTTGGCTTGCCCTTCTTTTTTTTATCTGAAACATGCTCCTGGTCATTCATTATGTCATTAGAATGAGGTGTTTATAAAACTGCTTTTTCTCAGTGGTTTTCTCCAGAAAATGAAAAAACCAAATTAGACATTTAAGGTGACCACAATCTGATAGTATTTTGTCTCTTTTTTTTTGCACCGGGCTGCCTGCGCTGTATGTGGAAATAATATTGGTCAGGAACCTATAATTACAGTAGACATTGTAAAGAGTTAACTCATTAGAATAATTCACAGTGAATTAAATCGTAGTTAAATTAAACCACTCTTCATTCTGCAGGCAACCCGAGGCTGAACTTTGCCACTTCACGTGACGGAGTAGCGTATATATGTGTTCTGCTTGATATAATGCTCATGTATGCTCTCAACAACTCGATGTCTCCATAAAAAAGTCAACCAAACTATTGCAATTGCAGTCACACGTGACATACAAAACTGTATCAAGACATTGTAGTAAATCAAATAGCTTAGGGCTTTTATATATTCTCTCTCCAACACACTGCGGCCAGTGTGTTGGAGAGAGAGCAGGCGTCTCTGTAGATGAGAGAGCCGTGTGATATTTATGTGAGTTTTATATCCCCGCTGTTCTCACTGTAAACAAAGGCCTCGTAGACGGCTCCATCTCCAGAGCGGGAGCGGGTTAGAGGGGCGCGGGGGGGGGGGCTGTTACTCGAGAGAAAAACCGCGGGGAATGATAAAGGTTGTAAATATTTGCCGTTGCCGGGGCCTGGCTCTTGTGCAGAATTAACTGGCCCTCTGCTGGGGTGCTGGAGAAAGCAGAGGGGGGGGGGGGTGGGGGGGTGCCGGGCTAGTGAGGGGGGGTCCGGTAGGGACGAGAGAATGCTGGAAGACCAATTGGGGGAGGAGGGAGGGAGGGAGGAGGCTCAGCAAATAACACAGCACTTATAATCCCATGGACGAGTGCCAGAATGTTTTTATGCTTGCTTTAACGCAGATTATATTACACTCTAATTAAACATTCTATTCACATCGAAGGGAACCCTGTGGACACAATTCTTTTCCAAAAAGGCCTGTTTGAGTTTTGAACTTGGGGCGGCCCTGAAATGAACGCCTCAGACAGTCTCCAGCCATCTGAAAGAGTAGCTCCCACTAGCTTCCTTTATTTCCTCTTCTCTATATATATACTTGCACATTCACGCCATTGTAACTCCGCAGCGCTCTCTGTCTTTTCATGGCCAACTCCTCCTAAATTCCATTTATGAGCGCCATTAAAATCATTGTTTAAAATCATGTAGGAAATCCATCGTCAGTGACTGAGGATCTATTGTTGCTCGCACCCCCCAGAGTTTTAGTAATAACTGTGACAACACAGCGACTGAAAGTACGAAAATCTTTTCTTCAGACGGAGCGTTAAGTGCAGGAGTGAGCGGTCCAGTCACCTTTTGTTGTGGAACAGAGCCGTTAAGACGAGTCCCCCCCCCCCCCTCCAGAAACAAGGAACGGACATTGAGCTTGTTTAGGGCTAAGCGTTTTGGAAAAGTGTAGTTTGTTACATGCTTGTGTTGTTTTATTGAGCTGTGCCCAACTGCACATTTACAAGCGAACATGAGCTTGTAAACACAAGTCACAGTTTGCCTGTCCTCTCATCGGGTTTGCAGACAAAACAAATTCAGTTCTTGCTTCTGGAGCATCTTTAGCAAAGCCTTAATTCATCTTTCCTGTTTCAGTATGTTTAGTTTTGAAACACAAATTACTGGCAGATATTAATATTTGTCAATTTATGACCATCAAAATGTACATTTTCCAAAGCCAAAGAATACAAGCTAAGTCCAGAGATGAAGCAAACACTCCACACATGTTTGGCATGAACATCCCTTAAATTTGGCGAAAATAAATCTTTCTTTGACATAAAGTGTGTGTTGCTGAATCGTGTTTTGTTGTCGTCTGTTCCTCACCTGCAGCCTAACAGTAGCGGTCAGGTGGTAGGAAAAGTCCCAGGCCACTTCACCCCAGTCCTGGCTCCCTCCCCGCACCACGGCGCCGTGCGACCCGTCTCGCTCTCCATGCCAGACACCAAGCCCATCACCACATCCACAGAAGGTGAGTCACCTACCGAACACCCACCTACATCAATGGTTTCATACAAAGTCTTAAAGGTTTGGAAAATGCCTAATTTTAACCGTTATGTTTTCAAGATTAGGAATATTCTTGAATTCAAATAATAGTTCTTAAAACATTTTTTTTAACATAATCTGGTGTTGAAATAAAAATTTAATATTAAATTAAATAAAAATCGTTTAATATTTGAGATGAAACGATCCTCCTGGAAATTTAAAGTAGCAGTATAGACGTGGTGATGAAAGCTCGATGGTCTGCAAAGTTTGGGTTTCGGTTCCTTGAAAGTGCTTGAATTGTGTTCATAAAAAGCTGCATGACGCTCGGTGCCTCTTCATGCACTTTGTACTCTTGGTTGTTTTGTAACGTTGACAAATGACTGGCGGTAAATCACTGTGGATAAATTCCTGAAATGCTGATTGTAATACAAGCATGTATTTGTGTTTTTGTCATGGCATGTTACCCAGGCTACTCAGCCCCTGGCACCCCGACGGCTAACCGTTTTGTAGGCCTGAGCCCCAGAGATCCCGCCTTCCTCCACCAGCAACAGGTGAGACCCCCCCCCCCGCCCCCCCCCATGCCCCCCCAGCACTCACCTGCTCTTCTTATCCTTTCATTTTCTGTCCCCCATCTCCCCGCACATCAGACGTGAAATCCCTGCCCTCTACAAAAGCCTGTCGCACTGAATTGTATTAGCTGGAAGCATTAAACTGTCTTGTTATATCAGAGCTGGATCAGATCAGAGGTCAGGCACAGCGTTCACTAAGGGCACAAAATATTAGCAACATATCAAGTTTTTTAGAAAAGGATAATCAAAATCAAAGCTTTTTTAGGTAACACTTTCTGTGACACCCTTGTCTATAACACCTTATAAACATACTTATAGTGCATTATAATCTGCATTGTAAAATGATAGCTATAAGCACTCGTAAATATTCATAATGCTTTATAACCATAATCTCAACACATTATTAAGCATTTTATAAGGAATTATAAAATCAATTATCATAATACTTCATAATTGCGGGACAGACATTTTTTTTATTAGGATTCCCATAGTTGTAATACATTTTAATATTTGTATAATTCATTAAAATTACTGTTATAATGCATTTTAATGTGAATATCAGTTCATCTTAGTGCTCATTGTTTGCTTTAAGAAAGTGAAAAAATATCATTAAATCTAAAATATCAGTGAGTCAATCAATTATGAATTATTATGATTCTTGACTTTATAGGTCCTTATAAAATGCTTTGTAATATGCTATAATTATTGTTATAAAGCATTCTGAATAGTTATGAGTGCTTATAATTATAACTACACATTAAAAGTATGTTTATAATGCACTATAAATATGGGCGTCATAGAAAGTGTTTTGTTTTAAATACGATGCTTTTTTAAATTTTTTTACTGCGAGTATAGTTTCAGTATTATTAACACTTCTGGTAGTTATTTTTTTAAGGACCCTGGGAAGATTCTTAAATGACGCACCATTTAATATCCTCAGCTGAGTTTGAGTAGATTATATCAATTTTCTACAGCAAAAAATGTTTTGAAAAATATACTTTGTAAATAGAATTCACCTCATCATCTATTCAGATCTAAATACAACAGCACAACTACATTTGTTCTGGAAATTGTAATATTGATGAGTATATAAGATATCATTTTGAATGTGTTAGAGTTTAAATCCTGCGGAGTAGAATAAAAGAAATCCATCTTTTTCCCAAGTTTTTTTAAAGTAAGTCAGGAAATGGAGTGTCATTGTGCAGCCACTACTCAGGAGATGGATGGGACATGTGGGTGTCTTTGAGAGAGTAATGTGCTCAGCTCTATTTCCTTCACACATTACTTTAGAAACACACACACACACACACACACACACACATACCACATGTAATCAGCACACTCATTTACCGTACACAAGCTGAATATTTAGCGTTGGCGTCACGCGGTTGCCCAAGCAGCGGCCCTAGGGCAGATGTGGTCACCCCGTGTGTGTGTGTGTGTGCGTGTCTGCGAGGTTTAGGAGTGTTGCGGTGTTGTCGGACGGGAGAGAGTGCTCTCCCCCACCCCGTCTTATTGAAAGTACTGGTCTCAGGCCAAGGCTTTTCCAACCACAACTAATTGAATGCATCTGCACGCGGCTACATAATGATTGCTGGGTTTCTCCTCAGCTCGCCTTTTTTTATGTTTAGTAAAAATGACAAAGCTGGCCTCTGTTTCCTCACTCCTCTGTCTTTATGTTTCTCTTTCTGCCTTTTTTGCTCTCCATTTTTTCATAAAATCAGAGTAGGCAAAAAAAAAACGTATCGGTGGATGTTTGTCAGCAGTCGTGAGACGCTTTTGTTTCACTCGGAGGAGGTGGAGGAGGAGGAGGAGGAGGAGGAGGAGGAGGAGGAGGAGGAGAAGGTTTCACTTGGCTGATGTTTTGCAGTCTGACTTCCACATTTTCTTGTAGCCCTGCTACTTTTTTCAGTGAGGCACAAAGTGACTACACAAGTCAGCAGCAGTGTGAGCGGAGCTGCGTGAGCTGCTGAATTCTGGCCAAAGCTTTTCCCCCAGACAGCCACATATATAAATACCCTTCTGAAAAACACAGGGTGATAACCTAATGGATTTTAAATTAAAAAAAATGTGATAATTCCTAATTATCCTTGTGATGCTGTTGCACTGGCAAGACAAAACATTAAGTGTTTTAGTTCTAGCAAAGACGAATCCGCTCAGATATCGTTGGCGTTTTGGAAGGTGTAAGAAGCCAGTGGCTTTAGATGTGAGGGAGTAATGACATGCTATATCCAGATGAATAAATGTTGTTGTCGGCGTAAGGAACTCTAAACAGTCTTCTCATTGATTCATCATGCTTCTGCTTGTCACTGTTGTTTTTGTTTTCTGTGGTGTGATTTAACGGCCTGGGATCTGGCCTCGCAGAGCGGAGCGGGCCGACACCGAGCCAAGTCCCTCAGGACTAAACACTTTCACCCAGTACTCCGTCATTGTCCTCGTCTGGTGACGGGGATGTTTATTGTGTGGGATCGAGTGAGGCTTACCGACACGTTTAGTTGTTTAGCTCCAGCCGTTTGTCGCTAGGAAAGGGAAAGACGTCGCACACATATGGGTAGAGAGTCTAGGTTTTGAAACATCTTCATCTGTCTGGATGACGGGTAGAGGCCATGACACTGCATGTGCATCTGCTGCTGTCAGAGAAAAACAGAAGGCAATTCAATTTTAGTTTTTGATGTTATAACATTATTTTACTTCTCAAACTGCTACTACAGTGTTAATTCCAAATGATAAATTAGAGCTGCAACAATCACTCGATCAGTCAATCGCCACAAAAATAACCACAGACTATTTTGATGATCAATTAATCGTCAAAAGTTTTCAGCCTCTCAAATATGGAAATTTCTGGCTTTTCTCTGTTATATATAATATTAAAGTGAATTTAATTGTGATTTTTATAGACATTTTTCACTATTTTTTGACATTTATTAGACCAAATGATGAATCTAGAAAATAATCAGCAGATTAATCAATAATGAAAAGAATCATTTTTTTGCAGCCTTACTATGAACGATAATTATATTATTTCATTACTATGAAATAAGTTCATAGTCATCTAACAACTTGCTAGTAAAGTTTAAAACATTTTACTTTTCAGCCTATTTTAAAATGTGGCACCACTAAAATAGAATCCTGGACGCACACACACACACACACTCACACACACACACACACACACACACACACACACACACAGAAGGCTTCAAAAATAAAAAAAACAAAACAAAACAACACCACCACACGCTCCCACACCTGCTCTACGATTCCCAGGCAGCGAATGTGTGAAAACCCTCCATTCATCTCTCGCCTTGGTTAACCCCTCGAGGGAATGCCACCATCTAGCATTCCGCAGGGAAAGATCCATGATCAGATGTCATTTGGTATTATCTAAGGAAGGATCCTAATCCACAATCTGCCCGCATCTGTTTGCTAACGTTCCCCGGCTCCGTCCCCCTTTCCCCTCGCTGCCCGTTGCCACTGTGATGTGCCGGTGCCAGCGGACAGATGGCGAGCCCCTCGAGGAGCGGTGGCACCGAGCGTCTGGCCCAACCCGCACATTCTCTCCAAGCTTTTGTCAGGCTGGAGAGCGCGGGAGCGGCGTCGGGGTTTAGTCTCCCAACCTTCCCTGAATACAGAGAAAACACACTGCATGGAACAAGATGCATTGTTTTGTCTTCAGTTTTATTTAGCTGCTCTTGATCCGGTAACGCAGTCATTACTCGAGCTGCAACGGTTAGTTGACTATTCAATTCACAGAAACATTTTCACCAACTATTTTGATAATCGATGAATCGTGAAAGTAATGTTTCTTGCAAAAATGTCAGAAAAAGCTGTTTTCAGCCTCTCAAGTACGGAGATGGCCGGCTTTTCTCTGTTTTATATCATATTAAAGGGAATATCTTTGGCTTTTTGACTGACAACAACACAATTAAAGACGTCACTTTGGACTTTAAAACTGGGATGGACATTTTTTTTATTTACTATTTTCTGACATTTTAACGATTAATGTAGAAAATAATTAGATTAAAGGATGAAGAAATGATTGGATATTATTACAACCTTGAAAGGCTTTTGAGATTTACCCCTAAAATTCTCTCTTTCTTGCCACTTCTTTGCATTAGTTCCACAAGAAGATGAAGGCACATAACAAAAACACATCACTGTATTTAAGTATGGCTTAAGTAGGAAACCATCATCGGCTCCTGATGTGTTCATCCAGGTGCTTCTTGACCGCTGCAAATGGCTTTGAATATTCAGCGTATGCGTCTCTCTAATTAAATCTCTCTTAAGAGCCTCTGCGAAACGTCTGCCACTGCACACAGAGTGCTAACAGTGCAGTTTTACCCCGATGCATTACTAAATGAATGTGTTGACCACAGGGCAAGGTTAGGTTGGTATTGGCAGAGATAGCTCTCAACTGGATTGCCGACACGTGTGCTTGCATAATGCATGCAAAGGAGACACAGTTTGTGTGTGGCTTTTTTGTTGCAGTAATTTGTAATCTGTATGTAAGGTTGGCATGTTTTAAAAAGGGGGAGGGGGGGGGGGGGGGGGGTTAATGTGCGCGTGCATGTGTGTGTATGTATGTGTGAGAGTGTGCTGTTTAACTTCATTGTAATTTCGACCCCTAATCAATAAAAACAGTTTAGCTAATGAAAAAGAAGTCTGCATGCTTGAGGGCATGTGCACTCCGTCCCGAATCTGAAAGTGCACTTACAGTGAAGCAGTGATTATCGACAGCGTGCATGCATCCAGTGGACTGCATGGCTTCCTCGGCTAACCATCCTAAAGAAAGCACTCACCCCTCACAGATGAACTATATGATTCCACTCACTTGTCACTAACTAACGCAGTTTTTTTATTTCCAGGTTAGCTGTCACCACTAACTGTGATTGCATGCTTTTTCTTTATGTCTGTTTTATCCATAGCTTTTGATTTTACTGTCATTTTCCCCAGCAAATATTGAATTCCATTTATAATTCTTTACATTGTCAGTAACAGCTAGGACTCATTTTGGAGTCGTTTTTGTATTTCTGCTGCTCCTCGGCTCTTCTGCATGCATTTGTGTTGAGTTGTAGTGTAATCTGAAGTGGAAGTTGTCTTGGCCCAGTGAACTGACTGCTAGGTTTCAATTGACAGCTGAGGAAGTGTGACTGGAGCGTGACTCAAAACGGCAGGCATTATGGCCCCAGTGCCACTGACGACACTTTGGGGATTACTTGGCAAAGGTAACCTTTTCATTCTTTCATGCCGTCTCTCTGTCTCTCTGTCTCTCTCGCACCACACGAACACACACACACACACACACACTTCAATGAATGACACCAGATAATGAATGATTTTCTTGATTTCCTTACGTTTTAGAAATTCACATATGTTGCATATTAATTCACATATAAATCTAATTGATCTGTGGATATAAGTGTTAATACCAAAGTCTGCTATAGAGGCTAACCTTTCTGTTCCTTCATCTGTTCTTTCACTCTTGCATTATTTCCTCAGTAATTTATAGTGTTTTTAATTTGTCAGATGTTTGTTTCTTGCTCTTACTTTTAAGAGGGCATTGGATTTGGTTTCAACCGCTTGACGCCACTGCTTTTTTTTTAAAGGATTGTTTAGTCTCTGTCCTGCGATCAATTTTCCCCAAAATAGATTTTTGTATCTATGTTCAAGAGATTTTTGTGTGTGAATTTGTCAAACTTTATTTATTCCAAATTTAATCCAGGGTTTGAAACATAGCTTTCCTCTTAGACTCACAGCCAACAAAAACTAAATGTTCTCTTTTCAAAACGCAAACCTTTGATGAAGCTAATTAGAACAAATGAAGTCCAACCATGTAGAATAAAAGAAGTCATTCCAGGTCAGCTTTTCAGCCACGTGAGGATGTTTTACTTTCCACATTTTAACAAGCTTAGCTTTGTTTGACTTTATGCTGAAGTCATGCTTTACTCTCGTTAACTTAAAGCTACAGAAAGTTCCCCTTCACCCCCCCCCAACCCCCCCCCTGCCTCCATACTGTATCTCTCCCTCTCTGGAGGAAAAACCTGAACCATTTCACCATGGCAGAGCGAGCTGAGCTAAGCCTTTTCCTGTTACGTCTTTTCCCCTTTTCCATAGAAGTGTAGATCATCGTGTGTGAGAGTATGTGTGTGTATGTGTGTGTGTAGAGCTAATTTTGTGCCTGCTGAAGTTACAAACTCTTTTACAAACACACAGCACAACCCCCTTCAACAGGCCTCCTAATAGGCCAGTGGAGGTAGCAGAGAAAATGTCCCCTGCAGCAGCTCGAGGTCTCTTACTTTACTCACACAGCAGCTAACTCCTCCTCTTTTCTCCATGCGACTGTACAGTAATGAGCACAGATAAAAAAGATCCCAACTGAATTTAGATAATTTTGTTACAAAGATGGCATGGTAATTCTATTCTAGCTTTTTCCCTCTTTGACGGATTATTTGCGTAAAACCGCTCCAAAGTTTAGATGGAATCAGTGGGATTTCTCTTTTATCTCACTTGCCCTTTAAACGGAGCGCTCCGCAATGCTTCTTCAGTACTAGCCCCCAAATTAAAACGCTGCCAGACTCGCATGTTGCCATTGTGCAGGAAATGGGTCAGCAATCCATTAAGATGCCATTAGATAATCTAATTTAGGGAGCTAATCCTTAAACGAAGCACGCTGTATGCCCGGTCTGTGCTCGCAGGGAGTAGAATTAGTGAGGTTTGGGAGCTTGGACGGGGTAAGGGGAGGCCATCTTGAAGGTTACCTGAGGAAATACAGCATTGGCTGTCACAGTGCAGGAACATAAAGCAACAACTTGTACGGAGACAAAATAAATAGAAATTGGCATTTTAAAGCAAATTTTTCCATCTTGGCATGTCCAGATTGCAGCTAAAGGGAACTGCTTAACAGAGCGGAACAACAATACCCAGAATTCCTGTAATGTGGCTCCAAAAATCAATCAGCATGTCCTGTATGTGATTGCATCATGCCAAATGATTTAAAAGGCACAAAAGCACAATATCAACCATTGAAGAGTGCCTTTCTTTGGATGGAGCCCTCACTTGCTGCTTTTCAGGACACTTTGTATTCAAAGTTCAGTCGAATCTGAAAGTCTCAATCAGCCACCCACTTTGTGATCCAGCCTGAACGTAGTGCAGCTTTAGGTTATGGGATGCAAATACAGACTGACAGCCATCGATTTTAACAAGATTAAAACCGATCTGCCGGTTTAGTGCGCACAAAGGCCTGTGAGTCTGCGTTTGTAGCTGTGTGGTCCCCCTTAATGTAAGCCATTACCTGAGAGGACTCTCATAAGGACAGAGAAACACGGAGAGATGGAGGGAGGGAGGAAGAAAGAAACAAACGGGGAAAAGAGAAAGCTGCAGCCCTTGGCCACTCTGTACGCTCTTTGTTCAGCAAGGTAGGAAAAACTTAATCCTCCCTTTCCTGTCCGATGATTTTTGGCAGGGTGAAAGAGAGAAGGAGGGAGGGAAGAAAGCAGGAGAGAGAGGATAGCATGAGGACGAGCTGGACAGGAGAAAACACACTAGAGAGGATTAGCCTTGAGGTTGTTTTTAACTCTTTGCACACTCAAACTCCATCTAAAACTTGAGTGATGTTTGTTTTTATTTTGAATACATCGTCTCTTCTCTGTCTTTCTTTCAGTCTTTATTAAAGAGTCTGACTCTTTTAGGCCACGAGGTGAATTGAATTTGCACTTCCATTGTTTCACGTAAAAGAGCGGTGACTAGTGATTTGTATAAAATGCAGACTGGTTGATCAGCGGCTTTCATAAGTGCAGACAGTGTTGTCTAATCGTGAAGCTTCGCAAAGAATCACGTCTCTGTTCCACTTCTGCAAACCATTATCTTCACACTTTAGCCACTTTGTTTGTTGTTCCTTTTGAAAACAACTCTCCTCTTCGTCATCCATCGTTTCTCTTCTCCCCAAACATTTTCTTCTCCACTTTTTTCCAAATTTTTCCACACTTTGTATGTCGTCCTTCATTCCCCGCTCTTCTTCATCTGCCTCGATCCGTGTAGGTTTTATCCCGTGCCGTGACGCACTTTAGCACGTCGTAAAAAGTTAGTTACTGGTGAATCGGGTAGAAAATGTGGGACGCAGGTATTCTCAGACTTAGCGGTGGCGATGTGAAAGGTGGGAGGGTGATAGCACACTGGGGGCCTGTGGGGAGAAGGGGGCGGGGGGGGGGGGCTAATTATCTGACATCTACGTAGCACAGCACCCCACGGGAACAACATGCTGTTTGTTCCTGCTCGCGTTTTCAGTTAGCACCGTTGCTCCCCAGGAACAATCACTGTGTTGTTTTGCCATTAGCGTGAGATGAATAGGGATGGGACAGCTTTGTGTAGGAACCCCCCCTCCCACACTTTTTACCCACAACCCCCCCACCCC
>CALSCE010010667.1:6497302-6509490 GCA_943593645.1 Bovichtus variegatus | reverse complement strand
AGGACCCCCCCCTCCCACACTTTTTACCCACAACCCCCCCCACCCCCCCCCACTCTCCTCCTCCTTCTCCACCCCCAGCACCAATCACACACTCCCCCTCATGCTTTTCTATACTGCCATCAATGCAGAGAAGAGAGCCTGCGTCGCGGCTCTCACATGATGCCCTTCACTGGGAATCAAGTGGAATCACCTCAGTTTAGATTAATGAGCTAGTGCTGCCATTTTCTTTTTGTTTAGCCCTCTCTGTCTGAACAAAACAAAAATAAGACCTTGAACCCTGATGACTGTCAGCAGAGCAGTGATGCTGGTCGTTAGCGGAGCAGTGTTCAGGATAATTGAAAGAAAGAATCTGATTTTGCTGCACAAACAAGTTAATGGCATGTGACTAATCTCTCTCTCTCTTTCTCTCTCTCTCTCTCTCTCTCTTTCTCTCTCTCTCTCTCTGTCTCTCTCTCTGTCTCTCTCTCTGTCTCTGTCTCTCTCTCTCTGTCTCTCTCTGTCTCTCTGTCTCTCTTTGTCTCTCTCTCTGTCTCTCTCTCTCTGTCTCTCTGTCTCTCTTTCTGTCTCTCTCTCTCTGTCTCTCTCTCTCTCTCCCTCCCTTTCTCTCTCTGTCTCTGTCTCTCTCTCTCTCTCTCTCTGCAGTCCTGGTACCTGGGCGAGCTTAGTTCCATTCCAAGTGTCGAACGGGACTCCGATTCTGCCAACAAATGTCCACCAGAACTACAGCATAAACATCATTGGTGAGCCCCTGGTCCCCGCTGAGACGGGGAACTGAACACACAGAGGCCGGATGACCCCCAGGGTGGATGCGTGGCTGGGGGTGTTGGTGGTGCACAGCCAGCACTACAGGTGTCCGCAGCCATGGATGAAACCAGCAAAGCAGCACGAGCTGCACAATCGTCCCCTAACTCCCAATCTCGCCCCTTCCATGTCCCCTCCCCATGAAGGACACTGGCCGTGAAGTGAAGACGAGGGTTGGTTCGGAGGAAAGAAAAGAGAAAAAGCTTCAGGTCTGCTGTCTCCTCGCCCCGCCCGGCCCACACATCCACCACCCACCAGTCAGTTGTTGTGTTGGCAGAACTTTTCAATCCATTCAAATACTGTGATGTATAGATGCCTTAATGTTTTATTGCATGACACTCTAGTCTCTTAGCGGCAATTCCTACAATTTTTCCATGCTGGGGGAAGATGTAAAATCTTGATTTACACACACAAGTGAAGAGGTCTGCGTATCGACAACCTCTGCCTGGTGGATGGCTCCGAGACTCTAAGCTCTCCGATCAGACCTCTTGAAAAGAGGCTTTCCCACGTCAAACGATTCACTGTGTACACCATAGGAACAAAAAATTGTGAATTCAGAGTGTTTCTTCTTCCGTTTGATTTCAGTTTACTGTGATACGACTCTTTGTTCAGAAAAATGTGTTGACTTTGTTTATTCTTTACTGCTACTTACTTCAAGAATTAACGTGAATACTTACGGTAAGAGTTGAGAACTCTTGATGCGGTTTTTAAAAAACACTAAATGTTTGGCTTGAGATTGGACCCCTCATTAAAGAATTTGCAACTCCTTTACAAAAGGATTTAAAAAGACGGAGAATAAGAAAATCTCGATAGAGGCAAGTGCAATTGAATGTTTTGAAGGGAAGCTATCAGTCTGTCAACCCTAAGACTCTAAAGGAAGGGGGATAAATATTAAATGGTTTTATGGGTAAAATGTTGAATTTGATTTCAGTCACATATCCGCCTTCTTTCATGAGAAAAACACCAAGCGTGAAAGGCAGTTGAAGGCAAGCACTGAGCTACCTGTGCAGCGCTGAGCAAAACCAGCACTTCTTTTGAGCCCTTCCCATCGTTATGGGGAGTTTTTAATTTATTTTGGGGAAAAAAAATAACCGAACATAAGTAAAGAAAAGAGACACACGTAGTGTATAAAAATGGCATTTCACTGTTTTTAAATGTTCACGATAAGATCAAGAGCATATGCATTTGGCCATCAGCTTCTAAAGCTTATGTTTACAAAAAAGTATATGGAATGCAAAGTGTTAAACCATGGAAATGTACAATTCATGCAAATGTACAGTAGGCTTCTGTGTAAAGCTACAGTTTGTGCAAGGTTAACTCTACAGCGGAAGAGGTTTAAAACTGAAATTATGAATCCAGGTGGTGGCAAATCCCTGAAATCTAGAATTGTGCACGGCATGTTCACAGCCATTGCCTCTCCAGTCCAGACATATTTATACAAGGAAAATCTCTCCAATACTCTTAATTTGCACGATGACATATAGTCCACATTACGTGCCTTGCCTTTGAATATAGAGACATCACTACACTTGTTTTTGCTGCATTTATCATTATAGAAAAAAAAATTAACATTTTTATGATAAGAATTGTTTTGTACTCTGAATGAAATTGTTGATTTTTAACTTCATGTACTACTCTATCTCACAGTTACATTGCATATCAAGGCTGTGTATAGTTGCCGTTTTAAAGTTTGTAATCAACCAGCATTTTTTTTTCTCAGTATTTTTGGTGGTTTTTCTAATAACCTGTCATCTTTTGTTTTCCTTATTTTTCGATGCTCATTTTGTTCATCTTCCAATTACTATTGTGGAGGGTGGAATTCAGAATTATGAAAATTATGCAATACCAAGTTTTGCCTATGTAGGTAGTGCTTATAGATGCGTCAATTATTAGAGGCTAGTTTGGAGATAGACAATATTGTAATGCATTTATTTTGTTGATATCGTTGTTTGTCGTTGTTGTTGTTGATGATGTTGTTGTTGTTGTGGGTGTTTTCCTTTTTTATTGACCAAAGTGGGGACTGCTTTCTATGCAGTGTATGACAAGGTCTTTTTTTTTTTTTTTTTCTTTAGCATATAGGCCTACCGAATGACGGTGAGACGTGTTCCGGTGTATTTTGAATTCGGGAGTTTTAGGGGGAGGGGCAGTATTTTTCTAGAAGTACTTATGAAAAAAAAAATGCACCCTTGGTCTTTATACGGCTGCAAAGTCACTGATTGGTCTACTGTGACTCTTACTTTCAACTTTCCACCTGGGGTGCTAGCATGTGACCTTGAAGGAGCTCATTTTTCACAGGAGAGACGGCTTGACTTGAGTGTGACAATCATTTTAAGAAATCATTTTGCGTGGAACCCCATTCTCTCATAGATCCCTTAAAGCTGCAACTGACGACGGATTCTGTTGCACGCTTGTATCGAGTACTACGCCGTACTATTCTAGACGTCACCGAATGCAATTCCCAAGTAGATGCCTTAAACACATCAGTGAAGTGGCCTGTGACCTGCGCAACAATCACACACCGACTAATGCTAGTGAGACCTGTCCAAATCAGTTCCAGACAGGCTCAAGCAAGCCTTTAGAAAGTATTTTATAAGTAGTAGATTTGTATAAATGTATATACGATATGCACATATGTGAATTCCTGAGACACTTCCCCAGCAGAGAGCCGTTGAAGTAAATATTGGACCCACAGAAGCATGGCGTTTCCTCACTTCATGTCCTGCGGCCCAGTAGAAGCTTAAATAGAATCCACTAGAAGAAAAAATAGCACTTAACTAGCACATAGGCAATCGTCTTCTCCCCCGTACAGTGTGGTGAACCTAGTCTTAAACTAAAAGTCTCAGGCGTAATACAGGGCATTATTTATATCAATCACTATCTTACCATTTCTAATGTAAAGAAAGTCTTTTCTCACAGAGAGAGCAGCGCCTCCCATGCTGCTGTGACACCTTTTGCACTCTTTCCCTACAATCGTGAAAGAAATGTTCCCCTCGGAGAGACGGTGATACCGGCGCTCTCCGGCAGTCGCAAGCAGATGGCTGAGAAGCCGAAATCGTTTTTGAAATAATCCTCAAGTCAAGCTCGATCTCTCCGTCTTCACCCAGATTTCTTATGCAGAAAACATTTTAAAAGTCACCCCGTTCTACGTGCACTGTTCTGTCTTTTTTTGTTGTTGTTTTATTCTTCTTCTTTTTTTTTTTTTTTTTCTTTTAGAAGAAAAACTATAAGTGCTTTGCAGCCTTTGGCCATTGGAGACCCCACTGACGTGCATTGTCCCCAAGTGTGTTTGTGACTGGGTGTGTGTTTGCCTGTGTGTGTGTGTGATAAAAATGTGTCAGGGTCACTGTGCTGTTGGTGTTTATTTGAATAGGAGACTGTACATAAAGGTAAATATCCTGATTGCGTCGATAGCAGTAGTCTGTGGGGTTGAACTCTGCTTTGGCAGCTTGAGTGTTCGTGTGCATGCGCGCGTGTGTGTGACGTTGTGAGCTGGATGTGTGATCGAGTGCCTCTGACACTACACAATGAGAGAAGATGAGGGTCTTTCTATTGAAAAAAAAGCCTGCCGTAGGACAGGAGTTTGTACACTGTAAACTTTTCTCGAGAGTTCTCCTCTTAAGCCCTTATTTGTAAATCTTCAATTCTGGGGGAAAATGTGTCAATTCCATTTTAGGAAAAAAAAAATAATAATAATAATTAGGTATTTGTTTTGGAGGCTGGATTCGAGTTAGAACTCTCCAGGTTTTCCAGATCAGTAGAATTTAAAGTGTTTTCATCAGTTGTATTCCTGTATGTAAAGTAAAAAAAAAAAGGGGGGAAATATTCTATACAGATCCATAAATATAAAACATCAACAACAATGAAGGCTTTTTTTAGTATTAATATTATATTTTCTGATCTTGGTTAGTGCTTAGATATTTCCATTTGGGAAACACTTCATGAATATTTGAATTGTTCTTTCATTAGTGTGGCCATAGCGAGTGTGATGTGATTTATCTCATTTTTTTTGCAAATGGGTGTGAATTCTTGTCCAACAAGATCTTGGTGTGAGTGTGTTTCTTGTAGCAGCTGGGAGGTGGCTTCACTAAACCAGTCGAAAAGGCCCCAGATTGCACCTGACCTTAAGCGAGAAGCAGGGTAAAATCTGCAGTGACAAACGTCCTCGATGAATCTATCAGATAGTTTCTCTTTTTTTTTTTTTTGTTGTTTCTTTTTTCAGAGGAAATGTTGCGAGACGATTGGTGCCACATTTCAACATAGATCAGATTCGGCCGGCCAATGTTGAGCTGTCTAGTTTGTTCGTATGCAGACGACGCTCTTAAATATCTCTTTAATTATCAGTAACATCATCAAGGCATCACTCATTTTGCACATTCCACATGCTGTCTCTGCCTGATGTGGTGTAGGAAACACTTCATTTACACTACAAACATGTACTGCAGGTGCTTCAGAATAGGGTACTGTACCTTCCAGCTGATAATAGCTATTGTATTTGGGCATGGCTATGTGTTTCTGTTGCTATGCTGGGTGTGAATGTAGCCTCTCAAAAAGCTCTTGAAACTTTATGAAATTTGAATCGGTGTACCACCCATCTGAAAGAGCTATAGTCAAGGCAGATTTTGACACTCACAACAACCTTATTTTAGAAAGTATTATGTCATTGATCACTGCGATCATCAAGAAACAGGACAACTTTATGCAAGGACCTGTGGCACTCATGCAATATGTGTGATTTTCCTTTTAACTGAATGTCACACACTCTGTAGGGACTGAGAGGGCGTATGCATGCAGACTTAGAGGAAATATTAAAACTTCATTTTCATCCTACACGAGCAATACACACCTTCTATACGTTGGCTAGCTGCTAGTCTCTTGGCATCAGGTTGTTATAAAACATGAAAACCAGCATTTTTACAGGATATAACATTCACCAAAAGAAGACAAAAAGATAGCAATGCAGTGCCTGTTCAAGCTGTCCAAGTGTCTATTGTATATAATTGTAAAACGTGATAGACTTACTTTCATATGTGACAGGAAAAACACCATCACACAGTACAGTGGCAAACTCATCTAGAAATATGCTCTTTATTACTTCTATGTTTTTTTTGTTGCGATTGTCAGCACACAATGCCCACATCAGGCTTGTTCAAAATTTGAGAGGAAATGTTCATTCTTCTTATTTTTTCTTTTTGTTTTTTGTTTTTTTCCGGGAGGGGGAGTTGGGGCGGGGGGGTCAGTGCTACATTAGGAGCAGTGAAAGGATGAAACGATGTCTTTTCTTAAGATTAGTCACCAGTTTTCTCTGCAGGGCTGATTTATTTTGGGGTCTTGTGGCACTTTTACGTCCCTCTGCGCACACATTTCTACTTCATGAATCACGGTGGAATTATATATAACGAACAACAACAACAACACCAACAAAACAATATGTAAACATTCTCCAGTAGTGATCGTAGTTACACTGCAAGTGTGTGCAAAGGTCTATGTATGTATCTGAATGTATGTTTTAGAGGACTTTTTGGAAACTTTTTTGTTTTTTATCTTTTCATTGACAGTTTAGGAGCCACAGGTGTCCATTGTGAACTGTATAGCGAAGGCCTTGATATCCCTTCTTTTATTGATTTTAGAAACGCCGAGCATTAGGCGATGCCTTCAAGCTGGTTACATTTGGTGCAGGGGCTAAAATTGCCACAAGATTAAAATCAGTGTAAATAAAGGCTCAACTTTTTGTGATTGTTACTGTTATATCCAGCCTATACTGCTAGCAGCTGTTTTTACTGCAGTCAATTACTGGAAGTGGATATATTTCCTATGCAAAACTGTTTAAACAATAAAATGAGCTATGCTACAAAAATGACTTTCATGTTGCGGCTCTTTCTTGTGTTTGTTTTATTTGATTTTGAATGATTGCAATTTCAGACCGAAATATAAAAGTTCCTGTTTGGGGTCTACGTCTGTCTGTTTGATGAACAGGTAAACCGCCACATTTCTGTGTTCAAGCCAGTTGGCTGGAAATTGCGGGGAAATACAAAAATTATCTAACTATTCTTTGTAATTTAGAGACTGTATGAAAATGATTAGCCTGAGGAAGTGGAAGGGTATTTTTTTCAAGAGAAAGGTTTAAAGAAATATTAACGATGCTCGGGAGGGTTTTTCTTTTTTCTTTTGTAGATTCAACCCAATGATTTCCATACAATGCCTAAAACAGATGAGGCGAACAGACTATCTGTATTAGAGAGCAAGATAACGGAAGCAACGTTCAGGATCACCTCACTCAGGAGAGCCTGTGAGGCCAGGCTGAGAGCAACACAAGGTGAGTAAACTGCTGCAGGGGTGGAATAAGGACAGGGCCAAATCAGAGGAATTACGACTATTTGACTGATAAGTTAACTAATTGGATTCTGTTGATTCTCAGAAGTGTGTCTGTGACAGTTCTCCCTAAAAGCAAACATTAGTTTTCACGTCCTGGAGCGATCCCATGACCCCACATACCCGTACTTCATCGTGGTATTACTCCAGCTAATCTACTGTAATACCCCAATCCCTGCGGAATGGGCGGCAGACGTGTTTGGACCACAGCAGTCTGCTGGTACCTCGGAGGGTCATACAAGGTAACATCCATCTGGGTCACTGTGTCAAGTACACGAAGCTCTGATCTAGTAAGCCTTTATAATGGGATTGAGGACATTGAAGGAGGCAAAAGTTAGGCTAAAGCACCAATTAAGTCTCATTATGGGCCTGTGTGACGGGCTCAGGGCTCAGCTGGACACTTGATGACAACAATGGGCACCGTCAGCCGTGCCCACAGGACCAGGTGCCCTGTCCGCAGCGGGGGCGGCCTCCTAACGGCTGGTTAAGGCACTGCATGCGGCAAACTAATCACAGTAAAGCCCACCTGGCCTTGGGCACAAACCGGAGTTCATTTGGCTATCATTAAAGAGGACCAACAATGTGGCACGCCGATATAAAATTACCCGATCTATAATGGTAATCATCATGCCATTTATCAAAATTGGCCAGTTGAGTCAACATCTGGCTTCAATAGGGGGCTGTAGTCGGTGAGGGTCTTGGCAGCGTCTTGTACCCTACATATTTTCCACTCTTTTTTTATCAAGGCCTGCTGTCGGTGATTTGACGAAGCTAAATAGATGATGATTTGGCCCTATTATGTTTCGCAGAGCTCAAGCAAAGGGGATTTGTTGATTGCCTTTGTGTTTGTCCAGTTTTTTTCTTCTCCTTCTTCTACCCTCATGGATCCAGGAGAGGTGACGGCGCCTTGTGGTTCTCCAACATGCGTCTGAGAGGATGGAGGGGGAAAGCACAGCGAGTACTCTCACACAACCCTGTGAGTGCAGAGGCTGGACTGGGCTGTTGGACACGAGCCAATGCCAGCACAAAGAACTCTGTCACATCCCCAAGTTTTATGGGAAGATATAATATTCATCTTTTGTGCTGTAGGAATAAGGTAATACATTTATCTGATCCTTTTTGTCTTTTGGCATCAACGCCTGAGTGTAATGCACTTTATCTAGCAGGATTTCATTAAGACAGAATTTGTGCAGGTTTTTCATTGGTTTAGGACTGAGGGGTGATTTATATCGTTAGTGTTTGGTGCAGACAATGTAGAGCTCATGATTTCGATACAAAAAGGAAACAAAACAAAAAAAAACATTTTGAACCAAGAGTCACATGAGAAGATCAAGACAACGATTAGCTTAACTCAACATAAAGACTGAAAACAGCCAGCCTGGCTCTATCCAAAGGTTACACAAATCTCCACCTTCAAAGCTTCTTGATTAACATTTTATATTTTGCTTATTCCGTAAAAAGGTCAAGTTGCAGTTTTACAGGTTGTAGCTCGCGGTTGCCCCTGGTTCCAGTCTTTATGCTAAGCTAAGCTAGACATCTCCCAGCTGTAGCTTCACATCTAACAGACACATGTGAGAGTGGTACTGATCTTCTCATCTAAATCTCTGCAAAAAAGTGAATATGCATATGCATATTCCCCAAAAACTCAAACAATTATTAACTGTTATGACAGTAGGGTGTGCAACACTAAAATATATTTGGAGGTATCCAAGGAGCAAGAAGTTTCACGAGAGACCATCTCTTTTGATGAAGAACTTTAGTGAAGAAAAACTTGAGAACTCAGACAACAGCCTGCGTCTGTTTGCAAAAATGTAGTTGAAGAGAGCTCTGGGAATAAAAGAAGGCTGTCTGAAAATGCACTAGTCCTAAATAGCTCTCTCAGATCTGTGTATTCCCACACAAATTTGCATAAATTTCATAGGTCTAAGTCATGGACTGTGGATGGAGCGTGTTATTAGTCTATCTTTACGTGGTAGTACAGGCCGATCACACGGAGGGTTGTTGTTATCTCATTGAAAGCACCCTGGTATTACACCCAGCGGATTGAGAGTGGGTCTTAAGATCGTGGGATTTGTTCACATATTAAAGCATGTCTGTTTGGATGCGCAGAAAAGAAACAGGTGTTCAGTGTGTGTGTGTGTGTGTGTGTGTGTGTGTGTGTGTGTGTGTGTGAGAGAGGAAGCTAACTCATGTGTGCGTCTTTGTGTTGCCCCCCGTGATGTTTGTTCAAAAGCATACACGCACATAGGATGAGAACACGCTGTTCGTGTGTGTGTGTGTGTGTGTGTGTGTGTGTGCGTGTGTGTGTGTGTGTACGTGTGTGTACATGTGTGTATATGACTTGACAGAGGGGTGGGGGTGCTTTATTGAAAAGTACTCCTCTCCTCCCCTGTTCAACATGCTGGATTAGCACCAGCAGTTTCCCATGGAGCCGTCCCTCCCAGCCCCCTGGCCATTTGCATAAGGCGCAGACAGGCGGAGATGTGACAAACAAACCTGGCACACACAGCACCGGCTGCCTCCTTTACATGAACTCTTTGCCTCGTTCTCGCCACGACAAGAAAGAGACACAAGATAGAGCTTGAGCAAACCCACCTGCGTACACTTGTGACATGTTTCCGGAGTCTTAACTCTACGCTGTAAATACAATTAAAGGCAGACTGGGGTGTGAGGCCTGTATTCCTGCTGGTGATCATAGTGATTCACATGTAAAGAAAAGCAAAGGGCTGAAGGAGGTGAGAGGGGCTTTCATTGCTCTGTCATTTGGACAAAACTGCCCTGAATCAAAGCTTCCTCCCCCTCGTCTTTCTCTTCCTCCAGGATGGTAATGTTCACCTTAAAACATCTTTACTGTACTGTAGCTACATAACGCAGCTCTCTGCACTGCTGTCTGGCCGCCAAGTTCCTATCAAGCCCCTGATTTATGGCGCTTGATGCATTCCTTGGCCCTAGCGAGGAGGCAGTTTAGCTGAAATATGAGAAGAGATGCAGAGAACACACTCAAAGTGTGTTTCAGTTTAGCCTGCCTGTGCACTACGAAGCTGGTGCAGATTTAACATTTTGTCTGTGCAAAACCTGAGACAACTTGGGGGAGTTTTTTTTTCTTTTTATCTGAAGATGGCAAAATATTTCAGCAATGTGACATGGTCTGTCCGCCTCATCAGCATGTCCTGTTGGGTGATAACAAAAAGAAGAACTGTAACCCAGCTGTCATGAAGCCCACAAAACCCCTTTTGTTGGTTGTGACATGCAGCTTTCAGCCTGCTAAATTACATTGGGATTAAAAATGTTCACTGCAACTCCTTGCCTTTTCCTGTCCACTTACATGTCGAAAATTGCATGCAGGTGTACGAAGGAAAAGAGATCAACAACTTTACAGTAGTATTTTGTTGTAAATGGCTTCCTTGCTTTTGCGGTAAAGACCTGCAATCAATCATAAAGGCTTTAAGGAGCTGTTTGTCTTCATTTGGGTCTTAATGTAAAATTGCTGATAAACTGAAATCTGATAAACAGAAACAGACATTTGTGAAAAAGGGAAAAGTCAGTATATGAAACGTTCACTGAGCATTGCTTTGTCTGCTCCCAAGTTACAACCGTGTGATTACATGCTTTATTAAGTGCTGAAGTGCTCTCCATGAGTAAAAGCAGATGTCACCACAAGGTCTGTCACTGAGTCTGGATCGGGGTGCCTGTGGTCAGTGTCTCAGCCCGCTGTGGTTTCCCATTATTCAGCACACAAAATCATCACCAAACAGAGTGGGTAAAAATATAGGCATAAAGATTTTAGTTTTTTTTAAATCACTGCATGTTTCTATTTCCCTTAACATATACAACATCAGAATAAAGTGTGCTAGAAATTAAGAAGTTCTGGCCTGGCATGAACATTTTGCAGTTAAGTGAGTTTATCTGCTGGACGCACACATGACGAGGGCTGCACCAGACCAACAAGAAGGTTATTATTATTTAATTTTTTTAAAGCTTTGTGTCATAGGGTTACCATCCATAATGTCCTCCATGTGTACTTGAGCAACACACCGCATCCCTACCAGCTCCAGGGCGGCTGGTCTGGATCTGACCTTTGACCTCTATGTCAAGGAGAGCAAATGAATGAATATTTCAACTTGTAAAAAATAAATGTTTCTGCTCACTAGACATTTGTCCTGTTTCTTCCTGGTTCGTGTTGCTCGATGGTGTGGACATGTGTCAGGCTTTCAGCTGACCTCAAGTTGATTGTGTTGATTTGTAACACGTGTCCTCGTTAGTGTAAATGCCAGTCAGGCCGACAGTTACCCTGAAGAAGGCTCTTTGCTGTCACGTCTATCTTTAGGAGTTATACGTGTGTGGCTTCCCCTTCTCTGCCATCCAGCGCCTCACTAGAACAGGTGAGTGGTTTTTATTGCATCACTTCACACATGTCAGCCTCTATCACATTAAACTGCATCACATCACACCACTTTTTTTCTTCAGAATATTAAAATAAAAATTTTTAACACCATGAAATGCAGCCTTTTACATTCATAAAATATAAAACGCAACATAAAATTAGATAAACTCAAAACAAGGAAGCGTTTCCTGTTGTAATAAATGGTAATCTATACAAAATGGACTATTAGTTGCAATAGACGCAAAATATAAAAAGAAATAGAATAAAAATAAAAATTCCAAAGTGCCAGTTACATTACGTTTCTCTGGAAAACGTACAGAAACAGAAAAAGCTTTGGGTCCTTGTCTTTTCGTTTAAGGTGAAAGGAGACACAGAGAGGACCCGCACAGGGTCTGTGTGCGAGGTGGGGCTGTGAGGTTGCAGGACACCGGCAGTAAGCCTGTCACAGGTGTTTTCAGTCTTGTGTTTTGGCCTAAATTGGTATTTTATTATTTAAAAAAACTTTATTTAAACAAGGAAGGCCATTGAGATAAAAAGCCTTTTTTTCAAGGACGCCCAGATTACATTTATGGTATTTATTTTTTGGACAAATGATCGAGGCAAAATGTGAGTAAAAAAGGCTTGATTTGAACAC
>CALSCE010010667.1:6478009-6496693 GCA_943593645.1 Bovichtus variegatus | reverse complement strand
TGTGTGTGTGTGTGTGTGTGTGTGTGTGTGTGTGTGTGTGTGTGTGTTACAATGGTACTGTGGCACTTTGGCACCTGCGCTACATTATAAACCTAAAGGCTTGGATAATAAGCTGCAGGTGCACTCCTGACAAACAGAGAGGAGATGCAGGGGGGTGGCAGAGCTGGAGTGTGTGTGTGTGTGTGTGTGTGTGTTGGGGGGGTCACCTGCTGTTGTCGGTTGGCACTCTACATTAGCAAGTATATGACATCACCCTGGCTCCTATACCGCGTTCCAAACAACACGTTGATGGGACTTTTTTAACAGCGTAACGGATGCTACTTCCGGGAAATTGGCCTCAAAGCGCTCAACAAAGAAAGCAACTCCTTTGTCCATCGTTCCCTTCAGTCTGTGGCACTGTCAATAATTATTGATGTTAATTACCGTGATGATTAGGGTAATTTCTTCATAGCTGTGTTGGCAGGTATGCAAAGTAAAGATGGGCTGATGAAGCAGACCACAGAAGGGGCTTCTCTCATTGACAACATAGAGTTGAAGTGACAACCAATAAGGAGGCAATCTACTTCATAAAAATCTAATTACATGATGAATGGTGCGATGTATAGAATCTGGCACAGTAATATTGCACTCCCACCTGTGAAAATACTTGCAGGAATAATTGTTTATGTTGAGGGGACGCTACTTTTATGTCGGTAATGCAGGCAGGGTTGTGTTTGTATCTTAAGTATGGGTATCCATAAACAACTGTCTCATTTAATCTTTGCTAGAAGGTATTGCTGCACATGTTATGTATTCCATTAAGATTTGTTTCACTAAAGTGACAAAAGATGTTTTACAGTGTGTTAGATAACAAAAAAAAAAAAATGTGTGCCAAGCTTGCAAATAACATTGCAATCTTTTTCCAGATTTTTCTGTAGAAGATTGATTCGTCAAATTCACATCATTATAGCTTTGGAGTCCCTCACCTGCTTAACATTTACTGTACTTTGTGCTGAGCCCCGCTATACTCTGTTGATGGCTTCCAGACTTAATCTTGGCTGAAGCACATCGATGGGATTGAGCTAGAATTCTTCTCTGAAGCTGTAAACTGTGACTGACTTCAACTAAGAAACGTTTAAGTATGTTTCATGTGAGTGGTTTAAACATTTCTTAAGGCTTTTACTTTCAACGTTAGAGAAGAGTGTGTGAGCAGCTTGGATGTTTGACTTGAGAGCTCCTTTATGCCGACACAACTAACTCCACCAACACTCGAAAATGAAATGCAGAAAGAGCCAGGACCTTTGATAATGTGCGGAGGTTCAACAAAGACAAAGAACAGAAGAAGCCCCGACAGACGAGGTAAAGAAATAAACCACATCGATACGGCTAAAGAGAAGTAACCAAACTAATTTCAATCAAACAGTCGCTCAACAGTTCTCTGCATTGCATTTTGGTTTTAAAATGTAATAGCACTGCAACTGTTAACAAAGAACATCAGCAGCATCTGAAACAGGCTGTCTGGTTGTGAAGCATATCAAATTGACAAACTTTAAATCCTTGGTTTAGAAGTAAGGTAGCCAGGCAGCATACAACATATGGCACTGCATGTTCAAACCTGGCAACAGGCAACGGATTGACAATGAAGATTTCCTCTAAATGAAACAAAACCCATCAAAAAAGGACCATCATTAAAAGGGCCGCAAGTATAACCTTCACTTTCATGTGCCCATGGGAGTGAGCGCGACAAGCGAGGGAGACTTTTTGATTCTTTCAGTTGCATTTGGAAAGGGACCGAACATGCACTGAGCTCTCGGATCTTCTCATCCACACTTTCCCATATGGCATATGGATCTGGGTGTAGATGGAAGGATAAGACGAAAAAAAAAGAGTCCCATATGTGTGTCTGTTTCTCTTCATTAGATCGCAGCCAAACAGAAGTACCTCCTCAGCAGCTTGATTGAAATTATTGTCGTTAAAATGTCAAGACGGATGCAGTTCATTCACACAAGGACTTGACATCACAACAGCAAATGCTCCCAGAGATTTTGACATTTCCTTTTAAAAGAAATAAATAAAAAAAGGCTTAAATTTATAAAATTATGTTTTTAAGATGAATTGAAAACATTCAGCTTGATGTATCTTCCGTCTAACACTGTGGTTGGTAAATGAAGACGGACGGAAGGAGTGTTAAGTCACTCAAACAACATTATTCCTGCCATCTATATCCATTTTGAACAGAATTCATTGAGACATTTCATTCTTTTTATTATGCAACCATAAACCTGCACTAATAGACAGGCTGTAAACAAAACAATGACATAAAATTACCTTTTTTAAAAAGTTCATAGGGCCGAAACACATTCATTTGTTGTCGTGTTTGTGTCCAATACTTTTATTGTGTTTAGTGCTGGGCAGGAAATTGTACAGTGGCTTTATCAGAGGTTATTAACTTATAAATTCAGCGCATTTTCACTCCCAACTCAAATACGGCAGCTTCATCAGTGGCCCTACACGTCAAACTATGACGCCGCACATACCCCAATAAAGGAGGAAGTCAGGTGACATAGTATAAATGGCGATAAAGTGCGCGTAGAGGAGGTCTGATGGATGGATGGGTCAAACAAATGCAGGACTTTGATCCGTGTTTGTGTCCAGTGTGAAACCAAAAGTCAACATTGACTTATTTTAACTTGCATACATGACATACTTAACTTGCGTACTTATTTTAACTCCAAACCATGATCTTTTCCAAAACTTAACCACGTGTTTTTGTTTGAAATTACGTGAACCACATGTTGAAGTCTATCCGACTACCTCGCTCATTGAGGAATTACGCTTAAAGAGTACCCAGTGCATTTTAATGAAAGGGACGCCAAGGGGTCCTGACCGAGCGTCTGCATGTGATGAGTTGGGTGTGAGAAAGTGTTGAGAAAAGGGGCCTGCTGCGGCTGGAAACCAAAATAATGAACTGAAAGACGCTAAACCTCCCATTAGAGCTGAGGGGAGCTGGGTGATACCTTTCTGTGGATGCTTCATTACGAGTGACACCTCATGCATTACACACAGTCATTTGATCCATTGTTTGTATAAAAAAGTTGATTAGAGCATCTTGAAGGTACATTATCTGCCAACACATGTCACATTTCAAAACGTATTCCTTCCATACAAGAACCATTTTTTGGATCTAAGGAATAAATCACCCGCTGTGGTTTGTTCGCTACAAGCCCCAAAACTTGAGGATTCCAAGCCAACTACTTAAGTTCAATCCATTAATGGCGCAGCTCCATTCCCACCGCAGTGACCCCTCCCTCCACTAGCTACCAAGTCTAGACAAAGTATCCATTGTGCCACTGCCCTCATTCTTCCTGCAACACCACCAACACCATTTTAAGAATTTCTCTATCCCCACCCCTTCAAACCTAAACCTACATTTTAGTTATACAAACCCACATCCTAATATAAGAATGTAGATTTTTGATTTATTATACATAATGATGTGCCAAAACACCACTTATCTCGATTAAACACTCAAAAGTGCCCTGTGATGTTAATGCACTGTGCTATCCAATCCATGTGTCCAGTCCTGTCACTTCTTTCTCACTGGCTTTCCAGTTGATGAAGATTCTGGAAGATTTTTTCTTTGTCGGCCCTGTTTTTTTTAGACCTTTTTTTTTTTTTTTTTTTTTTTTTTTTTTAAAAACAGAAATCTCCTCACTTGAGGTTTGAAGGTAAACTGGTGTCAGATAGGGTTGCTGTCTGTCAAGTGGGCATCTTCCTTCACAGATGATTTACTGAATTAGACCCATGCCACCTCCAGGGGCTCAACAATTTCCACAACCTAAACCCATCCAGTTCTGACAACCTTTCTCTGTGTTGAAAAGCACAATATTTTTGGTCACATCAATTTGCACCTCCCCTTGACACCTTTTGCCCAACGTCCCTAGATAAATCCGCTGTTACCTTGAAGAAGGTGTTGACACTGGGACTGGCACCAATGAATTGCACAGTTGCCTCAATTAGCTGCTCAGGATCTTGTGTCAGAGCCATGAGGACAAGGCGGCGATGTGATACTCTGCAGTAGAGGCACTGTCGCTTACCTGGTGGCCTCATAGTGTGTTTTAGCATATCATATGCCTGTGCGCGCTAAGGCATACACTCTCCCAGCTCTTTTTACATAGATTCGGCAGAAACACAGCCACGGGGGATTTGCATGTCCATGACTCCTCCTTGGGCCAGGAATGCACCTCTCTAACCCGGGCCAGGCCTGACGGGGAATGAGTTACAACTGATCTGATGTAAGATATTCTCTGGAAACTGGTAGTTGCCAGCAGGATTAAGGTTAAGGAGCATTCCGGTGCTGGATCAGCGCTTAGGGGCATCTTGTAGCTTGGAGGAAGTGGTGCCGGCAGAAGGGGGCGAGTGTACCTCCCTGTTACCCCCTAGCCACCCTCCTCCAACTGCCATCTGATGTGAGGTAACATGTGAGGGCGAGCTTCCATCTGTCCACGGTATACGCTAGCAGAAGGTGCAGCTAATGAGGCTTGATTTGCTGCTGCACCTGCCTCCAATCTGTGTGTGTGTGTGTGTGTGTGTGTGTGTGTGTGTGTGTGTGTGTGTTTACTGGGGATGCTCTATCTCACAAGCCTCTCCTCCTTCTCCCCTTCTCCTCCTCCACCCGCCCCCTCTCCCCCTCAAGGTGTAATCATTGGTTAGCTTGTATGGGAGCGCCTGCAGGTTGATGGACCCTGGGAATTCATTAGGAAGTAGGTGAGGACTTGGGTTGAAAAGGCCTTTTGACCTGCCTCCAAACACCCTCACGTTACAAAGCAGAGGACGACTCAAAGGGAGAGAGGAAGAAGCCAACTTGTCGATGCGTCGTCGCTGCTCGTCTGCCTGTTGTTAAGAGAGAACATTTTGATGCTCGTATTGCAGCTTTTTACGCAACAATTCCTTAAAATAAATGATTTTATTCAGAACCAGTTGTTGCGTCAGAATCTGTGACTAGTTAACATTTATGAAATGGCAACCAAAACAAGATGTATTTCAGTGGTTGGAGATGGTTGTTTTCCTCCAGATGGTGTGAGGGGGAGGTGTTATGTCCACATGTTAAATGCAGCATGTTTATCCCCCTTCTCTGTTCCCTGTCACAGATACCATTTGACACAAGAGCTCTTCAGGGGCCAGTTATTCCAGGCCATTGAATCCAGATCAAAACCTGCACAGTGTTTTTGTGACTCAGTGTTCAACTCCCCTTTTCTTCACAATCAGTAGCTTACTGCTTCTGGAACTGAGAGGGGAGGCAAATCCTCACCGCAGCTCGCCATTATAAACCACAAATATGACCCATTCCCCGGAGGCAGACGTCCCAACAGTTCAGGTCAGAAACAATAGTCTGTCACTCGCATTCTTGTAAGATGTTGCACTTAATGAAAACCCTGTACCATGTGGATCGGTGTCAGAATTTTGGTGAGAAAAAAACGAACTGAAAACAAAAGAGAGGACTCATTTCCACAGGCCGCACTTATAACTAGTAGTGAACCCATCGTTGGGAAACCTCTTTGCAAGCTGCGTGAATAATCCACAGGATGATGTCATTGCCGACAAAAGCGGTGTGCCACTCTAGATTATTTTCAAATTAGCTGCTCCATTCAGAGACGGCTCCTATATGTGGAGGCCCGAATTAGACCTTGCATATTAATGAATGACCGGGGCAGACTGGTAATACTTAATACATTCAGATATGATTTAGTTCAAACTGAGCTGGACGCCTTTCCATCAACACTTTTAATCACCAAACTCTGAGGATGCTAACTTTGTAAAAAATAACATTTTGAGTGTTATCAGGTCTCAGATCAGCATGCTTCAGAGTCACTGAACATACTGTATGCTTGACCATGTTATTCATCAGCATCTGGAAGGAAAACTATATCCTTGATTTGCATTCCAGCCACCCCGCTTTATGCTACAGCTCATGATTTCATGAATACTTTATGGCTCAAGTTTGTCCAAATGGCTCACATTTCATATTAGTCGAACTTACTACAGTATCTGACCCGACAGTAAAATGATACAATATACGCGCTCTGTAAATAGTGTGAGTGACTGTGGCTCGTCACAGCCCTGCAGACGCTCGCTAAGTTGCAGTCTTTCCTCTTTAAAAAAGTTTTTTTTTTTTTTAAAAGATGTAAAATCTGAGTGCTGTTGGAAATCAGAGCTTCGTCACCAATTGAATCAAGCGCTGAGAGATAAATCTGAGGCCTGTGCTGAAATGACGAGGCAGCTCCATGGGAACAGAGTTTATGCTGTGAATCTGAGAATGCTGATCATCCCATCGGGCTCATTTGTTTACTTTCAAATTCCCTCTTTTGTGTGGTTTGGAATTGGAGCAATGTTTGTACTTGCTTTGGCCAAGTGGGAAATCACTTGAGATGTGATTAAGAAAATGGAGACTGCCCTCTTCTGGCGGAAACAATGATCACTTCTCTATGAATCTATAGCACTTACACAATTACTACACTAATCGGATCGATGCAAAAGTGTACGACAGATGATTTTAAATCTTTTATTTGACTTTTATTTCTCTTCAGAATTTTTACAGGAAGTACAGAAAACAGACTTCTGCTGTCCTTCTATCTATAATGGTTTCCCCAAAGTCATGGCTTTAATTGCATGTATATGTGTGTTTGTGTGTGTGTGTGTGTGTGTGTGTGAAATTATGAACAGTGGATTTAACTCCCCTCGCTCCAGCATGCGATAGAGAGGAGATAATTCAACTAGCTCCCGAAATAAATGCAACATTAACAATTGTTCGACAATTTACCAGGCAGGCCATCGTGCTCTAACCAGGTAATTGTCCAAAGCTTTTAATGACCACTGTATATCATTCATTAAAGCAACGTATAAATCCCATATGCTTCCTGCGCCTCCTCTTATGTATAATGGTGCTCCATCCTCGTGGCTGACGTGGGTCAGATCTTCAGGCAGGTGGCTGGGAAATGCAGGCAGATGGGTCGACCACTGAATCTGTGAAGTTCTCTCTTCAGTTTAAAGCTGCACCGATGGGCCCTTGAATTATTACCGGGGCCCCCCATTCATAATTAGCCCAGGCCTGGTGGGGACCAAAGCCCCACTAATGATGCCTTTGTTGATGCTGATCCGCGCTGCACAATCAACAAGAGGGGACGTATGACTGGAGAAGCAGTCCCACATTGAGCGATAACGTGCCTTCAGGGCAGCCTCTCTAAAACAATCACGCACGGTTGCAGCTCTCCCCTCGTTAAAGATGAGTGTTCACATGGGGCGTGAGACTGTGTGTTTGCATGTGTGTGTGTGAGAAAGGGAAGCTCGTAGGTCTTCAGATATGTCAGTTCCCACAGGCAATATATAGCTATTTGATTTCATAAGCCCTCCAGCAGCAGTCATTGCTTGTTAAAGCTTTTCCATCCTTCCAACAACATCCAGTCTAGTTTGATGCACATTTAAAAAAAAAAAAAAAAAAAAAAAAAAAAGTTTTAATATCTGTACTTTAATTTTCTACAATATATATGAATATTGAGAACTTAACAATGGTAATCGCCATGATACAGATTTCAAGTTTGAGTTGTATAATATGAACTGTTGTTGTTTTTGTTTTTTTACTTTACTTAGCAGACATGCCATTAGACCATATGCATTAAAAATGAACATTAGGTTTGGTTTCTGCGTTTTCCCCCGATCTTGCAAAACTACAACATGAGGAAATAATTTATTATAAAAGCCTTAGGGTAGTTTAAAGCAACAGCTGATTTCAGAACCTTTATGCAGTTAATGTTGTAAAAAAAAAAAAAGCATCATTATTAACTTTAGACAGGTAATATGTGCAGAATCATATTATAAATGTATATATATTCTTAATTAAAGGTGAAACTTCACAAGCACATGTTAAAGATGAAAAGTTCAGGATTAAATTCAGGATTTTCATATCAATATAAGTATCAATTTGACAATGTTAATATACTCCGAAACAATTTAAAAAATCCTATATTAATAATTTAGTAGAGATTCAAAAGTATGATGAGTATCAGAAAAGTTGGCCTCCTCATTAGACAGCATATATTATACTATTGGATTATTACTACTGATACATCAACATGTGAGCAGCATTTTAATACCACAGCTTGTTGAGGTGATGCTCATTTATTGAAATGTATTACAAAATCTAATATTTTATTAGATGATCATGTCATTTATATTTAAAATGTCAAAAATGTGGTGTGAAAAAATACAACATTTTATTTTTAAAATGTAGCAGAGTGTATGTGTAAAGTAACATAACATGTAAACACATGCAGTCACGAGGTTATTCTGCTCCCACACTGACGTATGAGAGAAATAAGGGATTCATATTAGTGTGGCTGATTGAGTTTGTACCAAAAAGTTGTTCATTTTCAGGTACTTCTAAGTAACTGATTTCATAATGCTGAACGGAAAACACATATTTTACATCTCAGCCCACTGCCTTCCTCTGCCAGCTCCCCTTCATCTGCCCATTTCACCTATCCGGTTCAAAGTGCCAAACAAAAACACTCCTACGTACAAGTACAGATGAGAGGAAAGGTTACATGTAGGTCGGAACTATTTCTTACTTTCTTCCTCTTGGCGTGGTCAACTCATCTTCTACCTGGAGGCAAGATGAAGAAAAGAAAGAGGAAAGCAAATGAATCGCACGTGTTGCGTAATATTTTATGTCCACATTAATACTCCAGTTATTTTACATATTATGAGACAATTCCTTGAGTTTGGTTGAGAGGATGAACTTGAACATTGCTTGAGCTTCCTCCACTGAAGGAGGCAGATTTTTCTTGGCAGCTCCTGTCATCCTTTTGCCATTGGGAGAGCTGGCAACATGGTGGCACCAGCATCTGTCAGGAGCTAGAGGAGGGGAAGGATTTATTTAGCACTTTTGGGATAAACCTACAAAATACTGGTCAAATATGCAGTTTCTAACGACTCCGTTGGAGATGACGACAAGATATTTGTTTGGTACCACATCGCAGGTTTTTGGTTATTAAAGTGTGTGGGTGAGGAGGCGTACGTCTATCCAGGAGGGGGTGGATCCCAAAGTCCACAAAGTTGGCGCTTTTTCAAATGAAAGTGTATTTGTGCATTTATTACTGTGCATTGACAGCCTGTTAAACGATTGCTCTCCACCCACTGGTTAAGTCCAGCTTTGAAGTTACACGTGGAAGGATTACCAATCGTGCCCATATACGCCAAGGCAGAGCAAAATAAGAAATTAGAATACACTCTCACTGATTGCGTTCACTTTCGTTCTTTCACCGAGTCAAACTTGAGTGATGTGGGCTTTTACAAGGAATTCAAAGGAAATGAGTGCTCAGTATTCAGACAGAGTACATGTAGTCAAATTCAATTCCTAAATTTAGATGAAGTTGAGAATTTTTGATACACATTCCACTTTGTTAAAGAAGCAGTTTGACATTTTGAGAAATAAAGTTATTGGCTTTCTTGCGGAGAGTTGGATCGATACCACTTTCATGCCTCTAAACTAAATATCAGAATCAGGATCTGGGATATGGCCAAGTAGGTTTTTTACATTAAAGGAATTTGCTTTGGTGTATTGGTGTTTAACATAAACATAGTGAGAGAAAATAAAAGCAAGTAGGCCTATTGAAGAAATAAGGAAATATAAATATAAAATAGAAGAAAATTACAATAAAGATATGTACAATAAATCTGAAGGAAAATATGAAGTTAAACCCAGCAGCTGGATAGCTTAGCTTAGCATAAAGACTGCAGATGGGACACATTTACTCTGGCTCTGTACAAAGGTAATTTGCCAACAAGCACCTTTTTAAAGCTCACTAGTTAACGTGTTTTTCTTGATGGATTAATCTATACAAATGACTAGATGTGGTGTATGGGGGTTTATGTGTCAGACTATTTCTTGGCCGGGCGCAGTGACTTCCTGTAACACCTGCTGTTTCCAGTCTTTAAGCTCAGCTAAGCTAACTGGCTGCTGGCTGTAGCCTTATATGTAATACAGCCATGAGAATTATATATTCTGATGTAACTTTCGTCAAGAGAGCGCGATTTGGAAAGTCAAACTAAATATGTATAAGATGTTTAACCTTTTTCTTTCAACCAAGGCTTTCTTTTGGATCACAGTTTCATAAGTGTCTTGTTAATGTCAGCCTGGCATGTTTTCCAAGATCTCATAATTCAGGCTTTGGCACACAACTCTTTTGAAACATGATTGTTAAGAGGTTACGGTGTGAACCCTGCGAATTAACAATGTCTGAGCAGCGCAACTCACTGATTACATTGAAACTAAGATGCAGGAAGTCAGCTGTGGAGAAGCCCTTTATGGCTTTTGGCATGTTGGAGAGACTGTTGGCTGCCAATTGTTAAAAATTCAGTTGTTTCACACATCTGAGCAAAGAGCATTCAGTGATGCAATGAAGTGATGCAAAGAGGACGAGAGCATAGCTGTAGTGTAGTTGTAAAGTACAATAAGTGAAAGCTTAAAAGTAGCAGCATGATGACTCCGTGGAGAAAACCGGACTGTTTTA
This sequence comes from Bovichtus variegatus, assembly GCA_943593645.1. Taxonomy (NCBI): domain Eukaryota; kingdom Metazoa; phylum Chordata; class Actinopteri; order Perciformes; family Bovichtidae; genus Bovichtus; species Bovichtus variegatus. Next base: position 6,486,146 of record CALSCE010010667.1, on the reverse strand, counting down.
GATTTGTGTTATCACAACATTCCTCCAACTTTTACTAAATCGCATATGTTTCTGTTTATCACATGGCTCAGTAAAACACCGCTTGGCACCATTTTAGAAAGCGCTTACTATCAGACCAGAAGCTAACAGTTTCCAGATAAAATCCCACTTTTCCCAACCGAATCCTTTCAGTCCCCCAGCCGACCTTCCTGTCATTAAAACACAAAACATCTACCTGGTCAACAGTGCAAGGCTTCTTTCGGACATACTTTCGGGGCAAACTCAGGGCACAACTGTACCTAGTAGATTAGACTTCTCCACTTCTTCCTGTTTCATTCCATCCAGGTGCATACTGGGAACGCTGCCATGTATATCCCTCGGTGCACAACAGTACAGCGCAGCTGTGGAAGCCACCTAAATTTGATTCCTCTCGTTGTAGCCTAGCAACGGTGGGTATTAGCGCACACAGGCTGGATGGGTTCAGTTCTGGTGCCAGAGGCAGGATGGGCGCCTGGTTGCAGCTCATTGGCAGATGACATTGAGTGAAAGCTGGCATTCTGAGATTAGAGGATCAGATGCTCACAGTGCTCTACGCAGGAAGTAGTATGAAATGTAAAATCAATGCCAGGGGGGCTTCTCTACACTCACAGATGTACACAGATACACCATACATAATGTTGTTATGCACCACGTAAACCCACATTACATCAACTCTGCTTTAATTTGTTGAAATACTGTAATAAGCTTTTTTTGTAACAATCCGGTGTCTCGTATGAAAATGCAATATTTGCTGATGTAAAACAAACCATTTTAAAATTCTGTTATCAGATCTTGGCTCCTGCTGCAGATATGAAAAAGTGGATTTGAGCAGATGTACTGGCGTCTTTCCAGCAAGCACAAATTTCTAATGTCACCTTTGCTATCGATTTACTTTGAATAAATAAGTTACTGTTTAGATTTGTTGTGTTAGGAACTTAGCACAGGGGGCGTCCTGGCATGTGCTCTAAAATGTGTGTAGCATGTAAACATGTGTCCAGGTTTGAAACCAGAGCAGGACCTTTGACACATGTAGGCACGAGACATTATAAAAAATGTCACGTCATGAATATTCTGGACAAAATAATTGCGTTTCAAGGTATTATCCCGATAATCATCAAAATATGCTTAACACTCTTAAAACGGCACTAAAACATACTGGAATCACTTTACCTTACATTTTGTTAAGACTTAAACATTTTTATTGCATTCAGGATTATGCTGGTAATAGAAATTCACCACAACCAACTTATTGTGAGTGTTTTCTTTATCTCGATATACGATCAAATCCGTAATCCTCCCATCCCTCGGCACATGCCTATCTTCTGTCTCTACCTGCGAAACCCCCCACAGCAGAAAAATAACCCCAGGATAACGCAGCCAAACAATTCACCTCTTGTGGATTTAAAACACAAGCCAGTAGCATTTCCAGTGGCTTGAGGCCGCAGAGCGGGGGGAGGCAGCTCTCCCCCGAAAGCGTTGCCAGCTACGCTAGCTTCTGTTTGCTAGAATACCAGATGCCTCACGCCACATGCTTCAACCACTTTGATTTCATCTCTGTGCAGTTGTTGATCAGATCTGTCTCTGTTTGACGCAACCTGCCTCCCGTCTCCCTCATAACTTTCATCTTTTCCAAGCTGGGCAGGCAGGCGGCTGCGGCTGTCTTGAGATGTCACCCGGTGACGTGCAGTGTCCATCTGGTATACGTTGTAATGGGCCTGGATGAATGAATGGCCAGCCACTCCACTGCTTCCTTTATGATTCTCAGCAGTGGTGCTGTCCAACTTTGATTCCCCAGTTATTAGGGAATCGAATTCCCCACTGAGGCGACGCCCAGAGGAGAGGAAGAGAAAGAGACACACAAAAAGAGTGTGAAATCTGTGGCAGCGCTACAGAACATACTGTACAGCCCACCACTGCTCTCTTCCTGGAGCCTCTTCTTTCATTGTGTTTCTCTGTAAACACGCCACAATCAGCTCTCTGAAACTGGGAGGTGGGTAAAGATGTAGCAACAAACCAATGTGTCGCATCCTTTTCTTAATGTGAGGCGCTGAATTGTATGAATCTTGGCTGAAACTTGTTTAAAGTTCATTACGTGACCTTCAGAGACATTGGGGGCAGAACCCTCTGGGGATTTTCCTTCATCCTAAAAACTATCGACCGTTTCCCTCTGAATTTAAAGGGCTCCTACTGAATCCCATCACAAGGGGATTAAAGAGGAAAAGGGCAACTGGGATCACTTGGAGAGCAGACCCCTTCCACTTGAGCCAGCACTCAAGCAGGGATGAAGTGGAGGCGCAGAGACGACCCAGAGGGAGAGAGCGCAGAGGGAAGGGAGAGACGGGGAGGTGGCATAGTTTGGATTCCCAATATGTGTCCGGGGAATCCGAAGTGAGGCCAGATGGCACAGGCCTGCCAGTCTTTGGGAATCACAGCATACGGCGGCGGGACGCATGGCAGAAGGTAGCGGGAAACAGTGCCGGGGTCAGCTCTTGATGTTGGACGCTCCCCGGAGCGGTTCCTTCCATCCCTTTGAACAAGAGAGCATCTCCACACAACTGTGCCGCTTCTCTGCTTAATGCGGCAGTTGACTTCAAACGCCGCGCTATTCCCTCCTGCCCAAAGCCTCCTGAGTTCTAAACATATGTTATCAGACCTGATGAAAACACTGTGCCAATAACATGGCACTGAGCGCCACACATGGACATATGTGTTCTGTTTTCGCCGCAACTTTCATCTCGTACAATTTCATTTGACTCACTTGTGAAACTGACATGTGGGAGCTACGTCACGAAGCGGCAGCGACGCTTTTCAACGCCTGTCGTGCGCTTTGCTATAGAGCGAAGCATGATATGATGGCAGCCAATTATATCAGTCAGCTTTCTGAGACAGATGTCCAATATAACCTGGTTAGCGTTAATAGGCAGACTTTTAAACAAGAGTAATTATGCCTCGCTCACAGAGCAGTAAAAGAGACGGATGCTAATATCTGATGCTGAATGTGTGTGACAGGTGTTACCACCAATTTCCCTCAGTCTCCTGTGGCAGCGCCCACTATGAAAACATCTTTAAAACACGCCTGCATCCACATTGTAGTGATCTCACACATTTTTAACACATACTCTTTGACTTTGGGAAAGAAGCTATTCTGCGTGTGCCTGCTGATTATCTCCCTCTATTTCTGTCTAAATAACAGTTTTTTGGAAGCCAAGTGTGGTGTTATGATTGTTGTTGCATCTCCATATCCGTGTATAGACTAAGATCCCCTCGTTATTCTCATTAATGGTCCATCTGTCATCTTGGCAGAAGCCACTGGTATAGAGTTAGCTATGATTAACATTTAATCTATATGATTTTATAATGAAAGCGGGGTGCCACACTCAGTAATGATTGATTTGTTCGCTTTTTTAATAATGGCTCTGGTTGTTGAGGGAGATGTTTAACTGTGTGCCGATAATGATGCCATTGTTTTCTGAATTTCACACAGTGCTACTTCTTAATACGAATTTCGCAACTGTTGTTGAGGGGTGTAGTTAATTCGGAAGTTGTACACACTGCAGAGGGGATGACACTCAGACGTAAGTGATGCAACTTTTTGTAGTTGTGCTTTTGATAATCTTCATTTCTCAACGTTTTGCACACAAGAATTGTATGACGCATTTAGCTTGTGCTGTGTGTTTGTTTGTGTAGGTTAAATTACTATACAGTATAGTATGTGCCTGATGCCCAGTGCATGCTGGGATGCATTCCAACCCCTGTGACCCTGAACAGGAATAAACAAGTAAAGAAAATGAGCGGACGGATACAGATTCACACATTTACTTTTTGCAATAATGAAAAACATTTTTTTTCTTTACTTTCCAGATTTCAACTAATGACTATTATTATTATTATTATTATTATTATTATTATTATTATTATTGTTATTATTATTATTATTATTATCATCAGTTAGTCCAAAGTCCAATGTAATCTAAAAAGGAAGACCCCTCTGGAAGGGCAAAGAGGAGGGATCTCTCTTCCTGAATGCTCAATAGTGTAAACAGAAATGACAATAGTAAGATGACACCACGAAGGAACAGAACGACAACATTTGGGTACAAAAAAATATGAAGAATATGGATTCAGGTCACACAACTTCCTCATACAACCCACCCCAAAACATCACAATGTCCTGGAGCCTCTGACCAACAAAACAAATGTTGGAATAGTTTTGACTTTTAAATGACATTATAGTTCAGTTTTAGTTAGTTTTCAGAGTGCTAGTTTGTCAGAAAGTTTTTGTTTTACAAAGGTTGGAGTTTGTTCATGTTCCGGCCAGGTGTAATGTCTCAGAAGTATGTAGCCATAGAAAGTAATGGTTGGGGAACTGTGTAGGAATGGCCATCATTTATTCATTTATTTATTTATTGAGTTCTGAGAAAACTTGTCACCTGCAATTTCAGTTGTTTAAAACAAGTTTTCATTGTAATATCTTTGGATTTTAACAGAAAACGGACCAAAGCAGCAAATGTTCCCATTTTAGAAGTCGGGGCCAGCAAATATTTGGTGCATTTCCTCTTACAATTTGTCTTTCACCACAGTGAAAATCAATGCTGAGCAAAAGGATAAGTCATGGTGAGAACATTCTGGTTTGCTCACTCTTTTAACTCCTACGGAAAAACGCACCATCGTAGCGAAACCAAAAAAAAATACCTCCACTCTTCACACACTGCAGATGCCTCAAAACACAGACTTGCGTTGGCAGTTGTCAGTATGAGCAACATAGATCTGTAACCTTCCATAGGCTCACCGAGACATCTGCCATACATGGCAACATGAATAGAGCTGTTGGCTTGAGTTCAAGCTTTCGAGAGTGCCTTTTGTTTGCGAACGGCCCATTGTGGAATGATAGGAGGATGGTGTTTACGGTGGCTGCTACCTCCTTGGCCCCCACAAGGAGGATAATGAGATACAGTTGTTATCAGTGACAGCCGAGGGCCACGAGGAGTCGTATCTCCGCGCTGCTCCTCCCGGGGTGACTGAGATGACACTAATGTTGAAGAATCCACACATCATAACTGTGTTCTATATAAATGAGTGTCTGAGCAGGAGATATGGCATTTCAGATTGCAATTAATCAGTTGGTCCAGTTGATCAAGGAAGAGGTGAGAAACCTTCTAGGACTTTGCAAATTAAAAGGGCCTTCAATAAAATGCACAGACTCTGTTTAATGTGAAGTGTAAGCAGGGTTGGAAAAGTAAATTATAAAAAGAGGGTACATGACTTTACTAATTAGTTCTGTTACTCTAAACAACATAAAATCCTCCGCACACTCATACTGTATTTAACACGTGCAGAAATAAAAAAATACGAGTGCACTTTAACACAACACATCTAACGTTAGCTTAGCCCTGGTGAACAAAACCAGGTGACCGAAGTCTGACCAACCAAATGTAGGTAAAGCTGCCGGAAGCTACAGAAGCTAGCAGATAACTCAGAGGTGCATTTCTATGCATTGACCATGAGACTCACACAATCAACGCTTTTCACACAAATTTATAACTGATAAGGTTGCGAAAAGAAGACGTAAAGCACGGACAGACAAGACAGAGCAGCACCGAAAAACGCTGCGGTCAAGTGAGCCGAATTGTTGTCTATTTGTTCTGTACCGGTACTCGGAGTGGCCAAAATGGCCAAAGAAAGACCTGCATTTCTCACATTTTTATATCAAATTAAACCGTCAGCAAAAGTCCTAATTCGATTAAAAACACTTTTTCCATTAATAGATTTGTAACATATTGAAAATGTCCTCATTTTTAAACTTAAACTTAAATCAATTAAATAAATGTTTTCTCTTCAGAGTTTTGCTGAATTATATTAGTATTTTTACTGTACACTCCCTTTTATTTTTTAATTAAAGGGAAACATTTGCTGAAATCAATGTAATCCTGTTCAGGATGACCCTGACTATGACTATGTGAAATCTGAAGCGATGTTACTATATCACTCCTAACTAAATTAATACGTTTTACAGCTCTGATTTCTCCTCTTTCAGGCTTTTCTCCTCTTTCAGGCTTCCCTCGACCTTCAGTCTCTGTGTCCCACAGGCTCATATCAAACTCCTGGTAAGACAACAAGCAAGACAACCTCCAAGATGATGAAGTGTTGAAGCGTTACTAAGGTAAGTAACTGTAACGCTATTATTGCATTTCAAATTGAAATCACTACTCGTGGCTGATAAAAAGCCTTCACATTACTGTCGCGTGTTAATGAGTTACTGCCCTTATAAATATACCTTTGAACTTTGACATTTCTGTTACCCAACCAGCCTCCCCCTCCACACAGATGCCATTCATTCTTATCTCACAGCTCAGACCAAACATAAAAGCGAATCAGTGGAGGCACACTTTATCCAATATCCATACTGGATGTGGCACAACATCTTAATTGATTTGTTCCAAAAAACAGATGAAGTGAGTCACAAAAATCTGCTCTATATGCCCCTAGATAAGTGCAAAGAAACACAATTTCTACTTTGAAGAGTATCCAGCAATTATGTGTGGCATTTGCGGACAAACGCCATTGTTCATGGAATTTAGGGTCGAAGCTGAGGCCCTTACAGATGATTTATGTATTCAGCTGGGGATGGGGGTGGATAAAATGGGCAAATTTCATCTGGCTGTAGAAAGCTCCAGCCCAGCGGGCCTAGAGAAGGCTTAAACATAAGCAGGACGGGTGCCAGGTCCTTTCCTCGGCCATTGTGCTTTAATTAACCTACATAGGAGCTGACTGCTTAAATGTGCAGTGATAGATAAGGCCCCTTGGATGATTGATTTATTTACTGCACATGCTAGTGATTTCCATAACATTACTACCCCAATTACTAGCCATATGAGGCAGAAAAGTCATTAACAGCCATCCTCAATGTATGTATGGGCATGACTGTACCACCATGCAGTAAAGCATCTACTACCAAAACCTGACAACGCTTCACAAAACTGGAATCAAGAAGGAAAATCTCTCCGCATGAAGATCAGCCAAGGTCAGTGATGTTTCAGTGAAGGACAGCGAGGAACAATTACACTAAACGATTGAGAGACGGCCGATCCACGACTCTCTGAGACATTGTTTTACAAAAGCACACTGGGTCTGGCTTTGTCAAGTGAAGTCTGGCATGGGCCCAGCAGCAGTCTGAGGCTGTGATTGCAGCAGAACGTCTCCATCAGAGAGCACTAGAAGGTAACGGTGGGATTAAAATGGGCACTGCTGGCACATACAGACGGGCAGAGTGTTTCTTTTTTCTCTTTTTTTCTTTTTTTTTTAGCTAGGCCATTGTTCCATATGTGCTCCACCTGCGCCTCTCAGTGCCTCGCGCCAAACACACGGCCGGCAGGCTCCACCATCCTTGCTGATTGGAAGTTGCCATGGTGACGCTGGAAGCCGGCGCTGAAAATAAGGGGGGCGCGCTGTAAATCTCAACATGGTATTTTTTTTAATTTAGGAAATTGGCAAAAGAAGTGTGGTAAATGAATCGCCGTTAATAATAATTCACATATGGGACAAAACACAATTAGGCTGTTTTTGGCTACAGGCAAAGAGCAGCCAGCTCCCTCTAAAATGTGATCTCATCTCATCAAAGGCACTTCAGCTCTCCCAGTAGTCCTGAGTGAGGACATGTACGTCTCGATCTGTTAATGATGTTTATGGAAATGATATCAGTGAAGATTATCATTGGACACAGAGAGCTGCGAGATGGAGACATCAATCATGTAATGACGAACCATAAATTGATCCCAGCGCATGCAAATGGAGAGTGAGAGTCATTCAGGGCATTGGCGTATTAGACAACTCACAGAAAACTTGTATTTATTTTTTCTGCTCTGGAAAGCTTACCCACTACCCAACGCTGCTTTGTTTCACAAGTTATTTTTTCATAAAATGTTTGGAGTGCAGAGGAGAGGCGAGCAGCAAAGCTCACCCGTAGTTTTTAATAACACGATGGCCAGCATCCAGCTTCAGACGAGTGCTGGGATTGGCTGATCCCTTCACACCCTGGCACCTGGAGCTGTGTGTGTGTGTGTGTGTGTGTGTGTGTGTGTGTGTGTGTGTGTGTGTGTGTGTGTGTGTGTGTGTGTGTGTG
>CALSCE010010667.1:6445916-6472044 GCA_943593645.1 Bovichtus variegatus | reverse complement strand
GTGTGTGTGTGTGTGTGTGTGTGTGTGTGTGTGTGTGTGTGTGTGTGACAGACTGTGCACATTTGTGCCAATTCCTGAATAGTTTTGTAAATCACAGCAAATTCTGATTTTTGACAAGTATATACAGGCAATGTTTATTATTCAGAAATCCAATGGATGTGATTTAAATAGGCCTATTTAAGCTGTATTTATTAAATGAGTGTAAAGCTGTTTGTCTCACATACGCATGCATGCACTATGGCAGCTGAACAGAATGAGTTTCCCAGGAAAATTAAGCCTTTGACCTTTAATTCTACACTCACTTGCTGTTACAGCACCCCTCTGTTGACATTTCTATTCATCCCAGTGAGCGGAGTTATAAAGGTTTTTATCTTATTACCATAAAACTTAATTAGTAGATTTGATTTGACATGTCTTGGCTGATGCAAACCAAGATTAAACATATTTCCTGTTTTGCAACCCAGAACAGCGAGAAACAGAGCATTGCTGTTCTCACCTGCTGCATGAGTATTTTCACTCCCGTTTACATTAATATACATGTATGGATAATTTTTTTTGGACCATAGCTTGCCTCCCAGCCATCAGGAGGTCAGCAGGTGCTTCTGGGCTTGCCAGATGTCTTTGGTTGCCTCACACAGGGAGTGTGATGGATATATTTAGAGGTACAGCGCCCTCTAGAGGCAAAGCTGTGAAGGGTTTTTCAGGCCAATGCTTGCTTGGAAATTGACTCCCTTTCCCTGGAACGAAGACCCATGAAAACGTATTACACTTGCCATTTTAACCTTAATAGATGTATATTTAATAAAGATTCATGACCAAAATGTTTATCAATTTTAGTCGCTGAATTATTGCCAATAAGGTCAAATTCAATTCAATGTATAAGAAATAGTCTTTAATTAAGAAGCTTGATTTTCAAGAATTAAAAGGTAGTTGTTGACATGAAAAAAAAAAAAAATAATAATAATAAGAAACATTTACAAAATTAAGCTAAAATGATACTGATGGTTAGGGTGCAAACAAAAAAAAATTAATTATCGATTAATCTGCCAATTTATTTACTCAATATGATAAATGTCCATCCCAGTTTCTCAGAGTCCACGTGACGTCTTTACATGTCTTGTTCTGTCAGTCCAAAACCCAAAGATATTCACTTTAATATGATATAAAACGGAGGAAAGCAGGAAATCTTCATATTCGAGAGGCTGAAAACTGCATTTTTTTTTTTACATTTTTGCATGAAATTTTACTTTAATAATTAATTGATTAGAAAAAGTAGTTGGTGATTATTTTCTGTCGATCGACTAATTGTTGCAGCTGCTTTACTGAAGATGTAAATTTGCTTTTAAAAGTAAAGTTACACATATTGTACATTATATGTGTGATAAACTTAAACCAGAATTGACTTCTACAATATCTTAAAAGAGGCAATAGGAGCAGAACAAACTGTAAGAAATACATCAAATTTCAGTCATTTCACTTCTTATTACTTTAAAATACAAAACGTTGTTAATATAATACAATAAAATTGACGGACTGAGTATTCAAACAGAATAAATCTGATGCAATTTAGTTTGAAGAATAGAGTTCTTGTAGAGTGATGGAGCCTGTAAATATGGAAAATGTGACACAAATTGATTAAATTGAAAAAATCTGAAAATTAAGTAAATTATTGATAGAAAACTGAATTTATGTTTTTCAGTCTTACCTTCACCGTTTGTCAGCTTTCGAGAATAAACTTGACTGCAAAACAATTCAGAGGGATCCTTGTTACTGGTTTGTTAAGAATTTATGTGTGTTTACAGTAACTTCATGTCTGTTTCAACTCTATAATATTCAGTATCATGTAAACTTTATATTAAAACACACTTCTGCCAAGTTTTTCCTTTGGCAAGTAAAGTAAACTCACATGCTGTCCTTTAAGTGGCTTGCTGTAAAAATCAGACTTCCCTTCTTGGCTTCCTCTTCGACTTTCATTCGCTGTAACACCTGGAGGGAAATTATCAAATATGCACAGCTGAACAGAGAATTGTTGAGTAAAAGAAAAGAAAAGAGTCCCGTTTAGTGCAAGCGAAACTCACTCGATCAAAGCCCCCGGGGATTTGATTAAATAACACTTCCCCGAGGATTAATTTCCCCACTACTGCAACTGGGACTGTAGAAACTACAAAGGCATGCAAACACAGGTTTTCTCTGTACACACTGAGCTGCGTTTTTAAAGACTCACTTGGTGTGTGATGAACGATGTTGATTTTATCTGGGGAGAGAGAAGAGTTTCTAAGCCATTTACAGTACACAGTTTATTACAGTCATTTGTAGCGTGGCTACTTGTTCCAACTTTAACGGCACTGCTTTTTTCTTTATTTTGAAGATGAAGTTCCAGGAAAGCTGAGCTCTGTGGAGCCTCTCTGTGATGACAGCAAAGCTCAACCCTCATATCCAGGACGGAGGAATATTTACCATAGACATTGCTGTTGATGATACCGGCTCTCAGCTCACTCAACTTCTCCTGAACAGACAAATATAAAGTCAGTTCAGTCATAAATCTTTTGATACCTTCAAGTAACTAAGTACACTCAAGAACTACACTAGAGTACAATTTTAACATACTTGTACTTCATTTGAGAAGCCTTTTTCTGCTACGTTATAATTCTACTCCATTGTATTTCAGAGGGAATTACTTTGACATCTATCTATTGTTATTCAGATTTCAAATAGAAAAAAAAACAAACATGTGATGAAAGCTTATAACATTTGTTAAAGATGAAACCAGGGATTTTTGGGATGGTTTTTGAGTTGGGGGGTATGAATCTGCACCTCTACTAATACACTGATAAATGTAATTTAAAGAAACATATTCTTCTAAATAAGCACATTATTCGGATTTAGAATACACACTATAATCAACAAATTAATTCTGATATTATTACTGTATATTAATTAGACTTTATTCATCCCAAGTGAAGCTACCCAGAAGCATACAAAGTCATTTATATAATGAATACATTTAAATGTGCTTCACATTTAGCAGCTGTAATATTAAAGTGATGCATCAATTAACGCATTAATAATCATAATCCAAATATAGAATATACATTATTGTGAAATGGGCCATTCTGTATAATGAGTACTTTTACTTAACATTTTAAGTGCAGGACTCACACTTGTAACAGAGTATTTCTGCAGGATGAGTAAAAGCCCTGAGTACCACGACTGCACGTAGGATTGTGTTACAACCTTCGGAACGATGATAAGTCTGAGTTTCTATCTCTCCGACAAAACTGTTTGTTGTTACTAATAACATTAACAACAAAGCAACACCTGTGTTTTTCCTAATGTGGTTTTCCAAAAACGTGTTCCATGTAAAAGGTCCAGTGAGGCAGCTGGGAGCACACGTCAGTCTAAAACAGCTCCTGTCCTCCCGTCTCCAGCCAGCAGGTGTCCTCGCCTGCCTGCACACCTGTCCCTCGTCCCCATAATTAGCCACTTGGTATATGTACTGGTCCACTTTCAGTTTGATATTGTTTTTGAAGCAGTGCCAATTAAACCTTTCGATCTTAACGTTCCTGCTTCAAAGTAGTGAAGTCAACTCTCCAGTCAATGACTGCATTTGGGTTTGCATGTGGATGCAGGGGTAAGTGGCCCTTCATCACTATGTCTCCTCTCTGTGGGGCCCTCCAAACATTTGATTTCATAAATAGCCTTTTTCTTTACTGTAAGGTAGAAGGTTTATGTGACTTCATGCTTTACTGTGGATGCACACAAGGCCGGGCTAAAGTTGCCTGAACAACATCCCAGTTGCCCTCTGGAGGAAAATAAAAAGTTTGTTTTTGCTGTTGTGGTTGCATAAATACAAGTAGCCCATAATTGCTAAAGTTATGCCAAATTAAATCCCCATATCATCCAAATCTTTATTACTTTTTGATAGGTATGCCTCTGCGGTACACAGAGATGAGGCGACCCAGAGGACATAAATAACCTTTTATTCAAAGCAATGCAAAGCTATTTAAAAGTGTGGTTTTCATGTAATGTTAATCTGCAGTGCTTACGGTAGGCGACTATTACTCCCCTACTCTCAGTAAGAGCAACGGCCCCTCACAATGTCTGCACGTCCCTGTTCTGCAGGTCTCATGAGCAACAGATGGTTATAGTTTTCTCAGGGTTTGGTTCTGCATGCTTATTCGTTGCAGGTCCAGTGTGAGTGTGATCCCAGCGTGGGATAGTCCTACCTGCTGGACGACATCCAGGCCCTTCTGAGCCCGCTGCCAGTCGCTGAAGCGCTCCAGGGCTCCGTCCACAGTGAGTGAACCTGCCTTCACCCTCTGCTGGAGCTCAATGAGCGTCTGCAGCCTGTGGTTCTGGTTCGGCACAAACGTATCATAGGTGGAAGAGCTGTCTTCTCGCCCACATGCTGAAATGAACAACAACTCAATCAAGTCTTTTGACCAAAAGGTAGAAAATAAAGTTAACCCAATTGATTTCATACAGAATGGCATAAATTAAACTGTTCATTTCTGTGAGAGAAATAAGAAAGAAACGGAGAATAAAGCCACTCCAGATGGCATTCATAGAGGGGATTGCTTGGTAATGTGATTTTGCTCGGCACATCTGTAATGTCAGTGAGTCGTGAGACGCTAAGTAATTTTCTGGGTGACTGTGATAATCTTTGGATCTGTCACTCAGTGTCACCAGCAGTACAGCGAAGCAGAAAAATGGCTTTGTATCTCTGTAGGTGCTCACAAGCGGTAGCAGCTCTTTCACACTTTTTTTTCTTCTCATCGTTTTGGCAACCAAATATGTGTAAATGTGCTACCTTCTTTTATTTCTATTATTTCTTTTGGGTTTGTGTGCCCATTACTGCCGCAATGACTTCCCCATGGTGATCGCTACAATTTTAATGCACCACAGATTATTTAGGAATGTCAACATTACCTGATACCACCCAGCAGGTAATCAAACACGAGAGAGTAGTCAGCTAAAATCATTAAAATCATTGGCACAGTGAAAGTCCTGCTGGTCTGAGTATATAAAATGTAAGTGAGTGAAAATACAAATTCAAAGAGGAGATGAGGTGTGTTCACCTGTTTTAGTGGGAAGTGAATACAGATCAGCTTCGTCTTGTGACGTCTTGTTCTTCTTCTTCTTCTTCTTCTGGAATACTGTAAACACAGAGCAGCTATAACATTTGTTTAGCTATAGAAGTTTCTACTTTTTTTATTTTTTTAAATGTTTTTTAGAGTGACAACCCTCACTGAAAACATTGCAAGGCTGCAAGTCAGAGCTGATTTGCCAGATTTCTCAAGGCTTTACGGTCCTGTAGTTCACCAATTTGTCCACGAGATAGCGCCATATCCTAAATTTACCAACAACCCATCGACTGTCGAAAGCCACAAGTGAGGTTTCAAATAGAAATATAATTGAGTCTAAATATCTGTGAAATGACAGGTATCCTGTTTTGTTTTCCCAGAGCTTAAATCTCCCTCCTCTCAGAGAAAGACGCACACATTCAGCTCTGGGTTGAATTAAACGCCCAGAATGGTGCTTTTGGTTTGGTACTGCACTCAGAATGAAAGGCTACACTGTTTAGCTGTCGGAGGCGGTGGAGCTGCGGCTGTGTGACCAACACTGGATTGAAATTCAACATCCACACCCTGCTAGATAATCCTACCTCTGAGCATTTCCTCCATGACAGCGTTTCTCTTTCCACTTCATGTTCAATCACAGCTTGCTCATGATACAGGCCTGGCTTTCAGCCTTAATTCAGAATGAAATTGTGAGTGGAGTACAGCTGAGGGGCAGATCCACATGACTGTAGCTTTGCCTTGTGTGTACGTTACTCTCCATGTAGTTTACAGGCCAAGTATTTCCACTCATTCATATTTCAGTATTTCAGTCTCATTCCTGCTGCTAACAAAAGAAAACTCCTCATTATTTCCACTTGTGCAGCAGTGGTCTCCAATAACTGGCTCCTCGCCTAATCCTCCACCAAGCCTCATCTCTCCTCTCACATCTTTCACTGCGGTAGTGGGAGTGAGGAGCAAAATGTGATCCTTGTGTGGTTTTGAAGCTCCGCTGTCTCAATAGATGGAAACCTCAAAATCCCTCTCCTTTCTCTCGTGCGCTCTGGGGACAAGGACGATGGAAAACACGTGTAATGACTTATTCTGCCTGACTTGGCCTTGGTCTGGCCAAGATTGGTTGCAGATGGCAGCTCGGTAGTTCCCTCTCTGTTGCTGAGGGGATGGTTGGGATGCAGGGAGTTCAGTGGTGCACTCAATTTATTTTTTTGCTTTATAGGTCCCATCGGGCAGAGAGTTGGCTTACTGGATACAAGCAAGCTCAATAAAAAGCTGCGTAATGGAGATCGGGCGACTGTTGCATGTTTATAAGTGATGGTTAGTGAGGGACGAGTGTAACATTATATGTGAGAGTAACAATTAACGGTGGATGCATGTGTGCGTTTGCAAGAAGAAAAAGAGCTGTTTTAATGATTTCTAAGCCTTAATAATACCAGTCACTTTTGGATGTTTCGTCTTCATGAAATATTCACGCAGCTGAAATTGAGCAGTTATGGACTGTGGGCTCTCGATGCAGAGTCTCTTTCCTCACTTTTGTTTGTTTTGCAGTGCAGGGAGCGACCATGTTTTTGTGGTTTATGTGGGATCAAAACAAACTGCATCGCAGAAAGCATCTCCGCTCTATTCAGCAGCTCCACTGACTGGCAATGCACATTCCAGGCACTTCCTCCCTCCCACATGATCTCCCAAACTCCCCTCCACATACTGCGCACTGTTGTTTTTACTCCAAATCAGCTCCATCAGGTCTGTGATTTGGGGAAAAAGCTGGCAAAGAATGTGTGGCACCAACTATCCTAATAATTGCCTAAAAATGTATTAGATTCCATGTCCTGACTGATCGTGTAAAAAAACGATAATTAATACCTTTTCATTGGGTCTTTTTTTTCTTTTCTTTCAAAACTGATGTAGCAATTTTGTAAAAGTATACAAAATATATTATACTGGAAGTGTCATGTTAACATTTGACACTCATTTCATGTTTGGAAATGTAAACTTCAGGCTTTATGTAGGATTTAAAATTGACAACAGATGGCAAGTGGTTCTTTGTTATCAGGCTAAGATTCATTAAACTAAAGTCTCTATGAGTGAACCCGCCCATACACACTCTGGTGATTGTGCAAGGATGGAAAATACATTTTAATAATGTACCAAGGTAAAGCATTAGAGTAAAAATGTTGTTTAGAATATCAGTCAGGTCATTTCATTAAATTATTGGTCAAGTTATTACATGATTGGGTTTTATAACATTTTCAGGAAACGATTGTATTATGCAGGATGAGTCATAAGTTACCTTGGGTGATGTACGGAGTTCTGTCCTCCTTCACCTGGGTGCCCTCGGGCCGTGGCGTGGGTGCTGGTGGGCGATTGGCAATAACCACTGCTTTTGTTGAGTTCAGGATGTTCCTTCTATCATCATTCACCTCCAGTGGTTGGTAGATATCTAGATCCTCCTCCTCTTCCTCCTCTCCTGGTGGCTCTACATGTTTGGTGGAAGGAGTCCCTAATGCACAAAGTGTTTCCTGTGTCATGATGAAGTTCTGCATGCTGCCTTTGCTACTGTCATTTCACAGCTAATTGGAAGCAATGCTACACGCTGCATCCATCAGCAAGAGGAAAATATTCAGTGGTCGGAAATGAACAGCAACCCAGCATAATAATGTGCTGGGGGAAAAAATACGATTCCATTAAAGGCTTTCCTTTTGTCCTTCTTCCACTTCCCATCAGGCCTTCACTCACCTGCAGCGCACATTATTTCGTACACACTGGCTTCCCCATTGTCCTCGTCTGAGTTGAACACATTCTGCAACAACAAGAGCATGAAGAGACGAGATGTTTTATACCTCATCCAAATCACAAAGAAGCAGCTCAATACAGCCAATTTACAATTCAAGGAATAAAATGTTAATGGTGAAGCCGGCGTTGTACTCTATGTAAGAGTGGATTTTTTTTTGTTTCAGTATTTATGCATGTTTGACAAATCTTGATACATGCAGGCTGCTTTCTGTAAGAATGTAAATCTGTCCTTGGCACACTATATCCTCCCTGTCAGCTCGTTTTCTCACCTGTATCCTCCTTCCAAGGCACATTCTGCAACATAAACGCAAAGATGACTATCCACTAAGCTTTTTATGCTCAGTCACACTAAAGGCTGATATGTGCCTCCATGCTATGCTTTAAATATTCAGTGTTTTCATGTCAGATGTGACAAATGTCCAGACTATTCATTTCTCGCTGCATCTGTTAGGACTTCACTTGTGGAAAAGCAATTTCAGGGCTATCGCAGGAATTAGAGAGGTGTGCTGTAACGCTGCCTGCTGCTGGATAACAGAAAGCAGCAAAGCTGCTGCAGAGTCGGCCTATTTGCTAATAGCACGCTGAGGGACAGACGGGGGTATGATCAGGGTAATTATGAAATCAGACAATCTTCCCCTTTCAGTCCAAACATATCATTTAGTGAGCAATTCAAGACCCTTGGCTTGATATTTAGACTGCGTCTGTAATTAGATTGAGACATGGATATTAATTTACTTCCATGTTTCAACTTTTGTGAGGAACTGAAGAGTTGCATCATTCATTTTGAAATGAATTAAAGTGAAAAGCTGCTTTCTTACAGTATTTATTTTGACGGAGACACAAGAAAGGGAAAGAGCAAAAAATTGCTGTTTGACAATGTACAAAAAAAATTCTCAGATTTGCACAAACCTCTGTTTAAATCAAATAAAATGTATTTAATAAAACAGCTGCAGAGCTTTATTGTAGATTTAGCCTCCAAACAGATTATTGCAACAAAAGCCTCTATCATAATAACATGATAATGCCTTAGGATTACATTTATTTTATTCATTTAAAAGGATATATTCTGAATTCAAAAATCCCAGTCGATATTATAAATCTTTGTTGAACATATGAAATACATCTCACTTTGAGATATCCTCCATATAACCCACCATGCTCTATGTGCAGTTTCCAAGCAACACAGCGACTCATGACTAAATTACAATATTGCAATGTTCCTAGTACTGCAAAGTACTTATTGGTTGCCATGAATACTTAACAGTGGCGGTTCATAACGGGCCCAACAGGTAGAAAGGACGGGTTAATTACCACCGCAGCTTGAACATTGAATTATAATAGTTGGATGCTGTGCTAAAGCACAGTGTGGTATTTTCAGAGGTAATATCTGGACAGGGGATGGGAATTTATTTACTAACCGCTAATGCTAAATCATTTTACAGATGTCTGAAACTGCAGGAGCCCCGGGCATTCCAGACAAATTCACTTTCACGAAGCAGCAGAGCTTCAGACAAAACAGCAGGCATGATTCTGTTAGAGGGAGAGCAAATCTCATGTGAATCTGGTATAAAGATAAGGAGTGTGAATCTGTTTTCAGCGGCTGAAATGGTCGATCCAAACGCAGGTTGGATTTGACTCTCGCTGCCGGCATGCTGGCTGTCCTCTGACATTTTGGTTTCAGGATAAGAGTGTCCGATGAATGACAGACTGCAGTGCAACACTGAACCCATCACTTAAGTGCCCTGCAGACACAATCTGTCAACTTGTTTTTTGCCATGGAACAATAATAAGAAAACTTTATTTACTCTGTAAAGTGTTAACTTTATAGTTTTCTTTTAAAACAAACTTCTACCATTGAACATAACATTTAAACACAGTTACTATGAGCTAAATGCTATGTCAATATGCTCACAATGGGAATGCTAACAGGCTGACGTTTAGCAGCTGTTGTCTTACCGATGCTGACTGATAGTTTACCATGTTAGCATGACAAACGTCAACCTCATGGCGGCACGAGAAGGAAAGTCAGAGGATCACCAAAGTCGGCAGGATTCATCATTTAGGAAGAACGATCGTCTGTTTTATATTTTGTGACGATTCTCTGACTAGATGTTGAGATGTTTCACTGCATTTAGCTGAGGTGTTGCCCAGCTGGTGTCACGAGATGAGAAGTCAGATCACTAAAGTCCGTAGCTTCATCTTCTGGGGAACATGGATGTCTTTGCAAAATCCATCTAATAGTTGTTGAGACATTTCAGTCTGGTTACATTCCTATACAACAAAACTGCATTCTCAGTTAGGCTGCAAGGGAAAGCTACTCCCAGATTATGGATGCAGTTTTAAACATGTGGTTAACGTTGTGAATTGAAACAAAACTACTTCGTTAGGTTAAGTAAAAGATCATGGTTAGGGTTAAAATAAGTATGTTTGTTACGCAAGTTAAACTTCTGTGTGTTAAAAGTTGACTTGTGGTTTCCCAGGGCTACACAAACCGCGGCCTCCTGGGTGAAAGTCCTGTGTTTGTTTGACCCATCCACCCATCTCAACCTCCTCACGACCTGGACTTACGCCAACTTTGATTAGAAACATGTTTCCCTAGAAATTAATTGACTGTGCAGTTCCGTGGCGTGGGAACATAACGTTTTAGGAGACCAGGCTGGACATTGTCCTCCCTAAAGAAACTAGCGATCAGCTATCATAGCTGAAGACTCACAGTGTAACATTTTTCAGCAGTCCTGCAGCAAACATGCAACACACTTAATGACCAACAGGACTGACTAAACATAACATGCAAAATATGGTCAGTGTCAACAAAGTGTACGCTGTCACCTAATTTGGCTCTCCTGCATTTGGATAAGACTTTGAACACAACATGCAGCACATAAATAGCTCTTTGTAGTCTTCGGAGGACCATACAGTAATCTGTATTATCGAGCTCTGCTCTACCTGAGAGCACGCAGTGGAGTCTTAGCAGGAGCGCAGAGTCCATTTAAATGCCAAGTGACACTCAGCCCAATGTGTGACCCTCTATTAAAATATTAAATAAGGACAATGTGTGTTTGTGTTACTAATCAAGATTAGTAAGGAGGCACAATATTGCCGTCTGAGGACATAAAAATCGTAGATAACAGCGGAGCGTTTTCTGTATTTATTTATTTATATTCTAGTTTTGCTCTTCCTGAATAATTCATCTTTCCCCTCCGGAGCAGTTCACAGCTAATTAACAAAGAAGTGTGGTGCCAGGGCAGACTAGTGGATCTGACACGGGCCCTGTGACTGATGCAGCCTGTGTATGGAGCAGGGGAACGATCCATCTCGGATTTATTGACAGAGTGCTGCCACCAAATCACTGATGCATCATGGGTTGATTAATTGGAGGTGGGAGAAAACACTGCAGATCAGTTAATGAAACTGCTGTGCAAAAGGAAGGAGACCGAACGAAACCCCACATACTTCCTCTCTTATACTTCCTCTAACGCATGACACGAGCACAGAAGGTATATCGTTTTAGCTGTTTAGATGAATTATAATTACTCTCCAAAGGAAACTGCAAATGTCAGCTGCTTGTGCATGTCGATTCTGTCTGTCACGTTGCATCTATAGGCTTGTTGAAGTCCCTCTAAGGGAGACCTCTGTTTGACATCGCCGCTCCCCTGTCAGCTCAGCCGACTCACTTCGACTCAGGGCGAGCACTTCGACTCACGGCGAGAACTTCGACTCACGAGAGCAATCTGATCAAACCTTGCTCCATCTGCAGTCACTCTCAATTAGCAGTGTTGCTAGGGATAAATCCACTCGCAACAGCTGTTGGAGTGTCTAAATTTCCCTCAAGGGGGAATTCTCGATGGGTTGATCCAAGCCATCAGAGAAAGTTAAAAGTCGTCACTAATATAAGGGAAGACGGGAGATAAGAGCAGAGATTTTCATATGAATGAATGAGCATTATGCTGCTGTCTGTTACAAATTGACACGTAGGGGATTCAACCATACAATGGAGCTGAATGGAATCCTTTGTGCTCACAACATTGAACAATTACATAAAAAAAAATGTCGACAGCTACATTTATTTTCAGAATCAGTGTCCATTGTTGGAAAGTAACAAAGTTCTGCACTCGAATGCCATTTTGCAGCCTGTTTTATTAAAGATGACGTTCCCATACAACAAAACTGCATCGTGAATCACGTTTCGAGGGAAACTCGGATTTAGTTTTTGGTGTTTTTAAAAATATGTTTCTATTCTAAGTCCACGTAAGGAGGAGGTCTGGATGGATGGATGGATGGATGGATGGGTCAAACAAACAGGACTTCCACCCGGGAGAAGACTGTTTGTATACCTTTCCCTCTAAACGTTATTGAGAATACAGTTTTGTTGTGTGGGAACATCATTTTTAAGAGAGATAGTTGAATTTTGAGGTAATTGTACTTGAAAATTTGAAGTGAAGTACATGTACTTTTAAGTAAACTACCTTTTCATGACTATAGTTACTAGTTTCTCTGCAGAATAAGATTATATGTGCAAAACATATGACAAGCTTCCAAATATGAGGTGATGGTGAGACTCCAGGAAGTTGCTGTGCCTGGTGACGATATAGTCTGGCATATATCCTCCCATAACACCTCAACATGTCGTTTTTACACTTCAGTTTTTGTACGGATTAAACTAACAAGCTGTAACGTTTTAATTGAAAAGTGAGCTTTAACGGGAATAGCAGCTGGATTCTTTTGCCTGTTTTAAACCGAGCCAGCCCAGCTGTTTTAGCTCTGTCAGTTCACTTTTTTCCAAAAAAAAAGGGATCATGTGCAATATTTGGTAAGTATTTGCAGAACACATCAGAAACTAGCGATCCAGATCCGCTCCAAATGTTAATGGGTTCCTCCTCGGCCCATGCTACATCCTTCCCCCAAGTTTCATGAAAATGGAGCCAGTAGTTTTTCCGCTATCCTGCTGACTAACAGACAAACAAACGAACAAACCGCACCGCAAACAAAACTTCCTCAGCGGAGGTAATTATGCGGCGTTTTTGGCCTGCCATCTTGGCTGTACCATAGGTGCCTCATGTCTTTCTTTTTAATGATAATGTCCTCACCGCCTAATGAAATTAACATCAGAAAAAACATAATGATCCTTGTGTCCTCCAGATATATCAAATGAAGGGCTGTAGGTGCACGCAATGCATCTATTAAATTTGGACTTCAGCAAACGTGCTCTCGTGTTAGTGAAGTGGAAGGTTAAGCAGGAAGAGGCTCTTCATATTAACATGAGGAAATGGCAACCATTACGCAAGAAAATCTCGACTTTAGTGGTCACATTAATTGTCTAAATGTATGCAGACGACCTGCGCTCTTAGCCATTGTGCATGCATGAACAAACACAACCTTTCTAGTCTCTGTGGGGGTGTTCCATTAGCAGCCTCGC
Source organism: Bovichtus variegatus (assembly GCA_943593645.1). NCBI lineage: Eukaryota > Metazoa > Chordata > Actinopteri > Perciformes > Bovichtidae > Bovichtus > Bovichtus variegatus. The sequence continues at coordinate 6,458,760 of CALSCE010010667.1, read as the reverse complement.
AGGCCACACATACAGGATGAGAGGCTCCACCAGCTGTGAGCTGGATGTAAAGAGACTAGTTAGGGAGTGAGGTTGCCCCTGAAATCACTCGCCCTGCTTTCTACCTTTCTATCCTCTTTTCTGCTCATTATTGATAAAGCGCTCGCTCATAGTCCTAGTTCTAGCATATTTTCTAACAACTGGTGCGAGGTGAAAATTATCTGGTTTAAAAAAAAAAAAAAAAAAAGAAATGAAACATTATTTGTTTGATGCAAATATGGAAGTAATTACCTTTGCTTCCCTCAGTAAGATGTGAAGCTGGGTATGGCCGTGTCTCTTGGCAATCTCTGTGGGAGTCTGTCCGAGGTAGTTGGCTGTGTGCAGCGCTCGCTCAGCACCCGGACACTGCAGCAGCACGCTGGAGACGCTCTTGAGTCCATGCTGGGCAGCAAAGTGGAGGAGCGATGGAACATCTGCATGGTGGAGCTCTGACGTGCATATTTGGCAGTTTTGATGAGGTGGAGAAAATGTGTGTTTTTTGTTTTTTTTAATTGACAGTAATAAGACGTCCACACATAATATTCCCTTTCACCAAATACTTCCTTTGCAGGCGCTAACGTGAAGTTGAACCGACGTGAGCGATTTAACACAATCATGAGATTTGAAGAAAGACAGCTCGCAGGCACTTATTGACCTGTTTGTCTTTGCCCTTTTAGCAGAGTTAAGTATCAATCTCAGGAGCTGATGAAGCCATCAATCTGCCACATAATGAGCCAAGAAATAATGTAAGGCTTTCTTTTAATGGTGTATACTGTGCGTCATGCAACAGGAACGCAGTCCAACTGTGAGAATTATGTTCAATTCATATTGTTGCTCAAACACATGCTCAGAGGGAAAGGAGCATGTGCTTGTCTGCTGTATTTACATAAATGGTGCTAATGGCTTGTATTTAAAACGAGGCATGATTTCAATTAACCATCACCTGTTACTTCTGGGTAGATCTGCAGTAAGTGTTTTCATCACAATTAGAGACCGTAAACACATACGTTTGAGATGGTATCGTTGCTTATGCATCACAGCCCAAACTAAAGTTGAAGAACATTGCACCAGGTTTTTTTTTTTCAATGTAATTCTGAGAAAGCAATAATACAGTGCTTTACCACTTTCAGGAGTGTCTTTACTCTCCAGTCCCTGAAAGCCTCCGGTGGGCATGCCCTCCAACAACATGGAGGACAACTTCTGGTCCAGCTCCTCCACAGAGGACTTCTCAAGAGCCTGAAATCCAGAGAGACAGACACTTCACAAGTGGAACATTATTTGAAATAGTTTGTTGAGGCAAGGCAAGAAAGCACAAACAGATCACTAACTAAAAGTTTAAGTTAATGAGCAAACAAAAGCAGCACTTAAAACAGTGGATTTTATGGTGAAATTCAGTCTAAAATGGCACAATAAAGATGCCAAGTTGAACATAACCACATGCATCTGATTCCAGTGTCAGTCCAGGCTTTTAGTTTGAAATTCTCCTGGCCAATTCTTCTTTTGGCATTGCTTAAGTTTGCCTCTTCAGCAAAAGAGACCTAATCAAATCAAGTGTTCATGGCAGAAAGAAGGCTGAAACCTGCCGTCTCTTCATTTCCAGAGAGGAGGTGGTGAACAGTGCCGCACATAAACATCAGCAGAAATATGTGCATTCCAATTAATCTTCTGTTTTTCTGCGTCTTTCTAATGGCTTGAAGTGGATTGATTATAAGCAGTGTTATGGGGCGGCGATTGACTAATTTCTATAAATGCGTTGCATAACGATGAGTCACTATAAGGCATTCAAAGTGCCTCAGAAGAGACGCTTTTATTGAGGAGGGAGAGAATAGAACATTATTCAAATGTGTTTCTTACTTTACTAAATCAATGATTGATAGTTACTCGAATATATTTGCAAGCGTTAGAGGTTTAAAGTCGAAGAATGCTCACTGCTTGTTCTATTAAAAAAAAAATTAATACTGTAATGTTACTTACTTTTTACAGAAAGTAACATTAAAGAACTAACGTTTAGAAATATTAACGTACATCTTTATTACAATGTTGCTGTTGAAAGGTTTGTTGCCAGACAGTTCTCCAGACCTCATACACAGAAATGAAATCAAACTTCACACTTCCATAAAGTTGAGGGACTGACAACAAAAAGTTTAAGGAAATATAATTTCTTCAACACTCTCCCACTCCCAAATCAAATACAGCAGCTAGTTCAGGCCCTACGCTGCGTAGCCCTGCGTCTTTTCAAAATGAACTTCTGCGATCACAGCGAAAAACTTTGTTAGTTTTAGGCAACAAAACAGATGGTTTGTGTTAAAATAAGTACCTTTGTTAGCCTACATTAGGTGTGCGTCGTAAGTTAAGTATATTATGTAAGTTAACGTACATAAATTAAGATAAGTCAACATTGACTTTTGGTTTCTCACCGGACACAAATCGCAGCCTCTGTGTAAAAGTCCTTTGCTTTTTCACCTCCTCGCTAAGTGTACTTTATTGCTCTTTATACTACGCCGCCTGACTTCCTGCCATAACTACAGCCACGTAAGGCTCTTAGTTTAAAGTGTAGGGACACTGACCAAGCTGCTCTATTTCACGCCTTGGGGGTGAGAACGGGCTGATTTATTTGTTAGGCCCTCCCTGCCTGGTGCATTTGAAACAGCCCTTTTATGGCTTCACCTGACACATGAAATCTAAAGGGTCTGCTGCCCTCTCCAGAAGGCAGGTTATTTCCTCCATGTAGCGGTAGTACTGCAGCTGGGCCTTGCACAGAGGCACCCCATTGCTAAACACGGTCACTCTTACATTTCCTGCTGGAAAATCTGCAATAGAAAACATACAGAAACTGTACACGGGCAGGGCTGAAACTCAATACTGTTGACTAAAGATTTCATTGTACATTCATTATTTCTCATTATTTGTGTTCACCTGGTGCATTGAGACAGAGGATCCGCTCGTTCCAGCAGACGGGCTTCACTCTCAGCTTCTGATTCTCTGCAGTGAACTCAACCTCAGCGTCGTTGCCAACCATCTCATTTTTCAAAAGAATGAACACTTCCATGGAGCTCTGCCAAAGAGACAGTACAGTGAACTGCAGTGCAGTCGATTTTAGGGACGCTTTATGAAAAAAAGAAATGGCTTACTACTGACTGAGTGCCTCACCCCGCATGGAACTCTGGAGGGAACGACCGCGATGGATCTGACACTGCAGGCTCCAGTTGACTGCATCCGTTCCGCATTTTGCTCTAATCCTGATAGTTTACGTGTCGAGGGGTTGACATTTGCAGCTGAAAATAACACACCTAAAAAGATGGGACATTGATTCTCACACTTAATTATGCACCAGTGATGTCTACAAAATGTGTTTCAGATACCATAAACTATCCAGGTGCATGTTTGGCCATACTGATGTTATACTCCATGAAACCTGCGTTATGGTCCCCAGAAGATGAATCCTACTGACTTTGGTGATCCTCTGACTTTTACTTTGGCACCACCATGAGGTTCTCATTTCTGGTTTTAAGTGAAATGCCTCAACAACTAACTGCTATAGAGCTGCTCTAAGATGCGGTGCATACATTCAAGTCCCTCTCAGGATGAAGTGCAGTCACTTGGTGATTTATTAACTCTTCATCAAGCACCATTATCAGGTCAAAATGTCAGTGGTTTATGAATACCTGCAAAATGAATGACATGCCTCAGCTGTACAAACTGAGCATGTTAGCCTTTAGCTTTAGTAGTAGTGGCTCCATACAATATTTGTCTTTATTCTAAAGCTTTATTTTACTTTGGAAATACATTGAGGAAGAAATAAAATAAATAAAAATAAACCCTAAGCACCAAGAAACACAAATAAGAAACTTCGATTTTAAAAAAAAAAAAAAAAAAAAGCTAAATTAGTCAAATAATAACACCTTAAAAATAAAATGTATTACAATACATCTGACACTCTCTGGTATAAATAACTAATATTTGGAGTGACTCAAATAGAAACTAGAAATAAACATGCACTTGTAATTTTCAGCACTGTTGATTGAGCTTATCTGGCAGTTATCAGAGGAACCATTCATGAAGTGTACTGTTCTTCACCTGTTTACACTCAAACACCCACATGTCTGTTGTGTGTTAACAAACAAACAGCATCGTCCTGTATGAATAGGGAAAGTACTTCTGGGTTAAAATGTAACTGTCCGTGGGATCCTGGGCTGAAGCACTTCACTGTATCAGCGCAATGAAGTGACGCAGAGTGCACTTGAATTTGCATCGCTCACGAAGAGTAACAGTCACGGCCAAAGAAGACAGACTGGCTATTTGCATCAGATGTTCCTACTGCTCATGCACCTGTTTAAATACAAGCCCCCTCCTCCGCTTTATTAGTATATACAAATACTGCAATTAGGAAAACCAGGGAAGGAGGCAGAGGATAATTGGCAGGGCAGATGAGGACATGCTAGAGATGCTAAGTTTCTGCGGCTGGTGCTCTAAAAATGTTGGATGCCAATCTACACAATTTGTGGGGAAAAAAGTCAGTAAACAGGTTTTCAAACTGCTGCTTAGGCATTCTGACAAATATCTCACAAATAATGATTGTTTTTCTCCTCACATTTATGGCAGGGGAACGGCGAGGCCATGAGAGGTTTTCTCTTTTCTGGCTTTGCAAAACCAGGATGAAAACTGTGACTAAATATCATTCTGTTTTATTGTCATGCTATTAGGATATTTCAATTCAATATTCATTCATTAATGTCATTGTAATGAGCATTACTTTTCAGTGGGTAAAATAATAATGTTGAAAACTGCAGCGTTCAGATTGTAATAACACTTCATTTTAATTACATTGAATATAAGCACAAACACGGACATTAGAGTTGTGGGAAACTAATGGGGGATTTCATACCTCAGTGTTTTCTGAAATCAGGTCGGGGACCTCCAGGGGTCTTTGATGGCATCCTAGGAGGTCCCCAGTAAATTAAGAAAATAAATTGATTTCACAATGAATTCATCAATTCTGCAGAAGAATGTGAAATGTCATTTTTTTTTTTGCATTTTTACCTTCCTTTCTGTAGTACAGCTACTAAATCATATCTAAAGTTGAAATCCTCTAACAAGGCAAAATCTTATTAAGGCGGAAAGAGTTTGCATATTTAAACGGAACACTAACTGGGGGAAGTTTCATGGGATATCTATTAGGTAATATACGTGTATGTGTGTGTGTGTGTGTGTGTATTCACCGTTACTGTCTCCCCTTAACAGGTAGTCAGTGATATTTAGTGGTCGACCAAAAGTCAAAATGAAAAACTTTTTGCAGCCAGTCCTACCTTTTCTCACAATATCAGTCACAGTGGACAGGTACTCGCAAGCATCTTGTTCAGTGGAGACCTGCAGGCATTCGTCGCCGTTCAGAGGCAGCAGCTCCAGCAGTGGGGTCAGACTCTCCACCCCACACAGCAGCACCACCACATGAGCTGCAGGACGCAATACACGGGCCAAGAAGAAGCGCCGCTTGGGGCACAGGCCCTCCAGCATGCCCTTGGAAAGGATGAGGAGCTTGCAGACGTACCGGGACAGCCTCAGGACGTCGTCCTGCCGGCTGGATACCGTGGCGATGTTGTAGCAGCAGATCCCAGCCTCTGAGATTGGACCAGTGAAGAGTGAATGCAGATAGGTGGCCCATTGCTCTGCCTCCGTCTCATAGATGATTAAAAGCTGCTCAGCTACAAAAAGTAGATTCATTTGTCAAGTATAATCATGTGAAAGGCTTTTGCAGGGAGGCTCCATTAAAGACAATACATAATAAATATAATATAAAAACAAAATATAACAAGCGTTTAAATATATATACATGCGTTAAAGAAAAGCATTTAAAAAAAGATTACATTCAAGGCGATGCACATATTGCACAGGGGTTGGATTGCATTTAAGTATTCTATGGAAACAACATATTTCCCCTTCCTTTGTAACACTTAGGCTGCACAAGATATATTTAAACAAAAGAGTCTACAGACTTTTCTGCAACACATAGCTGAACAATGCTCTTTGCTATCACTCTCACTGTGGCATATTAAAATGTAACATACTGTTTGTATTTGAGAAACAGTGAAATGGCTGAACTGTCATCACAAATCTATCTGGTGATTTCACGTTGATTTTGACAAAATACAAAAACAACCACAGATTTTTACGTTAACACAATGTGCCGATCAATATCAGCAACACTCGTATATTAAAGCTATGGATCATCTTCATTACCCCAGTAAAAATGATAAACAATGCAAAGGGACAGCTCACCTGTCTGACTCATGGCTGCAGGTCCTACTTCACAGTGACATGGAAAACAGCTCTGATGTTGTCAGGAGGAGCTCAGATAAGAGGGAGTTTCCTGCTACACCAAAATGGACAAAGAAATGAGACCTTTCTTTCTTTCTTTTTTTTTTTAAATGAGCATAAAGCCTGCTCTATGATCTGGTAGAAGGAAACACTTTGGCTGTGAGCCTTTGTTGTTCAGAAAAACTTTACTACAGCACTAGTTCCATGGCAGCAATCCTAAGTAATTTAATCAGTGGAATTAAATGTACTTCATGTGATGGAAAATTCCCAAAACTCATTCTGTGGTTTGGACATCAAAAGCTTGTCCTCCAAGTTTAGTTTGGCTGTCAGCATACTGCTGGCACTATCAAACCTGGTGTGCACAATGGGTAGTTATGAATGTGTAGTCATATGTCTAGATAATGTTTATACGAAAAAGGTCACTGATTGTATAATTATGATGGTTTTTTTTGTTTGAAAAATTTACTTTTGGTCATATTGGTAGATAAATGTATATATTTTTATGGTATAAAAACTACCAATGCAACAGTGGAACTGAAACTGAAATAGAAAGATAAAAAAAACACATACAAAATAACAAATGAAGAAAAGCATTGCTTATTATTTTACGATATGACTTTTAAAAGACAGAGCAGGTTTATAAGTGAGCAAAAAACAGCAAATAATAAACACAAAAGGTCGCCGTCAAGCAGACTACAGGTGATCAGGAAGAGAACAACTTGATCACAGACAAGAGTTTAATTAAGTCTGCAGAGCCATGGGTGCAAAGCAGAGCATGAGGCGTGTTGAAAACTAATGATCTGGGGTGAATGTCTCCACCACCGGCAGAGAGAAAACGACTGTGGGATGTTCTGACCTACTATGCATACGCACACAGTCCCTCATTGAGAGAAATGGTAAACTCAGGGCTTCATTAACTGCCTCCACCTGCCGAACTACTGACTCATACCACACCGACATGTCACTAATAGCAGTTTGCCACCATTTATTTCCGTTGGGCAGCATTGGGTTAACTGAATTGCACCACTGTTGAGAAAATGAGCAGGTGGAAGCTGAGGTCTCCTTCAGGCAAATGGATGGTGCCGTGTACCTGATGATGACTCATCAATGAAAGATGGTTCTGCTCTCATGCATGCACATCCACACACTTCCACTCACTCACATTTTCTGTATGTCTACTCTGAGCTAACCACAATGACAGGATGCTAAATCCTCTTCTGGATCTGTAGTGAGTTCTACTTGACCTCGGTGAGCTATGTTATCACCGCTGTAAACAAACAGGAGTGAAATGTAACTCTTGTCCTGAGGGTGGCACTAGAGGAAAAGTATTCAAGAATCCATGTCAGGAAGATCAGCAGGTCACTAAAACTATCAGGATTCATCCTCAGGGAACTATGAAAATCCAGAGCAAATTTCATGGAAATGTGGTCTTTTACTTATATGAAAATGTTTTCTCATAATTTTGATTTACTATCTCTTAAACTTTATTAACTCATAATTTAGCTTCAAGTTTGACGTTCATTGGTTATTGAACATCTCACCAAATAACTGCAGTTGAAAATTAGCCATCGGGCTAACAAAGCTACATTTACATAAATGTTGATTAATGTGTGTTGTCTTTATAAATTAAAATATATGTTAAATTGTTTTTTAAAAGGCTCACCTGGTAGAGTGGTGGTCCCATGTACTGAGGCTGGATCCTTAGTATAGTACTGGTTTGCTCCTTGTCATCACCTCTCTGCCTCCACTTTCATGTCAATTTTCCACTGTACTAATAAAGGCAAACAGCCAAGAAATTATTTCAAATAAATGAAATAAAGCCTTCCCAGGTACATTTTTATCTTTTGTTTTATTTCTAAGTTTTTCATCTATTTTGTTGTCTTTTTTCCTGGTGGAAATAAGCTTCCATACTGAGAATGTGAGTCCCGGGTCAAAATAAATTTCCAATAGATACATCCTTTTTTCTGCTAAATGTAAAATAATATCTGTTTTTGTGAACATATACTGGGTAACACCTTATATATGTTTCTGTATCTTTTCACTTGAGTATTTATTGTGCTTACCCAGGTCCAAATATCAAAATGCATTCATACAGTTATTCACACCAGGACAGATTGACACACAATCAGCACTTCGATAAAAGTGACAGCACAGCTGCCGCTCTCCGCCTATAAGAAGCGGCGCTGCGAGTTGTGGGCGGGTCCTGTGGGTCAGCACGTTTGACTGCACACTGCGCTCAGACAACTTGATACAGAGTAACAGTAAATCAGACAGAGCAGCTCCTACAGCACCAGCAGTGAAATTGTAACCCTGTTGCAAGTATTTTTGGCCGCTGATAGGACCGAGTGAGATCACTGCGGTCTCTTTTCTCGGATAGACTCGAGAGTTGTTCGGCAAGAGCAACGCAGGGGCCGTTTTCTGTCTCATTTCTGCTGTATCTCAATATTATATCACACTGGAAATGTCCGAAAACAAGCCGAATGATGAACCGAAGTTATCTACGACGGACAGGGTGGTGAAATGTAAGTGGAATTTTTCATGCCACGCTGAAACGAGTCGCTGCCACAGCTCTGACCAGCAGAAGCATACTTGAAGAATTTAGCAGCAGCAGCAGCAGCAGCAGCAACAGCAGCAAATGTAGACGCAAATTGTTTGCTGGCTATGGAGGAAGAAGGGTGTTAGCCGAGCTATGACAGCAGCAGTAAACTAGGAAGTGAGGCTAACTCCAGTTTGTGGACCAGAGCAAGAATTCTCTGAGAAATGTGTCACATTGTGGCTGTGAGGCAGGATACAGCCGCTTGTCTGTACATGCACTGTTTTCCTTATAGAGCCAGCAGTGTGCCAGATGCATGCTCATTGGATTCACACAGCTTTACAGTATGCATGCAGATCTCGCACAACCAGTGCATTCAACCCAAGGGCGATTTCCCCTAATTGTGCATGCATCACCAAGCATACTTTTTTACCAAGGCTCCTTCTTTTTCACCATTGCATAATACTACTTGATGTCGCCTATGATTTGTAATCTCTCATTTGTGGGTGTTCATCGTGTGCCTTAAGTGTTCATGCCATATGGGCTGGTTCTTCCTGCCTGTGCATTTTACAGGTCTGACATTCCACCTTTGCAGTCTACCATAATAATGCAGTAAAGATCATAATCGAGTCGACCTATGCGAGTAGGAGCTATGCAGCCTGCCGAGTTTCATGTGAGTTGACATCCTATGTTGACTTTAACTGCAGCACTCCACTTAAAGTTGCAGCGTTAAAGCCAATGTCTGAGCACTTTAAGTGACATTTCTCATGCTGGAAGTCAAACGCAAAGCCTTTCCTCAGAAGCAAGATGACAGTGTGTTTATTTGTGCTGGCTGTTTGTGATCCAGCAGCACTAGTTGCAATACATTATCCTCTCTTGCTCCAGCACATCACAACAGGCATGTGCTGCGATCAGTGTGCACAGGAGGGAATCGTTGAGTAATTTTATTCAGGCTCGGATGCAAGAGTTCAACCAGTTGCAATGATTAGATCATTGGTGACTATTGAACATCAAGAGTTTCCTGGGAAAGGCTATTCTACAGTGTTCAAAAGCCCATGACTGGAATCATTGACTTTATTAAAGGCAAGCCATCGCAAATGTATCATTGCTTTCATTAGCTTGTGCCATTTGAAACGGAAAAACAAAGGTCAAGTCTTCTCTGTATCAAGTGCAGAGCTAATCAGTTGTGTTGTGGCTACAATTTGCCCTGGAAAAAATGGGGTTCAGTGTGAAAAAGAGAGTCACAGTATGTCTCGGGTGCTTCTGTGATGAATATTTCAAGAGATCATCCCCCTACTGTCTCCACCAACTTGAAGGTTAATGAAAAATGGATTTGACAAGTATGGGTTTTGAAGAGATTTAACATTATCACTGGGAGACTTGGCCGGTCGTGTTGGATCTGAAGCTATTTTTCCCTTTGTCACGCTGAGGAGATGTCATCGTATTGCACGTCTCAACACTGTATTTTCTGTACGCTGCTCAGTGAAGATCTGCTATGAGCTTAATCAGGTTAAAAAGTATTGATTAACCATTAGAGAGGCTGTCAGGGAAGCTGAGAGCCCACATTCTAGGGCTCACTCTTAAACCTCATGTTGAGATCAGCAAAGTAATCTAACTCATAATTCATTCAAGTTTGGAGAAGTCAGTGTTTTGGTAATGCATCAGTATTATGACAACACAGACGCTGGCTGTGTACAAAGCACCGCTCCAAAATAACTGCAGGCTATAGGTGTGAAGTAATTTCTTTTCAGCTGCCTAGTTTGCCCTGCTGCAAGGTGTCAGTCCAACTTATCATAAGTGCTTTGCATCCACCTGTTTTCCAAAAGCATTATCATAATGCTCCTGAAAGCCACTGCCGCATAGTAATTACTCCATAAGAGTTTAATCAGCTGAGGAGTTGCATAATTTTCAGAAAGACAGAAAGAAACTGAAATATATGAGCACTGTGCAGCCACTTCTTTGATATTGCTGTATAGAATCCCTGCTCGCTTGTTGGTTGACTGTTGCAGCTGTTTTGCGTTTACCTGGTGAAGCAGCGCTTTAGATTTAAGATTATGTTGTGACTCCAATGACAATCCTGACTTAGATATTTATGGTCATGATTTTTTACCACAAATATTAGCCATGCGGCTTCAAGTAACGGATATTTTCTTGATTCGGCTGCAACTTTTCTAGATTAGTCGATTAATCGCTTCGTCTATGAAATGTGCAGAAATAGGGTAAAATGTCCATCCCAGTTTCTTAAAGTCCAAGGTGATGACTCGACTGTTGTTTTGTCAGTCCAAATCCCAAAGTAGTCACTTTAATATGATTATTTCTTCTGCAGCTCTACTGTCAATTAATGTTTTGTCCATGAAATGTCAAAATAGAAAAAAAATTGAGCATCATATACAATGAGGAAGACCAGTAAATATTTGCATTATAGAACCAGAGACCAGTTAATTTTACGATCAACAATTGTTTTTTCAGCTCAAATTGGCCATTATTAAGCACCATTCATTTAAGATGTATCTTCAATCAATATCAGTATTTGAGGCTACTACAGTCTTTGGAATATATAATTATTTTCGATCCGTTATTCCTATGATTGAATGTGGGTTGTCTTGCTCTACAGTTAAACACTGAATGGTAGTTTGCACTAGAGCGACCCTCAGTTAAATATAAAAAAAAATCAACCGTTACTAATATGGTCGTCATGGTGCAATCGTGACAACCACCACGCTCCAAAGCAACACAAGCTCAGTAATGGTGTGTTTCCGTTGCCAGTGAAGAAGCAGGGCCTCCGAGCCACCGATGGTGGGTCCTTCTCTATGAGTGGGGATGGATAACATCTGACATTTGACTTTTGAGGAGAGGCCCCCATGCTCAGACATGCGTGGGTTGGAGAGATGGTGGTGGTGACAGCGGCGCAATGCCAGCCACTGATCCCAGCTGGATAGCCGGGTCATTTATAGAACAGAACATTAAGTAATGCCACATACTTGATCCTTGCCTTACATGTGATCACCTGCATACGATTCTGCTTCATGTCCGTAATCTGGCATGTGTGCCATCGTCTTTCTCCTCCGCTGCAACACAGTGTAATACAGACATGTAACATTACCATTTGTCAGGAATTTCCCTCGGGGTGTCGTCATTCTCAGTAATATTTCCTCATTAGAATTCATAAAACTCCTCATTAGCTTTATCTGTATGGCAATAAGATTACTACGGGAAAGTTAAGCGATTTATGATTACTGCTGTGGCTGTTTGTGATTTTAACCCTGTGCCTGTCTGCTCTGGCAGTAGTTTGTAAAGTTAAACATTTCAGCAGAAATAGTTTGGTGAAGTCCGACGTTCATTGGTGTTACTTATCAAATTGTCAGTTTCCACATCCTTTTTTTGAGTTGCCACATCATTTGTTCTTCTGCAAGACCGTCAATTTGAATAAAGAGTGAAAATGACGCGACGTGCTGCTCTGTGGGGCGGAGACAAAGCACAACGATAGTCAAACTGTCTTCATGCCTTTTGGCTTTCCAATATTCTTTGGTGGTTGCAATTTAATTGAAATGTTTGCCCAACAATGTAAGCGTTCATTTTGTGGATTTACCGATTCTGATTGTTGCGATGTATTCACTCTATAAGGTTGTTTTTCATCTCATGGAGGGAATTGATCTTCTCTGTGAGAGTATGATTCATGGTGGATACTCGGCATGTGTTGACTTACTTTCTAGTAAGTCAGTGTAAATGGGAAAAAAGAGCCACTGATCAAGCCTCTTGTGTAGTGTGATTATGGCAAAAATAATAAGGGTTATAATTTTAGTCACTATTTATATTCAAAAAGTGAAGTGAAGATAATCTTCTTCTGTGTTTTAAGAAGCAGTAAGAGCCTGTGATTGGTTGGCCTGTGAACACGCTGTGATTGGTTGGCCTGTGAACGGCCTGTTATTGGTTGGCCTGTGAACGGCCTGTGATTGTTTGGCCTGTGAACGGCCTGTG
>CALSCE010010667.1:6415531-6445906 GCA_943593645.1 Bovichtus variegatus | reverse complement strand
TGTGATTGGTTGGCCTGTGAACAGCCTGTGATTGGTTGGCCTGTGAACAGCCTGTGATTGGTTGGCCTGTGATTGGTTGGCCTGTGAACAGGCAGTGCTTGATCTTCTGCACCAGAGCCAGCGCTTAAATAGCAAGCTGTCAGTATCAGACCCAATCAAGTTTAATTATTTGTAGCAGGAAAAGTCATGATCACACTTATTATTACTTGTGCAGCAGAGTTTGCTGATTGGTCCAGCTGCTGGCCTTAATTGATTTTCAGTGTTTTCTCTCCAGACTTCATCCTTGTCATGAGCAATGGGCCCGCAGGAGTTGGGTTGGACATGAGAGGCTGTTGCTCTCTGGGTTGTTTAAAGTTTTCTGAAAAAGATAAGTTAGTCAAAGTAAGTCAGTCAGCCTTCAGGGATGCCCCCTCCCTGCTTGCTGTCATCTCTCCTTGGCGTGTGAAGAAGCCTGTGTGCTGGTGGCTGGGGGGCCGGCCACCTCCTCCTCAGCATCTTTTGACAGCAGTCCACTCAAGCAGCTCGACCTGGAAATGTCGCCTTCAGCAGAAACTGTAAGTGACAAGAAGATAACCAAACAAGCCCCTCATGTATCCTGCTGTGACGCAAGAGATTCTATTGGCGTTTTTTGATAACTATATATTCCGTCATTGGGCATAGTAGGGAAGACCTGAACTACCTCTGATGCTCAGATACAGTCTGTGGTATTCTGGACCCGAATAAGTGCACCTTTACCGCTCATTAGATTAAAGAGGAATTAGGCTCTGTTGTGGATTTAGGGCACGGCAAAGCAGCGGATTTGGACAGATTAAGCTCCATATAGGGGGATAAAGGCGGCTCTGCTCAGAGGTTGTAATCTGACTCCATGCATTAGCTGCAGCGCTTGCTAATTCATGTGAACAAATGGATGTTGGATCTTGATAAAAAGCAATAGTGGGAGAAAAACTGTTTACCTACCTTGGCATTTTTAGATTGTTGCTAAGCCTATAAGTACAGTTTGTGGATTTGCAAGCCTTTGAACTCACTCTGATACATTTGAACCAGTACAGCTTTGTCAGCAGCAGTTTTGTATCTTAAATGTCAAGAGAGACACATCTTTACTGCAGCTTTATACTATTGTGGCTCATCAAAGTGCCTTAAATGTGCCACATTTTCCTCTTCAACAACCAAAGTACCATTTTGCAGAGGACCAGACAGAAAAATTCCACTCTTGATTGCCTGTACCCACAGTGTCATTTCTTGAGCCACAGATCATGATGTCGATCTAGTTTGGTAAAATTCAGCCTCTGTACAAGCACTCAGCATTTAACTTTTCATGGCCCCTTTGCCAGCTACAGTAGCTAACAAAAGCGATTTGAAACAGGAGTCATTTGTCATTAGATCACAAATCAATCAATACAGCTCCTGCAACACATGTTACTACATGTTGGGCACCCAGCGCAGCGGGTGTGGGGGAGGAGAGCCTAACTTAGAGAACTGGGAGCAACTGGGTTACATGAGTGGCCAGTGCAGTCCTAAATCTGCTTTACCTCAAGTCCAAAGAAATTGGATTTTGAGGGTGTAGCATGTACACACTCATGTATACATGCATGCACGTTAGCTACAACTTGGGTCACTTTTAGTTAATTTAGGAAGTGGATTTATTTTAGAATTCTGATATAGAAAAACCATCTGCCACAGGACGGTTGCCAAATGCTTTTGAGAGCAAATGCTTTGTCAAGGACTGTGAATCATTGGCTTAACAGATTCATTCAAATAACAACTCTGCGGATGATCATTTAGTTCAGGAGCGATTTGTGTTTTTTTTTTTTTTTTCTTTTTTTTTTTGCATAATTTGATTTTGTAAATTATAGTCTTGATTTGGAAATATTGCATTGCAAGGTGAATCGAAGACCACTTTTACACATCTAATATCTGAAGGATTGATTTCTTTTGTACTGTATAAATAAATGTAAACAAATAAAATAAGTTGCCACATTTAGGAAAAATACTTTGTGAAAGTAGTCCAACAGTGTTCCACTCACGTTTCTGTTTCAACATTACTAATAATGTGGTTATAGTAACACAAGTAGTGGTAGTGACAGTACCAATTTGTCGGGAGTGGGCAGGGTGGGGCCCGGATGTGCCTGAGGGGGCTGTGGATGAGCAAGTGACTGCTGCTGCTGCAGCTTCAGAAGTTGGCAAGTGGAAATGCTTTGCCAGCTTTACAGATAAGGTTGCATAGATTTTTAGTATTCTGGGAGCATTTAATTAGTTTTGCAAAGTTTACAGAGTCAATTTGTGTCGTTCCTGTCCCAATTTCAAGGACAAATTGTAAGGATTTCTAACTTCAGGGATCTCTTGGTTGCTCTGTTCATCTGCAATGCTTGTTTGCGAAGTACAGTGTCGGTAATTATTAATAACTATCGTGATGTGGTGACACCCAGGAAGAAGTTGACCCACTGAGACAGTAGACGTATCGTTGCTGAAGCCACATTAATTAATTATTTCTTCTTCAGCAGATTGATGCATAGATTCATTATGCAGATTTAACTGCATCGGTGTAATTGGTGAATCCTTAAACCAATAGCTCCATCGTTAGCACAGAATTGCAGTCTGTTTACATTTTGAATTGCCTGGATATTTATTTAACTTCAGCCCACAGGTATGCACACACAGCCACCTCAAACCGCATGCTAAATAAGAAACTATTTTAACGACACTGAATAATGTTTTGTTCCTCAGAATAAAAAACAGCGTATGTTTCTATCAAGGACAAACCTCTTCAGTTTGAACACACGCAGTATTTTTGACTCAATTTTCCTGCTATACTTGTCTCTATTAGAAGAAGGAGGCTCCTTGTGGTAAAAACATACCTGTCTGCTAAATAGACGACCTGTCTTGGTGGATATGGACAAGCCCATGCATGCTGCTGGGTGACAGATGCAAACATAGACACACTCCTGTGTTGTGCCGGGCGGTGGTTTGTATTTAAATATGGGTAAAATGAGTAAAGCCATCTGCGGGCTGACTGTAAATAGTAGATTAGTAATCAGAGAAAAGTCACCGCAGCGGGAGGGCTGTTGTAACTCTTGTGTTGCCGACTCGGTGCATGTATACGGGGAATGACTTGGGAAGGGTGCGCAATATGTCATTGAACTGTCGAGACGAGATTGCCTCTTCTCTTCTATCATGTAGGCATCGGTACTTGTCCCCCCCCCACACACACACACAAACGCACACACATACGCTGAAGAACTGATAAATCTGTAGATTTCTTTCATTTAAAGTAGGCAGGCATGTTTGTGAGGGAACGTTCAAGAAACACGGCCAATAGACAACCTAAACACTTTATCTGCCATTATGGTTGCACAGGTAAAGTCTAACCTTAGCTATGGGGGAGTTAACACGTTACAGTAATGTATTACTTTTAGCAGTAACAAAGTAATATAATGCGTTATATTTATCTTGAGGTGTTTGAGCAGAACAGGATTTCTCACAGTTGTCTTCAGGTCGTAGCGCTCCAGTCAACTGCAGCTTTATTTTGGCGGGGTCTTGGTTTGGCCGATCGCTGATGCATGGGCACAGAGAACAGCATGAACCAATATGGCATCAGCGCCGAGCATTCAGACAATTTGCCCAGTGGTTTCTGGACAGTGATGGGCTTCAGGCCTTCAAATACTGTTTGACATTTTTCAGTTTTCAGAAGCATTTTCATAACTGGCATCTTTTGACTGTAAACCAGGAGACTTTTGAAGCAGTGGATGCAGGTTTGTTTGCTGCACTTTGAAAGAATGCAGAGGAGGGTTCACCTTTTTATTAACCACTTCATCATTTCAGCTGCGGCTCGGGAAATGAATCTACTGCTGGACAGATTTAATCAGACAAGGAGAAAGATCATGTTGTACACACAGCTCCTTTTAATTATCAGACCAATCAATACTTGTAATCAAGTGTCATGGATATACTTCATTAAAGCCCTGAGTAACAGTGGGGGCAAGAATGAGGGAAATTGAACCACTTTTATTTTTGACTTTCTAGCTGTCTTGTATAATGTGATTTAATATCTTTAGGGCATTTAGAAAGAAGGTGCTTTTTATTTATTTCTCAGCTCCATTAAGCAAATGAACAAAAATTAGCTTAATTGAAGAGAGCCCTAATTACAGATTGGTAAATAACCGAGTTATATGCCACGTAGTGTTTCCTCTGTTTATTCACTGTTGATCCTGCTCTGTGAAAAGACCGCCCCGGGGTACTTTTCCTTTCTTTCAGGTGTTGTTAGCTAACTAAGTAAAGTACCCAGTGTGTGGACGAGAGAGAAACTCCAGCTATACAAATACAGCTGGAGGTGAGTCGAGGCCCCAAGGTTTATTTACACTCATTCACACGCGTTAATTCTAGACCACCTGGCTGAAAATTAACCCTCATATTCAACGTGGTTGGTGTCTGCTTGTGTTGGTCTACCGTAGGAAAAGAAATCTTCCGTTGGATGTCAGCTTGTTCTATAATTGACTTGACAGGATTTTGTTTTGTCTGATTGGTATTTGTGTAACTAGACAAGACCATACTTCCTAAAGTTGGCTAACATGCTTTTCATCAACGCATTTATTTATTTTTATCCAGAATTTTAGTAATCAGGACTTGCTCAGGATTTACAAATTTGTACTTGCAAGTTTTGAAGTTTGGGATTGGATTATGTTTTTTTTTTTTTTTTAAAGGAAGTGTAGCATGAATTTACAGTCAAGTTTTAAACCTGCTTATGGGTCTTTTTAAAAAATGTGTTGTGAACAACACTCACAACCAGGAAAAAAGAGGTTAAGTTTTCCCCAGAGTTGATGATGGCAGGCCTCTCAGTCACTCCTGCCCACGTGGAGAGGATAAGGACGGAGGATCGCTGCCTGGCCCACTCACTCAGAACGCACTCTGCAGAGGCTGACCAGAGCCAGAGTCATGACTAAGGTGTGTGTGTTAGTGGGGGTGGACATACTGTAGAGGTGGTGTGTATTTGTTACCATGGCTTTGCTGTTTTGTCTATTGAATCAGGCCCCAGGGTCAACTCAAAAAGGACCAACAGATGACATTTCATTACTGGCAGTTGGCCCTTAGCAATTACCTTTCTCTGGGAATAGTCTGTTAATTGCAAGTAAAATTTATCTTGCCGACCGTCCATGGCTTGTCGACAAAGCGGACACACAAAGCAAAATATGGCACTAAAATACTGTAGCTGAGGGTAATGAGTATTTCACTTATACTTATGAAGGTAATACAATAATAACACGGAGGCTCCGTAGTCTGAACCAAGACTGCAAAGTCTTTATTGCCTCCACATTGTCCTCGCCCGCGGCGGCTCGTTACAGCATCACGCTTTCCATTCTTACCTTTCACAATAAAAGTCCTAGACTTATACACTGCATCAATGTTTACCAGCTGGAACTTAAATTCACTCAGAGCATTGTGCTAAGAGGTAACTCAACAAAATAGCTTTCTGTCTCTGCAAGGATTTCACCTTTTCTAAGCAGCAGCGTGACGTGTGAGGGTGGAGAGATGTGAATGTGCAGAGCTGATCTTAGTTGAGTTTCTCCAATCCTGGTTGGATAGTAAAATGTATGACACACTATGGTACAATCATTTGCTTCTGTTGTTTTATGGCTGTCTTTCAAATCCTCCACTTCCTGCCTTGCACTGACATGTTTATTTAATAAAAGAAAAACAGTATTTTAGTCTCCATGTTCTGTCATTCAGTAATCCATTACCTTTCCTGATGTTTTAGGTTTTTGCCTTTTTGTATCGTTTCAGTATCGGTATAGTATCAAAGCCATCATTTTGGTATTGTGACCACACTATTGTCCATGTCAGACTGTAGCTTGCCAGCAACACAAGGCCGGTCACAGACGGTCAGAACCCCCTGGAAGTAAAGCCAACTCGGAGTTGTCCTCCACAATTGCCAGGCCAAGGGGAGCACGATGATAGTGCAAACTGATAGCTCATCAGTCTGAGCTCATTGTGCCTCTGTTAGCCAGATCGTGGAGAGGTTAGTGTGTCCCAGGGTTCCCATTGATTTTGTGCCTGTCTAAACTACGGCTCGGAGCCATACATTACAATGACCAATCATTTGAGCTTTAATGCCGTCCCGCTCCCTATCGGACCATTAGGAGTAGAGTCAGGGCTTGTGGACTCCTATTGTAGCTTTTTCCTTTCAACTGGGCCTGCGTCTTGGGAGCGGTTGCGTTCGGCTTTATTGATTGTATGCAGAGAGATTCTGTTTCTCACTAGACTGTGGTTGATGCACTAGCTATCATTGTGGTGCATGCTCATACATGCGTATATACATACATGCATTGTTGTCATACGTGCGGTGATGACCCTAAACAATGTCAAACTTAAGTAGTAGGAACCTCCCATTCCACAGACTAAAAATGTTTTGTGTACAATTTACTTTCAAACTGAATCATGAAACCCGTGGGAGACTGGGAGAAGCTAATCTCAACTTTGTTAAGTCCTGAGCCCAAGATGTGGTCCCATTGTTGGTAATTAATGCCGTTGTCACACCCCAGTCCTACACACACACACACACACACACACGCTTGCTAGCTGTCATGTTTTTTGGCAGCTTGTTCGTTGCTTTGCTATATCATGCAGGCCTTTTCTAGTGGCCTAGCCCTCACAGAAACTGGCATGGGTGAGGAGTGACACACAAGGTCACTGGCACACAGTTACTGCCATGAACACAAGTACGGGTATGTCCATGACACACTCTCAAGAAGACTAAAGAGTACAATGTCTTTGACAGATTTTCTACCCGGGCCAGACAGTTACTTGCATTCAGCACTGTCTTTTTTTTTTTTCCTGTCCTATAAAAATATGAGATGTACCGTACAAGGCCGATTATTTTTCTTTTTCACTGGCACAACTATATTATGTCTCTCTGTCATGTATTCCAGCAGCCAACCTCCAACAACATATTTCTTGTCTTTTTCCTCTGTTTAGTTCTCGCTGTGGTTCTGCCATCCCTGCTTTCAACCATGACTACATTGCTTCCTCTAGGCCACCGTATGCCATTCATTCAGCATTTCTTTTCATTCTTAATGCACACTCGCTTGCTCACGCTGCTGCTCAACTGTGTCAGGCCCATGTTGTAAGACCAAGACACCCATAATGCTTCAGGCCTGTCTCCCTGTATAGAACGTAATCCGATCCCCCTGGAGGAATGTGGTAAGCCTTGGGGACGGCCAAATCGAGGTACCAATCTGCCGGCAGATAGTGTATCTCCAAGTGATTTTTAAGCCAGCACTTCAGCAGTAATTGGCAAGAGTCAAATCAATTTAGCATCCCCCACCCCCCGGCCAGACAAAATTCACGTTTTATTTCAATTTCAAACTCTTCATAATAGTAGTGTTGGCAGTCGTATTTGTAAGGGGCATTAAACATTTGTTGAGTACTGTCTATTTTGTAGACTAAGAGGGTAGGGACTTCTTTTCAGTCTAACAGATGGTGTATATAGTACAGAGCTATGCACTTCCACATTATTAGGTTGCAACCCTGCATGGGATGTCTCTTAAGTCTATTTGCTTTAGTAAATAAGTAAATGGAGTGTGTTTGAGAATCAGCAAACTTCCAGTATATATGGCAGCGTTGTCTGTTTGCATTCTGTGAAAGAAATGGTTAACCTTCTTTGAAGATAAAATACAGTTCTACAATGCAACTAGTCCTGCAAGTTCAGTCTTTTTATATACATGTAATGGTGACTAATGTAATGTTAATAAATGAGAAGCACCAACTGAGGCGAAGGGCGGCTCTGCAGAGGAACATGCAAAGTGGGAATGTCATTGAAAGTTTACAGAAGTAAATAAAAAGCTGAGCTACATTATCTGGTCTGTAAATGTAAAAAGATGTGCATGTACACGGAGGGCAATGCAGAAGGCCTTTGACCACAGCAGAGGAGAGTCTGGGAGTCGAGACTCCCTTCAGGCAGTCAAGCTGTCAAGTGTCCCTTTCTCAGTCCTGAATTTACTCACTGGCCTGATCCTCGAGGACACATGACCTTTGGAGCAGCCCTGTTTGGCCCGAAGGGATCACTGGGACAACCTATACAGTCCTCTACCACTTGACCCTCACAACCCAGTAGCACCTAGAGTTTTATAGAGGCCCTGGCCCTTACTTACACCTCTTATCTTTGATTGGACGCAGAGATGGCTTTCGAATGGGATGCTTTAACTGCCTTTAATCTCATGGCTTCTAGGAAAGCCTGCACAGATGGTGCCTTCAGCATAATACTCTAACTCTGCTAGTGAATTTTGAAAGTGCTTTCTCTGCAGTACGGAGGTCAGGCCAGCGGCAGAGAAGGATGATTTACTTTAGAGCCACTTTTAGCCCAGAAGGGTTGCATAATACAGTAGCAGCTACTTCAGGGGTTCCGTCACTGCTTCTCCTGATACATAGAGCTCCTCCAGGGGGCCGGGAATGGCGAGACGAGGAGTGTGTATGTGTGTGTGTGTGTGTAGTTGGTGTGGAGTTATATCCCTTGCTGACTCTGAATTCCTTTGGTCTTTATAGAAGTAATTCCTTTGTTGCCCTCCCTCCTATCCCAGCCCTGTGTCGTGTTTTTGCTTTTCTTTGTTGGCAGTCCGGTTCACCTGCTGGCAGGAGAACCCACCACACCCGCACAGTCATGGCCTAGATACAGAGATGGGTTTTAGAGATGGGCGTGGGCACGGGGGGAAAGGAGGCGATGCAAAGGAAGGGGACTCTTAGGGGCCTTGTTGTCTTGGCAAGAGGTGGTAGGAGGTGGCTGGCTGCGCCATCCCATTGCCTCACCACCTGTCCCTCAGAAAAACCACAGTCAGTCTGCCAGAAATGAAAACTCAACCATGGATCTCTTGGACACAAACATTCAATGCCAGAAAGATGATTGTTTCAATATTAGATGTGTCTTATTATACTTGAATCCTAATCCCTTAGTGTACCACTTCAAATGAGATATTTTAGGTTTATTTATTTACATTTATTAGATTTGTGCTTGCAATTTCTGACCCTCCCTTGTCCTTTTGACACAGCATCAAGGAATGCCATTTCACATATGTGATGGGGCTATTCTAGTATGTTTGACAGGGTTTACCTCAGTTCACAGATCATTGTGATAGTAGCGGGGAGGTATTCACTTTCATGTCAAGCAGGTAACCTTCCCAGCTGAGCGCAGAGTAAGGGAAGGGGGGTTAATTAATGATGAGGAATGTTATCCACAGTTTAGGTAGTGATTTATTTGGGTCAGTCTCAAGTCTTGTGTGCTTTACCAATTGTAGGTGCAAATATAGAGTGGCCTCATCCCTTCTGTATGCGTCTAGTAATTGCATTCTAGAAATGCCAACATCTCTGCTGCTAACGAGCCCTCCTTGGGAGGTGCGATCGCGCCTGTTGAGGCATATTATCTCAGAGGCAAGCTGTGAATGAGTACAGAAAACACTGAAGTCAGTTGGAGTTTCTGGAACACAACACCATTTTTCTATTGCGTACCATATTGTATCGTATTAGATAATATTTTATTGAATTAGGTTGTGTCGGGAGTCATGTAATTATCATCCGTCTAGATTTCTAGTTTGTGAGTTGATGTGGTAGTACGACTTGGGTTAGGACTTGACCTCCTGCTGGTGTTGGACAGATATTCATAATGGTCAACGTATCGTATTTGGATTCCATTCTAGATTTCTTTTTTACTCTCTGTTATGCTCCATGAACAAGACATAATACTTAAATGTGTTCTGCCAGCTAAAATTCTTTTCAGTGTTTTCTCCAGAGGGTTTACATGTGTGGATTGAAATATTTAAAAGGGGCTGGAAAAGAAGCAGACAATATACGGCTCTTGACAGTTGACTGTTGCAGGCAGTGAAAAAGATAAAACATTCAGTAGCAACATTTAAAAATGAATCCCAGGTGCAATATGTAGAAAATAATTTGTTGTGGTAGCATACTGCAATATATTTTTATTTCCCTGTTATGACATTATAATGGTATTGAGTTTAACTTGGTAGCAAAGCTTTTAAAGTCTATTTTTTGTTTTTGTGACTGCAACCCTAGCTAAACTACACACAGTGTATCTGTATCGTGTCCAGCCACCCGACTGCATGTCGCTACACACTCGTAGAGCAAGTCACCAACAAGAACGCTTTGTGAAGTGGCTGACTGCGCTCTGGCGAAGCTCTCTAGGGTTAGTGGGGACATATGTTCTTCTCGATAGACCTGTGTCGTCAGTCCTTCCCAATACAAGCGCCAGTTGACAGCATGATGGAGTGTGGTGAAGGACTCACACAAAGGTAGTTCTGTGCACGTGTAGGGCCAGGTTTTGGTCCAGACTGGAATCCAAACACGCCCACTAATCCCTCCTTAGCTGCCTGACCTTTTCTGTTTACCATCTGAAGAAAAGGTTGAAATTGTAGCCTTGAAGCCCTGCAGAAAGATGTCATCATTGAGACCTAAACCAGACACATGATAGCACAGACCTTATGGTTAGCCTTAGAATTATGAAGAACAATTTAGAGTTGTAATCGGGTGTCATATTTGCAATATGAGAACATTGGATTTTTGCCTCTGTGCATTGTTTCACTGGCAGAGCAAATTCTTGATCTCACTTTGTGCAGTTCAAAGAACAAAGACTAAAGCTGGCTGACAGCCACTTGACCCAGAGAGCATACGTTCTGCACATTGCTTTGCTTTGCTTTACTTTGCTGGTAGCTCCTAGTCTTGCTGGAAAGGAAGTAATTAAGGGTAAACTGATCTAAATGGGTAAAATCAGAGATGCACTGGTCCGTCATTTAGCTTCCGCTCTCATTGTCTGTAGACTGCCAACAGAGTTGCAACGATAAGTCGACTAATTGATTAGTCAATCGACAGAAAAACAATTGTCAACTAATGACAATCAATTAATCGTTATCCAAGTGTTTTTTTATGTAAAAATGGCAGAAAATGCTGTTTTCAGCCTCTCAAATAAGGAGATTTCCTGCTTTTCTCTGTTTTATATCACATTAAACTGAATATCTTTGGGTTTAGGACTGACAAATCAAGACATTTAAAGACATCACCTTGACATGTTTTAGACCAAATGATTAATCCATTAATCTAGAAAATAATCGGCAGATTAATTGAAAATGAAAATTATTGTTGCCCTATCTGCCAATACGTATCGGCAAATAAAAAAAAAATGTGGCTGCAAAAACTTTGCCGTTGGTCACCCCTAAAAAGCTCAATGGCAGCTCAACGGCGCCTTTTTAGCTGACTGTCTGTTTGTTGTGTCAGGGCCCTAAAATGACAAGTGAAGCAATTAGCATGCTGCATTCAAGCTGTGTTTGTCATGATAGCAGTCTTTCAGGCGTAGTACATAACACTGGGGAATAGGCAGATAAGTTTGGCTATGGAAGTGTCTGGCTGTTACGTGCCACAGGTTTCATTTGTGGGAATAGCGTGCATACAGCCGAGCATGCACCCAATGCACCTCGTCTTCCAGATCCTTTCAGCCTCCTCCATTGTTCCGTCTCTGCTATGCTCCAAAGCTGATTACAGCGCCTTCTCTAATGAAAGCTAATCCTGTGTCACGGCATTGTGGAGGAGGAGGAGGGGGGGCAGGCCTCAGCACGGCAAAGCTAGCGGGGAATGTCTTCTTCAGGGCCTGTCAGAGTGGCTTCCAGAGGAAACGCCAGAGACTGTTAACGTCTCCGCAAACCTGGAAATCTGCAAAGTGTTCTACATTGAGATTCTGGTCTGTTGGCCCGTCACACCTTACACACAACACATTGTCATGGCCTGCAATAATACACTTTAACTATGTTCAGTCCAGCCGTTTATCATAGCTTCTTAGTAGTTGGAACTGACTTTTATCTAGACATTACCTAGATATTTATATTGCTGTTCTATTTCACTTCAGGTCTCTCTGATCTGTGTGCACCTTTATCTGTACAGAAATGCAAACCCTGTCCGTATACTTAGTCTGAGTACACAGAAATATTTACACTTCAGGCCAGTTGAGGTGATTCAAGGTGGTAGCTTGGGAAAATGCCTTTAGCCTTATACATGGGTTCACAGCACACAAAGCCAAAACTGAAAGTCATACCAACCGCACAGGTTTTAGGGATGTAATGTATCTGTAAATACAGAGTACCTAGCTGATACCAAAACTCTCTCTTGCCCAAATTTAGTAATTAGTAGCTAGTAATATTGTTATCGGAATATTTAACAACTTTATTGCATATTTTCCTTATAACCTGCCGCTCTAATCAGTATCGACACCAAACATTTTTAACATGATTGGTGATATTGTACATTTTAAAAGCATTGAGACAGAAAGAGGCAACATGATAACATGCTAATATTTCCACGGCCTTGGTCCGTGAAACCTAGACCGCATCCAAGAACTGTGAGAGCTGTTATACCTTTTGCTAAGCTATGAAATGAATGATAGCTCTTTCATAGTGTCAATATTTAATATGGCTTTCTAGACAGCAGACTGACTTGACGTGCTGTCGACTATAAGTTGTGTGGGACTGGTGCGGGGACATCCCATCAGTGGACTGTAAGTGAGGTTGTGGATCGAGATTGACAGGTGCTCGTTCCCCTTTTTGCATCCTGACCCTTGATGCATTTTTATTTCATTGACCGTTCCTGACTTATGCACCTCCCCCACTCCAGCTCCAAATCACTGTAGTCATTTGCAGCCGTGATCCAGGTCGCTGCCGACCTCTCACTGTGTCATTGATCGGCTGCTGCATTGATGGCTCGCCACACGCCCCACCACCACAACTACCAGAAAACCAGGGACGTGCAGGGACGTCCCTTAGAAAATGCCCATCCCCCCAACCACAGCATCTGCCGCCCACTCCCATCTATCCATCCTTAAATACATACATACATTCATCCATCCCTCCATTTGCCCACACCAGCCTCCCACGCTTCAGCCCTAACCTCACTAATTAATCAGGGACTTAGTCAGAGTGCTGTCTGAGCAGCGGTGCATTTTGATCACCTGCTGCTGCTCCTGCGAACGCTTTCTACATCTCTCATCTAAAATCTGTTGAGCCAGCAGCAGGATTAACGTTAGCTTGTCACTCTCATGTTGTTGTCTGTCGCTCGGGTCTCTAAAACTCTGCTTATGGGCTATTTTCTGTCAGAGCTTGATGGTCTTTGATAACCCTGACGGCCATGGCAGGGTGGATGCAGGTCTGGGGTGTATTGTTGGCTTGTTTAGTATACGACCTGTCAATCCTAATAACGAGGATCCCTAGATAACTGTTGTGGATGGAATCCTCTGTGGAGGCTGCCACACATGTTATCGTAGTGAACAGCTGTAGTGTCGGATGCACCGTCACACTCCCTTTTGTTATTCTTCATCATATTCTGCTGTACATGTCTTCTTTAAGCATGTAACAGTGGAATTTGTATGATGAGACTTCTGCTCAGATTTCCAACCTTGGATCGCGTCGGTGCAGAATCTAACATGCTGCCGGCGACTCGTTTATAAGCCAATATTTTGATGGATGAAAGATTGAGACTGAGACTCTACAGCGCTGTTTCCCTGGCAACCCTTTTTACTCACTTGTATCTAATATCTCTCCTCTTTGTTGATCCGATGTAACAGCTTACACCGCTGCAGCAGATGATGATGGTCAGCAACTCTTCAAAAGACAATAATAGTCCACTGGTAGCATTTAATGACAGTTATGGTCTTTATAGTTGCAACTCGTTGTGACATTGACCACAGGTTGTTCACTAAAGTAGTGAAAATGTGCAGAAAATGTAATGTATGTTTTCAAAGCTTCAAAGTACAAACAAATATATTTATTGTTTCTTATTGAAAAGATATTTAATATCATCAGAATTGCGTTGTTTGGCAAAATGTAGATAATTTGCGCACACATATAGGTATAATGGCTTCAAATTGAGAATTTGTGAACATGAATTTACAGAACAGAAACAATATGTTATTCTGCAAAATAAATAATTGGGTGACAAAGACAACCGTGTTGTGCCAATACCTGAAATATATGCATTTTTTTTCTCTCTTTGCAACATCAGAATAAAATTAAACCTAAGTCGTCCATTTAAATTGTACGGTTTATTTTTCAATGCAGCATGTGTGCTCTATGTAACCGAAGCTTACCAGCAAACAGTGCAAGAAGTGCTGAAACACCATCCACTGTAACTCTACAATTGTATGAGAGTGTGCTATTAATTTGAGGGAATTAATTGTAATTTGAAGGCTCAATTCTGTAATTTAAGGGCATGAATTATTAATTACAGGGAGCAAATTAAGTAGTGCAAGAGTACAAATTATTAATTCGAGGGAATGATTGATAATTTGTGTGCACAAATGATTAAATATGCTATCCTTAATACCTGCTGGGCTCTGTATTACTGGTGTTCATGGCACGATATCTTTGATACAGCCCCCCCGAGTCTTTGTTGACAGTTCTGCTCAGTCCCCTTTTGCGTTTTTATTTCCTCTGATGCAGCCAAGACTTCTTCTTCATCCTTTTTCCCTTCTGTCTGTCTGTCTCCGAGAGGATGAGTGCCGCTCTCCTTCCTGCCTCAGCCACAGAGGTAACCGCTCCACTCCCATACTGCGCAGATATATTCGGCAAACTCAAAAGCACTGATCTTCAAAGCGGCGCTCTGTTAAGCGTTTCGTTCAGGGCCGGCTTCTATCCCTACTAATGCATGGTAAAGAGGTTCATGCCAAGTTATAAGTGACCTTTTCACCGTTGGCCCTAAAGCCTGCCGGCCTTTTTAAATCTCTGGTCTGTCCTCGGTGGCCAGATGGGAAGCTTATATGTTCTATAGGTTGACTTTCATTTTAATATATATATACAGTATGTATAATCTTCAATGTACATGTGCATTGTAAATACTAGGTGTATGGATTCAGCTGTGCTTCTGCATCAGCTCAGCTCTTTACGCTTGCTTTTGCAGAATTATCAAACTGCTTTAACTGTGTAATGAAGCACTTTGCATCCACACGGCTGCTCATTCAGCCCGGATCATTTTAAGTGGCTACCCAAAAGACCAAATTTCACTTGTTGTCTTCAAGTGCAATTATTTTACCATCCATTAAGGCCCACGGTATTGCTTTTCTGGATCATACTAAATGTAGAGAATGATGAATTGAATGCTGACACGGAGCAGTTTTGTTCACAGCAGACTGTTATTAAATGGAAGATGGTTGTTTGTGTTGCATTCGCCTACCTTTCATTTCTGATTGCTTGAGAATCATCTCTAAATTAAGATGGCAACCTCTCAAATATTGTTTTAATCCCATTTATATGTTGTAATACACCATTTCTACTGTGGGTGTCATTCTGCAACTGGAATTTGTATTGTTTTAATTGTATGCAAGGATTTCTATGGACTTATGAATTATTGATTGATAGTGTTTAGCCTGATGGGTTGAAGAGGGAGGCGGAGTTGTAGAAAAACTGAGACGGCAATTTCAGACTCGACATATAAACATCACGCTGGTGTATCCGGTGTGTGAGGTAGACCATATCGGACCGTACGCCATATAAATAATTTATCACATTGTGACTATAAAGCGTTATATGGTTCAGCTACTGCAGTTCTTTGTTGTCAGCAAAGATAGCCATATCTTTTGCATTATGCATGTCAAGTAATCTGCTTCCGAATGGACTCTGTGGCGGTGTAATAATGAAGCAATGAAACTGCCAGATGACATTTGAAGTTCTTTCTGATGTACAGTATGTTCTTTGTTTCCTACCGCCTACAGAAGCTCGTGCATTCTGTTCCTCCTGGACTCCTAACCGTATCACTCTCTAATTGAATGCCGTTGTGTAATTTAATTAAGGAACCCTGCCTATCTGTGGAGAGTGACTTGCACACTCTTGGTGCCCTGTTCAACACTTGGCAGTCGTCCTCTGTGCATACACCATACTGTAGCTTCATCGCTAAAAGACTTCCAACTAGAATAAAGTCTGAGTGTGATTGATTTCTTTTCGTTTCATCTCATGCATGTAGTGCAGCTCCATTAACTGCTATTCTGAAGTATAATCAGACATTTATCTGGTTGTTGCCTATGACAAACAAATACTGCTGCATGCCACTCCACTTTGGTTGTGCTCTCTCACCTATTGATGCATTACTGAACGGGCCAACCAGGCACAGGCTCAGGGGCCCATAGTCTTCATCTGCAAGCTGTCCCAGAAAGAGACACAAATTGACCACAAAGAGACACAAAACATCTACAAAGAGACACAAAATGACCACAAAGAGACACAAAACATCTACAAAGAGACACAAAATGACCACAAAGAGACACAAAACCTCTACAAAGAGATCAAAGACGACCACAAAGAGATTTGAAACATCTACAGATGCAAAATGACTGCTAAGAGACGCAAAACAACCAGAAAGAGACACCGAACGACCGGAAAGAGACACAGAACGACCGCAAAGAGACACATAACGACCGCAAAGAGACACATAACGACCACAAAGAGACACAAAACGACCACAAAGAGACACAGAACAACCACAAACGACACTGCTACGATGCTTCAGGTTGCGTTTTGTCTCTTTCAGTCTTGGTGTCTTGCTCCTGTGTAGGAGTTGTGGCTGACCTTTTACATGTCTGTGCCAAGGGGCCTATTTATGGCATAATCCGTCTTACCTGGCGCTGATATCTACGTACCATTTGATCAGATAGTGAGTTTCCACTTGATTCATTACACAGAGATCTTACTTGTGCTGCCAGCCACTTAACCTTGCCTGAGGATAAAGAGCACAGCCGTCTTCCGAAAAGGCAAATGGATCAGGGGGACAGTGTGATTCTGCTTTGTGTAGAGTAAGGAAGTAAAGTTATAGATCAGTATCGCGCTTTAGATCAGACACTGCACTACCTTTGCATAATAACGTCTGACCATGCAGTCAAATTACTTCTGGTATTCTATGCTTTGTATGAACTGACCTTTGTTGCACTCGCACATACTTCTGGAGTCTTTGTTCGGCCTCAGCTCCCTGTTGGTCATGCTGAGAGTTCCTCTGCTCATGCTGAGTCTTAGGGGAGGAAAGTTGCTGGTGTGGTGGCTTGTCTGGTGGAAGGGGGTGGAGGGTTTGACGTGGGCAGTGACAACCCGAGTCTTGCCCACGCTCTGCGAGGGCTCCCGCTGCATCATGCACAGTCAGCAATTTCTTGGGGGTCAATTTGGCATCTGAAGGAAAGATGCTGCGCATCGCTGGATTTAGGTGTCTGGCCCTGGAATTGTAAGAATTTATCACAAGTAGTTGCTTTTTTAGCCAAACAATCTGCTGTATCTGTAGGATTTTAAATGCATACATCTGTTTTATCAATGCCCACAGTGCTGACTTAATACCTGTAGTGGAGAGTAACTCAGAATATCAGGTACTTCTATTTTATGCTACTTTATACTTCTATTCCACTACATTTCATAGGCAAATATTGTACTTTTTACTCTACTACATTTATTTGATAACTTTAGTTGCTAGTTACCTTGTAGATTCAGATTATTAATACAAAATATAATTACCAAATGAATTATGATGTGTTATTCTAGATTAGACTACCTGGCATCATATACATACGTTAAATACTTGCTCTATCTTTATCAGATGCAACATTTAAGTAATTTACCCATAAATGCATCAGTAATTATAATCCAGTAATATCATTTATATTATTCTGAAATGGGTCATTCTACATAATGAGTACTTTTATTATTAGTACTTTAAGTATATTTTGATTCTAATACTTTTACTAATTAGTATTTTGAATGCAGCACTTTTACTTTTAACAGAGTATTTCTACGGTGTTGTTTTTACTACTAATTTAAGTAAAAGTACTTCTTCCATCACTGCTTAATACAGACGCAGGTATTAGCAGATAGCTGGCTCTTCATGATGGTTCAGCCTCAGTCAGTGTTTGCTGTAGGTATTGCTGTGCAGTTGATGGCTGCCAGTAGTGGCACTAGTTAGTTATCGATTGACTGACCATATTGTGTGAATGGAGCTGTATTATATCAATAGAAGCACTTCTTAAACTATTGCTGATCTAGCACAAAGTACAGGCCTGTTTGGTTGAATAGAAGTCATTTTTTGCTCAGTAATTCACTTCTGAATGCCAGAAATCTCTCCTGAATACCACTGAATGTGACTGTACTGTTGTTCTTCTGTATTTATAATGTAAGCAGACCACTTTCAGACAGGTGACAAGGCCAAGAGAGAAGATGATATAGAGGAATTGTAGACATCTGGGCTGCCTGTTCAAAATCACGGTTGCACCCGGTGTTGTTCACTAAATGAAGCCAGGCGCCGCTTTGTGAGCTCTGCAACAGTCTGTCTCACTTTCTCCAATTAAGCTGATCTGTCCAGCACCATATGACTGCGCACCTCCCGCTGTCTCATTCCTCTGAGGGATCGCATTAGCTCTGAACTACACCAACCTGAACATTTCAAGCTGCCCGTCTCCCCACTGCTTCGCAGCAGTCTCAGATGCTCCGCGCCCGGTGTTGCAGATTTCTCAAGAATCACACCTGACTGTCGACTATACTCGGGGATAATTATTCTACTCATGAATGTTGCATGAACAGAGGTGGCTGCTGGGGTTGATGATCTAAAGCTTTGTGAAGAAGGAAATCATTAAATGTTGCTAGATAGTATCCTTTTGTTACGTAAACTTTAAAGTTTATTTAACACACCCTCCAGACATTCAGAGGTTTAGTTGTCTAGTCGTCTCTAAACCTAATGGCTGATAGATGGCTTTAATTTGTATCTTGTAAATTACAATGCCAATGAGAGACAAATTACTTGGGAAAGTAGAATCTGTTCGTTTTTTTTCATCCTCTCTGACCCTCTCTTACTCTCTCGCCATTTCTCTCTCATTCAAGATTCGAGGCTGCAGTGCAATTTCCCAGTTACATAACTGAAGGGAACAGAGAAATGGTAACATTAATGAAGGCAAAAGCGACTAATGGAGACCATTTTTGAGTCATACTTTGGTAGCCTCAGGTCAGTTAAAGCTCTCGCAGCTCTGTCTGAAAGGATAGATGCTGAGGCTTATTCTCAACAATCAACAACTGCTGTGTGGGAATGTTCTGTGAGCAAAAGGCTTGAGATAGTCAGCTGCTTGTGTTTGAATGGTTAATAACGGCAATAACTGAGAAAGATGTGGCCCTCTTTTAATGCCATATTTGACATCACCATTTATTTTCTTGTTCGAATGACGAAACACAACAAAAGATTTTATTTGATTTTTCTTCCTCGACTGAGTTGTTAATCCACGCCAAGCTTTTTTCTCTTAGCTCGGGACTTTTAATTTTTGTCATGAGGTAACGCCTTTTTCTTTAGAGCGTAGAACCTACCATTACATTGTGTCATGTAAGGTTTTGGCAGAGGTGGGTGTTGCTCCTTTTAATAAGAGGGCTGTTAGAAATTCCACAGGGGGAAAGTTCAGTGTTTCCATTGTCATGACTGTAGGAAATGGAGGGATGATGTGTTGAAAGGATGCCAGCGCTTCAACAGCCACAGCTTTCACACAGGTTATTTCTATTAAAGAATAATGTTATTCTTTAGTGTTTGAATTTTAGGATATGTTATGTTTTGTCACTTTAGTGGGAGCAGATGTGGGCCACAGCTACTCCGATGGTACCGACAGCTGCACTGTTCGTGGGAACACCAGTCTTCTGCAGAATTGCTCTAAACTCCACTCGAAGGCTGACGTTGTGTCGCATCATCACCAACGGATGTGCACATTCAGTAGCCGTGGAGATATTTTGCTGATGGTTTGAGTGACAGTGGTTGTTTTTCATGGTAAACAAAGTATAACTATAAAAGGTCACTCTCCCCTCCCAAACAAAGAAGAGTTGAATCTCCCGGCTCCAGTACAGCCAAGATGACTTATATCCCGTGTCCGGATTAACTTTAGTGGAGCATAACGTATCCATTATGGAATAAATGTGTAGAGGCTTCAAACCTTTCTGTGGATGTCGGTTTTTGAGCCACGACAAAGCCCCAAAGTTGTTATCCTATCCGATCGCTGGCCTTTTGCTACTGAAGCAGTTGTTGAACACCTGCAGCCCGACCGGCCGGTTCGGAGGAGTCTGCAGTTAATGACGGTATAAAACAGTCGGTGAAATAGCTTTTTCAAAAATTGCGAATCACTGCAACCCCGAGAGGTCCTTGAGCATACAGTTATGAATGAGCACAAAAGATATTAGGCTGATGGTTCCAGTAGTGTGCGAGATTAGGTGCGGACGGACACACGCACGCACACTCGCACACGCACACACGCACACACAGAACACATTAAGCCTGGCGGAGATAAGTTACAGCCTTTTGATGAGGGCTTTTCCCAAACATCCCATGTTGTTATCAGCTACCTCTGCACACAGACAAAATATGTTTTTTGCAGAGAGTTGAAATTGAGATTTCTTGGTTTAGGCTCACAAAGTTTAGATTCAAGAACAGCGTGGTTCTGGTAGACTGCCTTGGGAGTGTAACTGTCATTGCAGTAAAACTTAATTGGCTAACAATGTGTGCTAAAGAAAATACTATAAGCACTGTATCCTCTGTCTTAAGATGCATCTTTATTGATCCTCGCGGGGGAATTTGGTTGTTGCAGCATTACAAGGACAGAAACAAATACAGATCAGTTTACAAAGTTACCGAAATAAATAATAGGAGGTACTTTAACTACAAAAAGAATAC
The DNA here is from genome assembly GCA_943593645.1 of Bovichtus variegatus. Taxonomy (NCBI): domain Eukaryota; kingdom Metazoa; phylum Chordata; class Actinopteri; order Perciformes; family Bovichtidae; genus Bovichtus; species Bovichtus variegatus. The sequence goes on along the minus strand of CALSCE010010667.1, from coordinate 6,425,215 downwards.
AAGTCTAAACTATACAACTGACATGATAAAGGGACTACAGTGTGATTGATAGCAGCAGAGTCAATGTAAACAGTGTACACCAGTTTTATATAATGATAGGAATAAATAATGGTACTCAGTGTTTGTCTTTGTTAATATAATAACACATAGTGCAAAGGTCAAGGTAATATATTAACATAATAAAGTATAATATTGTATGTTATGATATCTGTTGCCGAACTGAGTTCACGTGAATTTTCACAGTTGGGAACTCATCTTTCCGATTATTCCGACACCGTAAGAATGCAGCACAAATCTCACAATGTTAATGAAAGTGAATCATAATGCGTGTATTCGTCCAATTATTCGGATCCGCTCCAAAATGTAACGGGTTCTTCCTTGGCCCATGCTGCACCCTTCCACCAGCTCCTTGGCGGAGGTAATAAAAATGCCTTTTAATGATCCAAGGAATATTTGTGGCGTAATAATGTTGCAGATTATTGACCTAGATTGTCATGCCTTTCTCTTCAGGAAGGAAAATGCCCCCAAACAGTTCCATAGCCGTTCACACGAGTGTTCACACTGTATGTGACCAACATCTCAGGCCAGTGTGGTGAAGGCGTTCAAGTCCAAAGCCCCAAGGCACAGCCGGTGCTCAGGGCAGGCCGACCTGGGGCCTGGGGTCATTCTATCTCTCTAGTTTGAATGTCCCAGATAACTACTGGAGACAGTCGGCTGATATTGTTTTTAAAAGATTGTTTTAAGCACATTGAGTATTTATTGGCTTGAAAATAGCTGGTGTTAAGAGCCCGTTTTAATCATGTTGGTCTTAAGTATGCAGATGGTGGTTCCAGGAAAGAGGAACATTTTGTTTTAACTTTTATTAGATATAGGTTTCCATGTCGTTTGTTGGCTTTAGGCAAAGTTGGAGTTGTTTTTAAGTGTCTCAAGAACAAATGTGTAAGTTGTCATCAGTCATAGACTCTGCCTCTTGTCCCTTGGTGATTTAGACTGTTAAGTAACGCTGAAAATATTCAGGGTACAAATCTGCATGTCCAGTAAATCTGCAATTTCAACATACACCTGTTGGAAAGCTTTAAATACTGCCATTGGGATCCCAAATATCGTCTGTCACTAAGCAAAGTGTGACACGGATGAAGTGCAGGTCTGATTACCTCTGATGTCACCTTTGGGAAGGATGGATGTTAACACACACACTCACACACACATAGTTACCGACTCAACAGTATTTGCCACTGGCTTAGTGCATTAGTCACACCCGTATGCTATGTGCAAAGTCTGCAAGTGGACGTTAATTAAGAGCATGTCTTATTTTTTAGCCGCAGACTTGAAAAGTCCACAGGAAGTGTTCTTTAATTATGTACTTTTTGTATCTTTGCTGTCAGAAACTAATATGCTCATCAGGGGGTTGTAAAAAAGGAAATATTAACAGAATAGGCTTTTGTTTAAGCGACACTAAAAGCACCTTTTTAAATAATTGTTTCATTTTTGACCTGCTTGATGTCAGCTGCTAAAATGTCAGTGACATGAGGTTCATTTTAAAGAATTGCATTGTGGGTTTTCTGTTCCCTTTTTTTTTTATTTTTTTTTTACAAGACCACGCTTTTCATTTAAAGTCCGTCTGAAGACTCATTGGGTTATTTGCGTAGACAATGTGCATCATCTGTTTTTCGTGCTGGGATTGGATTGGACAGTTCACTGTTTTAAATTAAAATGCATGCAAACATGATTCAGGCTTTTGAATGAATCTGTTGTATCCAAAATCCCAAAAAAGAATTTCTGTGAAAAGCTATCCTTTTATAAGCCACTAATTAAATTGACAGTAACGGAGATTTGTTTTGGATTTGGTTAGTCTAATTTCCATGATGCCTTCAAGACTCTCAGACATGAACATGTTTTTATGCTTTTAAATAATTGTGACTGGAAAAATAAGTAAATGCATGTTAAACTGAAGATGATGTCTCTCTTCTCCTAATCACACACATAAAACGGAGCATTTTTAAATATAGAAATAGTTACATATTAAACTACTCGCATGAAAGGCTTTTTATGTAAATAAAAACATTTTATTCTATGCTTCATTGCAAAATGTAATCTCTTTTGCTATGAACATTGCCAAGCAACCTAGAAACTGTGTGGGTCTGTTATAAATATTGAAAATTGAATGACTCACAGATCATAGCAGCAATCTGGTAAATTGTCTCAGAGGGTGGGCTGGAAGCATGGGAGTGAACACTAACTCCCTCTCCTGTAGGGAGTAGATCCCCTGGAAGGTACAAAGTACCTGCTAATCAAACAGCTTAAATGCCTTTTGCTCAGTGATGTGGAATTAACTGTGTATCCTCATAAGCCTTTAGTCAATGAAAAGTATATTAAACTGTATATTTCTCTGTAAATATGTTTTGAAAGCAGCCGTAATGATACTACTTTTTTTTTTTTTTTTTTCTTTTAAACCCCTGCAGCTGTCCCGTTCCCCCCCAGTCACCGGCTGACGGCTAAAGAGGTGTTTGACAGCGATGGGAAGCCCAAAGTGGACGTGCTGAAAGCTCACCTAACCAAGGAAGGCCGCGTGGAGGAGGCGGTGGCCCTGAGGCTCATAGGAGAGGGCGCCACAATCTTGCGTGCAGAGAAGAACCTGCTGGACATCGAGGCCCCTGTGACAGGTCAGTACTCACATTTAGCACATTTGTGTTTGTCACCAGAGAAGAGTGTTTGTGCCCACAACTGAATCTGTTATCTTCTCAACAAACTATAGAACAAATCTGAAGAAATATTTAAAATCGGTCAAACCGTTCGGCAGAAATGTGAGTTTTTCTCATCCTACGATGTTTAGTCTTTCTAACATTGTGCTGCTGTTTCTCTATTTATTTCATTATATTTTAGGAACAGTAGTCTCGTGTCTGAAGACTAAATACAGTGTGATAAGAAATGTCTGTATCTACTACAGGGAGCATAACACATTACAGTGTAAACTTTTTTTTTTTTTTTTTTATGGAAGACATTTAATGAACACAATGTTAAACTATTGATAAAAGTGGGATTTTTTTTGTAAGATCTAAAAATGTCACGGTTGTACTATTAGATACTCAGTAGTTGCTGCCCTACAGAAGTCACACGTAGTTGGATATATTTATTGTTCCTTTGTACTCACTCCTAGGTCTGACTTATTCACAAAATACAAAGTTCACCACCGCTTACAGCTCTAAGGATGATCTTGAACAGAATAAAGTCCGCGATGATTATTTTAAGACATGAAAACAGTGTCTGCAGGCAGAAGAAGCAAACAGTCCAGCCATTTTCTTCCTTGTTTGTCACTGTGTGTTTTCTAAAGACGGTTGTTTCCAGGACAGCCACAGGAATTGAAAGTGCACGAGTCCAAATCCCAATCACAATTGCACTTTATGTTAACCTAAAATCACGTGTGCAACCCAAACTGTTTTTATGCTAACTTGCAGAGGCACGTGTGCTGGATCTGAAACGCACCCTCCGGGTCCCTTTTATTTAAGAGAGGACTGCATGCTTACAGTCATATAAACTTCATTTTCTGATTTCAGTGAGTCATTGTGCTTCCAGGCCTCACATGGGCCATGTTGTGACTAGCCATAACAGTGTATTTTTTATTTTGGGAAACACACAGGCTTAGTTCATCCAGTTTGCCAAAACTAAGTGGCTTGAGTGACATTCACTCAGCTGGCACAGTTCTGACACAGAGAAGCTGAACAGACGCTGTGTTGATACTCCGCTGACTTTGAAAACACCTGCTTACCTTGGAAAAAGGTAATGTGACTAAATGATCTCTTTTTAGAAGCGCAATTTACTTCGAAAACATCATGGAAAGCTGAAAATGTTCTGTCATTTGTTTGTGGCTGCTCATTTTTTCACAAGATTATTCAATTTTTTGTAAAAAAAAAATTTAACAGTTTTTGTATTCAGTCTCAAAAGTGCCCTGGAGCTGAAGTCCAACGCCTTCACGCTTGCCTCGCTGATGCAGATGCACAGATGCACAGATGCAGTGCATCTATTGTTGTCTTTCTTCCTGGTCAAGTGGCCTGTTCCTTCATTAGACTTTCTGATGAGGCTTCTTTGATGTCGTTGCAATCAGAGGCACAGACCTACTCAAAGGATCTATGGCAACCCATCGTTTTCTAATACGAGATCATTCTCAAAATACAGTCTGGAGAGGCCTGTGCTCACATTTGGCAGACATCGTACTTACTTAAATTCATGAATGCACGGCCCTTTTTGAAACAAAAGTGTGGGTCTCGCATGTTTAACTGAGGCATTATAATAATGGAATATCTTGTCTGGCTGTTGAAGAGAGTGAAGCTTAACTAGAAGATGACATTTATAAGCCTTTTCTGCCTCTGTCTTCACGTTTGCACTAGATTTCTGATTGTTCAGCCATCTATACACGTAACTAGCTTTCTCAAATGTTTGTGAGATTCATGTGCGTGACACAGTATCACAATGTAGAGGGGTGGAAGGAAAAATCTGCCGCACACAGGTGTACCCAAGCAAATTCAATACTTACTCTGAATGAAACTCGACCAAATTGTATTGATCTTCCAGTTTAAAGTAAACGCCACTAAATAAGTTCGTTTTTACAGCAAAACAGTAGGCTATTTATAAAACTTAAACACATATGCACAATAAAGAAAAGCTGTGATCTCTCTCAGAGCCTGTCTTCTCACTGTGCTGGAGTTCAGAGCAAGAAAAAAACTCCCTTAAAGGGACAGTATTTATTATATAACATGTAAATACACTTAAAATATGGCAAAGCTGGCTTGAAAATATGGCAGTTTGCATCATATAAACTAGAGAGTTAATTCAACGTTCAAAAATGTGTTGTGATTTCCTGCCTTAACCCTGATCACAATCTGGTTTCTTGTGTGTAAACTTGCTCTAACGCTGATCTTTCGATGGGGTCAGATTGTAATTTTCATTCTGAGAAGCTCTGTCACAAGCTTGTACGTCTTTATTCTAGATTTCAGAACCGTTGAAACGATGCTTTCGGCCATCAAACCTCCTTCCTTTTGTTGTGTTACATAGAAACAGTGGACAGCTCCTGTTCCGTGGAGCTGTGTGTGTGTGTTTGTGTGTGTGTTTGTGTGTGTGTTTGTGTGCGTGCACGCACTTGTGTACACGAGCGCGGCAATGAAGCACTTCTTTCCCTCCCACTCAACACCCCTGTCTCAACCCCTCTCCCACTCAGTAGTCCTTTTCAACAAGGATTTCTCTGCTGCGCGTGCTCGTGATCCTGCTGTGTTTCCCTCTCATGCGTGCTCCCAAACTCGCACACCGTTCTCTATAAACATGTCTTTGTTTCTCTCTGTACTCCTCTCTGTCTGCCATGTTTTGTCACTGTCATGCTCAGGGACCGCCTCTTTCTCTCCCTCTGTCTCCCCGTTAGCACACCTACTATTCCAACATGACACATAGTCAGCAAATTAGTAAGTAAATATTTATCCTAGATGTAAAGCACCATGACATGTCAGCCATCTCTCGCTCTCCCCTTCTCACATTCACATAGTCACTTCCTGGTTGGGCAGATGGCAGGTGGGGTTTTTGTCCTGGAGGGAGGGGTGCGTGTGACAAGCGGAGCTGGCTTAGGCTACTGAGTACAAGCTGCTACCATGGCCTTCGCACGCCCATCAATAAAGCTCCTACAGCCACATCACCAGGCAACAGCGAGCTCTTGCACTGCTCATCACCTGTTAGCAGTGCGGGTGCTTGACCCTGTTGGAGCTCGGCCGCTGACATTCTAAAATGCTATGAAACAGGTTTTTACTCGAAACAAAAGTGCTATTTTTCACGAGATGTTGAGGTGACCAGGAGAATCTAAAATTCTTCCAAGGTTCAGTCTTTTTAGCCTTAGCAGTTTGCATTTCATAATATTAGATATTTCTTTTGAAAGGGTGATTTCTTCTTCGTGTGTGAAATGTTAAGACCTTGATTGTGGAATTTCCTGTGTACACTTCAAAAAGGCCGTACTAAGACCTTGACTAGGATGGCAATTTTATTACTTTAATGTAAAGTGTGCCTCCTTTGTGCAGCATTGAAGCTTTCCAATAGGTTGTTACTCAAAGAAAAATATACTAATGTGGAATTTAAAGCTAGATGGATAATTTTGCCACGGGGATATTAGCTTATTGCTTTAATTAGCAGTGTCGGTAAAATGACTTTTGTCTAATGTATCATTATCAAATATCGATCGGTATCGGCCTCACAGATCCAGTATCAGCTGGGCTAAAATGTTTTTTGCCACCATGTTTTACACCAGTGGTTTCAAACCTGATGGTCGGAACTCGCTAGATAAATCGGGAGGTTTGCGAAACTAGCTCGATGAGAGAAACATATTTCTGCTGTAAAAGATTATTTGCAATTTTCTCTAAATAAAAAATATATTTTCCCCCCTCTTCATGCCTCTAATAATAATAATAATAAAAATAAATCCAGAGCTCATAGACATACAATACACAAGCTATGACAAAGGGGTATTTTGGCTATAAAGGGTCCCAATGTGTGGTTTACACCAACACAGTAATTTGAAGTTGGTTGAGCTCTTCAAAGTCTAACACTAAATCAGACATTGTAACATTTATTGTTGCTGTTGTACTGGAGATGGCAGCTTGTTAAACATCAAATACAGTTTTGATGTTCATAACAGATTGCAAGCTCCGCCTTTTGCATAAATGCGCGCTCTGCAGGATGCAAGCTCTCGGAGAGTGCCATCATAAAACTGGGGGCATTGTTATCGCGCCGTCTCAATCAAAACATGATCTGGCACAGTCTGTCTCACCGTGGATTTCTCTCGCTCAATGAGCCCGGCCTTTGGAGTGGCCTGTGTAGGTTCTGAAGCCAGGTTGTGTAATGCCCACCACCCACTCAATAGCTGCTGCCCGCTGATATGCTGCTACTCAGGGAGATCACTTTAGCGCACAAGCAGGAGATGGCCAGAACGAATTGTTTCTCACTCCAGATAATGTACTCCCACCTGCTCTTCTTATGTGGGCTCTGGTTCTCACCTCGTTTTTGTGTGACAAGAGGGAGGGAGGTGAAGCATGTCTGTAGGTGTACTGGAGCAGAGCGATGGATGGATTGTGTGTTTGCTGCAATAAAGCAGAGCTGAGCTGGAGGAGTGTGTCATTGTAGCTTTTCAGTTTGTTTTTCTTCGACCAGCATCGTCCACGCTCGCACAGACGAGGTGACTCCGGTTCCCAGTGGCCATCGCATCGGGTCTTCCTGGCCAATGATTAAACTCTCGCCATCACCGTGTCACCCCGCTGCTTTATTCACCAGCAAGTGACAGCTTTCCAAAAGGTCAGCTGGAGGTGCAGTGCAGTCCTCCCACACAGTGTGTTTGACGTGTGCTCCAGGTGAAATTGCAGCCTCTTACTCCCTCACCGGACTCCCTCCTGCAGAGCTGACTTCTAAAAACATGAAAATATTGGTCGTTTCCCTGGGAACATTGTGAGCACTAAATTTTCACAGTAATTGCTCTCTTGGTGGTCATCCCTTCAGACAGTATAGTACTGTAGGGCAGAGTGTAATGTGAGGAATTACTTTACAGAGGAGATGGCTGCCTGCTACATCCACTGCGTGTTTATGGACAGTGGATGCATTGCCTTGCCATTGGTGCTACTCGTAGAGGTCTTTTATCAGGTCAGCAGCTGCTTATCCCTCAGTGCTCGGACACATTATTTCACAACGGTCCACATAAAGTCGCATCAATGTGTCAACCTATTACAAGTGGTGGTACAGATTGTGCTTTTCAACAAGTAAGACGTCCTGCAGGTTAACATCAGCAACACCGTTAACAACCGACTTCACTCTCCATCGTTATTTGACAGGACCAGGTGGAGTTTGCTCTCTTTCTGTAAACCGCACCGTGTCTGCCATTGTTGAAAGGATTCGATGATTGGTTTCCATAGCAATAACCAGCCAGAGCATCACGCACCATCTGGAAAAAGCCTGATGTGCCTAGTTGTGTTTCTGGAATATAGTCACATTGATGAAAGCTTGGGGTAGGGATATCTCTGAACCGGGTCAAGACTTGGACTGGAATGCAATTTGGAATAATGTTACTGGTGCATCAAATGGGACTGGTACCTCACTCATATCGCTCATAAAAGAATGAATACTCTGTAATGCATGTTGTATGGGAATCTCGAGGGGTTTGTTTGTTGGGGGAAGGGAATTGGTTCCCTTGCAGGGCTGTACGTCTTCTAAATGATGATTCCCGCCTTTCCCTTACGGACAAAGCATCCAAAGCCAAGAAGATTATAGTCCAGTGTCGAAAACCACCTCGTGACATCTCAAGTATTCACTGGCTTCTGAGCTTTTTGGAATTTCTTTTACCTGGAACTATCATAAGCAAGAGTCAACGATGCACGACCACACACAATTGCAACACGCTAACTTCAATAAGGAGGCTCTGTCTGTGTCGGTATTACCACCCTGTTGGTTGGGGAAGGGGATGGGATTTGAGGGGTAGCCGGGTGAAACAATCAAAATGTAAAGACTAATATAGTAAGATATGGTAAAATAGAAAGCAGGTGGCCAAACCTCCAACACATAAAGGTATGCATTATTTGTTTTTAGTACATGCAGTTATTGAGAATACAATACAGAAGAACATTAATTAAACACTAGCTACAATTTAAGTTCTCTTCATTCAAGCAATGTTTGAGTCATTTCTGTTCCAATACATCAAGGAATTCCAGGAACCTTTATAACTAATCTGAAATCAACCAGCGTTGCATGTTTGTGCTGCAGTAGCATTGGCTTGATTGCAAGAGGGAGTAAGGACATCTTTAGAAATCAGACAAAAAAAAAACAAGGCTCCTTTTTTGAAGTTTGTCCCGACTGTGGATTTTAACAGTTACACAGTGTGGGTTTAATAAAAGACAAATGGTAAAGCAGAGGTTTACGATACAGTCAAGGAGAGCTGCTTCTCGGAGCTGCCTCACGAGGCTCGTAACTTCAGATAATTGCTCTCCAACGTTGTCCTCCAGCTCCCACTAATTGGGTATCTCTGAAAGACTTTTTCACACGCTCCTATTGTAATTCTTCCTGTTAGATATGCAGTTCATAAAGCAACAAGAAGCTTTGTGAATAGAAACTGTGTGTCCTTTTTCAAATTAGATTTCAATCTATTCACCATGTTTTTAATTACTTAATTAGCCGATTACTTGAAGAATGGACTAATTGAGGCACTTTGGCATCAAACATGGATTCCATGCTTATCATCGCTGCCATAGTGTCCACATTTCATATCGCTGATTGTGGTGGTTTGCTTTATTGCAGCTCTCGGGTGAAGAAGGTGACTTTTCAAACTTGTTTACTGAAGTGGAAAGGCTTAAATTCAGTTATGCTTGTTAGTGTTAATTGCTGTTTTGATCACACTGGCTGTATAGATTTAATTCTGTGCTTTAAACGCTTCTGGCATTTGTTGCCGACAATACCAGTGGATACGACGTCAGAGGTCATTGGCAAACCATATCAATTTAGACACCATGTGACAGCCTTTAAATGACATGATAAGCACTGCATCACGGAAATACAATCAAGGCTTGAAAGCATAATTTCACAAAGCATTAAAACAAAAATACACTGGCTGTGAGTCGGCAACACAAGAGAGGAAAAGGTGTGTGTGTGTGTGTGTGTGTGTGTGTGTGTGTGTGT
>CALSCE010010667.1:6390909-6405531 GCA_943593645.1 Bovichtus variegatus | reverse complement strand
GTGTGTGTGTGTGTGTGTGTGTGTGTGTGTGTGTGTGTTAAATTATTTATATTTTATATTATTATATTAAATAATAACTTCAGGTGCATCCGACCCCTTGAACTAACCTTTAGAGTTTTTACAAAATTGACCCGCGGCCCTTATATCAGACGACCTCACATGCTCCCTGTCAGTCACTGCATGCTGTGTCAGCGAAGCAGCAAATCTCCTGTGGCCTCTGCTCCCCTCGTCCCCCCAGGGAGTGACAGAGTGTAGGGTCACATTGGGTGACAGGAAACCAATCCAGGTTGAGTGACTTACGGGTCCTGATTTCTGACTGGTTCGTCCAACAACGCTCCCCTGACGCTCTTCAACAGCTGCCTGCGCTGCTGTTAGAAGCTGTACAGGATGGATATGACACGAGTAATATCGTGGATTTACCTACCAGCCGAGGAACAGACTGTCAGTGCTGTTCGGACAAACTGAGCGTGTTCTCAGCATCTGTCTATTGCCATGACAACGCAGGTTTGTAATCACAGTTAGCAGTACATGTTAATAAAATGGATTCAGCCAATGAACGTTTAGTGTATTTGGTGCGTCCTAATGACGAGCCAGTTCAAACGCCTCAAGGTTTTAAAGAGGCTGTAGTAAGGAAAATAGTTTACACTGAAGTATTAAGTGGTAGATGGCGATAACACTCGATTGAGTTTGATGGATCTTGCGCTGCAACGACTATTACGATGCATCAATCGAGAGAAAAATAATCTGCCACTATTTAGATGATCGATTTAAAAGCTACAGTTCCGTAACTTTAATAAAAAATAGTGTTTCATATTTGCTGGAACTCACTACATCTGGACTGTAGTTGCTCTGCCTGCTAATGACATTTGCAAGATTCCAGCTGGAAATCTCCTGCTTTTCTGTTTTTATATCACATTAAAGTGAATATCTTTGTGTTTTGGACTGACAGAATGACATCTAACATACTGAAATCCTAACGTGTCTGTGCCATAGATACTCGAGACTAAATGCCTCAAACTGTTATTTACAATTGTGTTCCTGCTTTTTCTTAGAATGAAATGGATTTAGATTTAAAGCCTCATTTTATTGAACAGCGAGTTAGGAAAAGCTCCTGTGTTATTTATCCTATTTGGTACAAACCGGCATTGTTTTTTGTTGTTTTCGGTTCTGTTCTTTGCATAATTTCCTGCTCTAAGCGTGGGCTGCAGTGCTGACAGGGAACAGTGGTCCATCTATAACGAGGCCTTTTTCAGTTACAAATGAGCAGTTTGTATAAATAAATTTCACGTTGCTTCATAAAATAAACTGATTTTAAAAAAAAAAATGTAGTGAACTACCAGAAGTTGTCTCCATAATTATGAATAGTTTTTCCACGATATTACACGTATGTGTGACGTTTTTTTTTTGTGGTCCTAAATTCCAGGTTTACTGCGATATCGTACATCGTCAGAGCTTTTCACGTCTGACTGAAAATATAGAAATAAGCAAATAGCCTCTCCGTGTTGTAGCGCTTTCATCTGTTGTTTCTCGGCTGTAAAAATAGAAGTTCTCATGATGAGCTTTTGTTCCTCTTTCTGCCTTATCCCAGTGTGCGGAGACATCCATGGGCAGTTCTTTGACCTGATGAAGCTGTTTGAAGTCGGAGGATCACCAGCATCCACGCGCTACCTTTTCCTGGGGGACTACGTTGACAGAGGGTATTTCAGTATTGAAGTGAGTCTGACTATTTGTTTTTGTCCTCACGAGGGCTTAATCAAGTGTGACACACTGTGTTTATTAATAGCTTTCTTTGAGCGCAGATCAAATCAGGCTGCAGATATATAGGCTTTTGTAATAACTTCCAATGTAGCTGCATGGATGGCAAATGTCTCGTGTATCTTTGAGTTATGTAGAGAGAGATTTGTAATTTGAAGAAAAATTCATGCATTTAATCTGCGACTGCAGGTTGGAATTTACTTAGATATGCATTTCCTGCCATCTCATCTCCTCAACTGTATACTTTTATTAACAAAATATATTGTAATGTGCCGTGCCTGTCCTCTGATGATTCCTCTGAAGCATTGTCATCATTGCAGCAAGCCTGAACTGTGCCACAAAATGTAGTGCATGAACGTTTCATTATAAGCAGAATATCTTGTACAAAGTCTGACTCGATGGTTTTTAAAGATGAGAAGCTAACTGATCCCCAATCCTTTTTGTGCTTCTTTGTTTCAGTGTGTGCTGTACTTGTGGGCCTTAAAGATCCTTTACCCCAAAACACTGTTTTTGCTGCGTGGGAATCATGAATGTAGACATTTAACAGAGTATTTCACATTTAAGCAGGAATGTAAGTAATGCTTTGGCACTTCCTTTTTCAGTTTTTATACCTCTGATCTTAATTGAGTCTAAGCTGTCTGTGAATGTCTGTACAGAGTGGAAGGAGAATTTAGTTATTCTTTCTAAAAGCTGTTTATTATGCATCCAGTTCAGCTATCAACCTCAAATGCTCACTTAAACGCGCCCCCTGGCCTGGTGCAGGATTCACTCAGATTTTTGCCCTTTTCGATATTTACCCATGTCAGAACTATTTCTGTTGGACTCAGACGGAGAAGGGGAAAAAAACAGAAAATAGCTGTGAAATTGGGCTGTTTTTAAAATGTGTTTGGGAAGTTTTTTGGCACTTTGGAGAGCCTTTCCGTCCCAGTCTAGCACACTGCCCCAATGTAAGAGAGCTGCGTTGTTTGACTTGGCATGCTCTCCTTTCCCTGCCCTGTTTCCCCCCATGACAGGTAGAATTAAGTATTCAGAGAGGGTGTATGACGCATGTATGGACGCCTTCGACTGCCTTCCCCTGGCTGCACTTATGAACCAGCAGTTCCTGTGTGTACACGGAGGACTGTCTCCAGAAATCACAAATCTTGACGACATCAGGAAAGTATGTGTCTGATTCGAGCCCATTTCATAAAGCTACAGGTTGTGTGTGTTTTTAACAGAAGGTGGCCGTTAAAGCAATACTTCACCCGCAAAATGATCGTTTCTATATAAAACTTAAAACGGAGAAAATTCATGAATGAAATTTGGACGAGTAGCGCGCCTGTGCAAGCATGAGAATGTTTATGTAGAAGGGTTTTTAAATAGTACATTTTTAGTGATATAGTGAGCATTGACTGGACAAATTAGACTTGGATTATACTTCACAAGTTGTTTTAATATAGTTTTGCTGTTAAATGCGGCCCTCATTTACATGAATTCATCAAGACTTTTCTCTATTTTGTTAATTCTTTGTTCTCCGTGGAGGCATGCGAGAAAAACAGTTTTCTTCAAGAATTCAAGGTAACACAGGCAGAGTTATTGATATAAAAATGGTCAATTTGTGGGTGAACTACTCCTTTTTTAATGGCTTTAAAAGTGGAATTGAAACTTCCTGTCCGCCTCATGTGTTTTCTGAATTAATTCAAAGTTGATGGTAACAAAGTGTGCTCGTTTTAGCATGATGTGCTGTGAAAACAACAACCTTAGATGCAGTGTATGAAGTGATTCTCCCAGATGTGCCTCAAATGCTCAGGACTTGGACACGAGGGACTGTAAGCACCGGCTCTGCTCCTCACTCTGATTAAAAAAATGTTGAAGAGTCGGATCCTGCTTTCAAACTAATTCAATAATTCCAAATGGGTTTTGTGGCTGCAATCAGAGGGCATGCATAATAGAATTTGCTCTATTGAAGTGTCCATCATGCTACCCATCCAGTAATCCACAAGCTTTTGTTCGAGATGGAGCTATCCTTTGCCGAAAGCAAAGTCATTTACAGTAAGTTCATGGCTCCAAAAAAAAAAAGCCTTCTAGGTACTGAAAGATGCTTTGACGCGTCATGCATACTGCATAATCTAAATATTCCACTCCTTTCTACCTTGGAATAGATTTTAAATTCCCTTTTTTAATCATGATCATCTAGCCATCGCACAGATTTCCTCCACAGCGGCAGGATGCACAGTCCATGAGCAATTTTCCAGTAAAAGAGGCTGACAAGAGTCCTAACTTTTTCTTCCACAGCTAGACAGATTCAAAGAGCCCCCAGCATACGGACCAATGTGCGATCTGCTGTGGTCCGACCCCCTGGAGGACTTTGGGAACGAGAAGAGCCAAGAGCATTTCACACACAACACAGTGCGAGGCTGTTCCTACTTCTACAGGCAAGTCTGTCTCTGACAATTAGTGTTATCTGAGGTTTTATAACATTTCTGTGTTGTTAATTTTCTCACTGCTCCCATCAAATAGCATATGCAATGATCAGTCTATATGACTCATATTAAGCCAGCGCTGTTTTATATTGGACCGTGGCATTAAAAACATGACGTTAGTAACCATATTTCAAAAAGCTTGTACTCTTCAATTCTGTGTTCTGACTACTTTTAGAGAAAGAAAAAAATAATCATCTACTGATTAGTTTTGGCTGCGCTATCTGTGGAAACCCTATTGCCTCAGAGATTTTTAATAAAATGAACTTTTTCCAAGACAGAATATGTGAACATAAAGACAGGTATGGAGGTTGATAAAGTACTTCAGTAACTATAAACCAAAATGGAAAGAAGAAAAAAACTTGTCAGAATTGATGAATCAAGAAACCTTGCTGCCAAATTTCCATTTTGCATCCCTTCATTATCTTACCCCTGCGATTCCTCAGCTGCGAGTAGGAGACCAAGAGTTGTTAGAACCCGGCGTGCATTAGAGAAGTCCCACAGTCTCCTGCTTAGACCGTCGCCAGTGTTTATGTAACCCACATTACCTTCAATTGAGCTGAGTAACTGAACAAACAGAGGAAATGCTCGGAGCAGGCAGCTCACACTGTCACAGAATGTAATGAACTGGCACATTACCACGAGGCACAGTCCTGTCTCTAAATGCGCTCGGCGCTCCCTCCGCTCATTATGGCCGGAGCAATGCTTACTTGGCCCCGGCGTGCCTGGGGCAATCCAGCAGAAGTACTCCGAAATGTCCAGAGGCTCCTGATCTTACTCCGTCTTTTTTCTTTTTCCTTTTCCTTTTTAATAACAGGTGTTTCATAACTACTGACTTAATAGTATTTTAATGTCCATGCTTAGAAATGAACTCCCAGTGTTGCTGCTGTTGGGTTTGTGAGGGCACATTTGTTTCCCCGATCCTCTCTACATCTTTATGTGAGCCATTACACTGCAGATCCACAACGCTTTCTTTAATGCTGTCACTTTACTGAAGAGAAGCCCCACAGAAAGGTTATGCAATGTTAGGTATGTGGCCCTCAAACACCTGATTAGTCTGTTTGTGTTGTACCTTTTATCCTGGTCAGCCTTCTGCCATTTTGGTGAAAATTCCTCTGCAGCCTTGTTTTCATCAGTGTCCCTCACTTCATCTGCCCAGGGCATGGTCGCTAATTGGCATCACACTGGCATTCAGGATTTATGAGACTGTTTAAGCCAGACTGAGAGAGCCATTCCTCAACACCCCTCCCCAAAAACCATCAGCTTCTTTGTTGCTTCTGTCTTGCAGCAACCAATAATTTCCCCCAGCGCCGTAGGCACCCTCGTAACTCTTTTACAAACGCAACTCAGGCATGAAATTGCACATGTTTCGAATATGGTTGCTTTTATTTTAGCCTCCACTCAGCAGCATAGATGAATCAGCCTAAAGTGATTTTCCTTGCGTCTTTTTTTCATTAGTGTTAATCCAAGCTTTTGATATTTAACCAACATTAAAAGCTTTCATTTTAACACAGCAAACATGCAAAGTGCTACTTAGATTAACACGATTAAGTGTTTTCTTGCACAACTCCTCATGTTGTCCAAGGAGCACATTAACATCTGTGCCCTGTTGTTGGACAGATGGAAGATGCTCTAAACTCAAAAAAAGCAAACAGCCAAAAAAACAAACTAGGCCAAAATGTATCTCGTCTGCTGAATGGCTCCATATGGCATGTATCTACATCTGCTGCAGGAAATCAAGTGAGAAATAAAACATTTATTCCTTATTTCTTCCCCCCTCCCCCCAAAACTCATTGCATTTTTAATTCCCTCTCGGCAACTGCTCCCTCCTTTTCACATCCCTCCCAGCAGATGTTTGTTGTGAATGCATGTGTTCTCATGTCTACATGATCCAAGATTGTTAATGAACCTTTTGATTTCAGTCTCCCATAATGGGTTTACACACAATTCTTACATTTGGAATAATTTACCTCTGCACCAGGCATGTAATCTGAGCATGCATACAAAAGCAGGCCAGTCGAATTAAAGTTAATTTCCTTATATAACATTTTATTAGAGGCCTGCCCCAAAGGAATTTACATTAAGAGGTGCAATAAAGCTGCCATAATAGTGTACTCTGTCAGTCAAACCTCCACAACAGTTAGCGCAGTAATCATGAAACCTCAGCAGTCTATTGTGTTGATTTAGAGACAGTCATGTCTAAAAAGCTATTTAAAAAAGCAGGTTTTATTGCAGGAGAAAAAACAAATCTCTCGGTACTTCCCCACGAGAGATCGAAAGCCAAAACGTATAGTTAGGTTTTGATTGCTGCATGTGGGTGTTGCTCATTGTTGTGCTCTGATTTTTCTGGGGCGTTGAGCTAGGATTACAATTTTTTTTTTTTTTAATGAACACATTATACTCCTTGATTGTTTGTTTCTTTATTTACACATATGACAAATGTAAAAGAGATGCAGTGTATAATGTGCAAGGCAGTGTGAAGGAGAATTGCCTAAAATGAAAAAGCGGCAAACTGTTCTCCAGGCAGCATATTACAGGAAATAATACAGTGATGTAATGTACACATGTGTATGTGTCTATCAATAAATTAAGACATCGTAAAAAAACGGAGACATTGTTGAGCAAAGTACTTGACAACAATGCATCCCATATACGCCAATTACCGCTGGTTGAAGTAATCCCAAAGAAAATGTTTTACATTTCACATTGTAATGGAGACGCCTTAAAATGTCATCCCTATTGCTGTAAAAGCTGCAAAGTGACTTTTATGTTAATCAGCCAAAGATTCTCAGGATAAAACTGCAAAAACAACTTGAGTTTAGCCCCCATTATTGTTGCAAAAGAGTCCTCCCACATTCAGTAAGCGTTTCAGATGTAATGCAAAGGTGTCACTCATTCATTGTGAGCTGTCACTCACTCTGTTCATTACACAGCATCCCACGATTCACAAACCCTGGCGTCCGCTGAGGTTTTAATCCTGTTTGTTCCCAGAAACGCTCAAAAGTATTGTGGTAATGCCGTTTTAATAGCAACTTGTTTTCAGATCAAGAGATTTTACTTACTGTTTGCCAGTGAATTGTCTTCTGCCTTTCTCATTGTGAGCAAAGGACGTTTCCAGTAGAAGCTGGTGCTGACGAGTGAGAGGTTGTAGCATGGAAAACTCTGAAACCACAGAGTTTGATAGTTGGCAGGAAGGTTTTTTGTCGCTCTGCTCACAGACTGAATAGATCAGCTTGTCTGTTCTGAACGATGTGTCATACTTGTCATTTTTTGAGTTTCATTCTCAAATAAAATCCAGCATTTGAGAAGGATCACACCTACTCCTCTTTCAGTATGAAAGCTTGTTTAAAAGTTAAGCATATTATTTAGATTATGAGTCATTGCTGGCAACATCTTTTCAGACCTGTTTTTAATTTCAAGCAAACCTTCACTTCAGCCAACCTGTCAAGGTAATATAGCCACAGTTGGTTTCAGAACAAATTTAGCTTGAACCCGGTGTTGGATATTCACTGTCTCTCTGAGCACAATCAATAAAACCCATGACTTATTTATTTATTTCTATTGATCCGTCTTCTTGATCTTCCTGGGATTTTTTTCTTGATGCATGAGTAAGCCAAATGTGTGTCTCTTTATTCAACAGCTACCCTGCAGTCTGTGATTTTCTACAACACAATAACTTATTATCCATCATCCGGGCCCATGAAGCGCAGGATGCTGGGTGAGTGTTGTGGCATTCTGTCTTCTCCCATCACACAGCACAGTAAGTCAGACCAGGGTATTAAACCAAAAGCTTCCCCCGGTGCTCTGGGGTTGGCTTGCACCTGTCAGAAGAGCCGGTTCCCTGCGGTCTGAACTTTGAGAGAAGTCGTGTTAATCCAAGAAATTCAAATGTATCCAGCATGAGGGGTTAGTTAGCCAGATGTGACGTGATGAGTATGATCCATGCAGACCTTCAAGAGCTATGGTTTAAAAAAAAGTTGCATCTGATTGTGAAGTTTTGTCACTTTTTCGCAGTTTTTTCATATGAACTCTGGACAATATGCAGAGAATCCGGTCTAGATAAATTCATGCTTGCAGTGCATGTGTGAAAGGGTCTTTTGTTGTTTACTTCACATTCAAACACATTTACGACTCGCCAGCTCGTCTATTATTCATCAGGAGCGAACCGCTCACCCTGGATGTCTAACAAAGGCACTGGAAGGCTCTTTGAAAAGTTAGTTTTTTTAAAACGGGCAGGTGGGTGGATGTGTCGAGCTGATCTCCCTCTAAGCGAGGTGAAGGTGGTGGGTTGCACAGCACACAGTTGTTTACTGTTGCACTCCCACAGCGTGTTCACATGGGACACCGTCGGCGTCTCAGATGAGGTTGCTGCCCCAAGCCACCTCAGTCCACACATGTAATGTTATTGAGTTCCATCTATGTTTTCTTTGCACCTTTTTTTCTCTAGTCTCTATAATTAATTGGGAGGTGTGGTGCAGCAAACAAGTCACCCGAGTTAGTACTTTGTTTACCTGAAGGTCCCATTCCAAGTATCCAAACCACCAGTCACAGCCCAGACGAGATCAGAGTAGGTGGGTTTGAATGCCGAGTTGGTTCTTGAGGGCATGTTTAACCTGTAACGCAGGGATTTACTCTCCCGAGGCGAGGCCAAGTTGCCCCCCATGCTAATGCATCAGCTTACAAGACAAACACACAGCCACAGTGAAAACGTTGCTAATCATATCCCGAGGGTTGAACACCAATGATGAATCCATGAGTAAAATGTGTTGATGTTTACTGACGCTTACCTCTCCTTTTGGACGTGTTGCCAGATATCGCATGTACAGAAAGAGTCAGACCACGGGCTTCCCGTCCCTGATCACCATCTTCTCTGCACCCAACTACCTAGATGTCTACAACAACAAAGGTAAGGATAAAGACTATCAATCTTCAGTGGTTCATAACCACAGTGTCACATTCACGAGTCGCCTCAAGGAGACAAATCACCTTTACAGACGGTGTTTCTGGGTGGGAGACCCGCTGTTGGTCTCAGAGTTGTGCATTTAATGGCAGCATTGAGACATCTTGACATCACAGCAGGAAGTAATTAATAATATTATATGTGGGCTCATTCCATTTAAGAGATTCAGAGCCCAGGTAGTACATGCCGGCTGACATCGCTGACTGGGACACTTCAATAGAATGGAGCCTTCATTAATGTTATTAGTGACATATGCTGATCCTGCAATTACAAGTGAAAACATGGGTCGCAAAAAAGCCCCACTGTTTCATCTCCTGTTTCTGTTTTAAAAATGGGCCGAGATTGCATTGGTTTTGATGAATGCGCATTTTTTTATATATTTAAATAAATGAAATATTTTGCTATCCTTTAAGTTAATAATAATGCTTTACATTACCACCTTTTATGGCACTTTACATTTAATCCGATATGGTATTCAAGCGGTCTTCAGGAGTCTTAAACTTCACTTGTACAGTGTGTCCAGCTGTTGGACAGCCATTCCCCCGTCATCCATGGTACACAACATTTTGTCACAGTATTGTCCTTGTTCAGTGACAAAAAAGCTCGACGCTGCAACACTGATTTTGGTCAGGTCAATTCAGGGACGATGCTGGGCAGAAATGCAATGGCCGGGTGCCGATTGATTTGGCACCTGGTGGCGTCCTATGCTGTGCTTCGGTGCCCACACAGCAAGATAGGCTTGCCTTTGTGCTGTGAGTCAGCACTTTTCCCCGGAGAACAGACAGTATCTGCTTTGGCTGTGGGGGCATGTTTGGATGGAGGCGGCGGTGGGCAAACCACAGGAAATGGAAATGGGGAAGGAAAGAGTGATGGTGCTGGTGCACGCTGTTTCGCAATTGCTCTTGTGATGAAATGCCGTAACAGAGCTTTATACTGCAGCGCTGCTGTTGTGAGTATGTTACACAGGGGAGCGGGGGCTGTCCCTTTCGGTTTTCTTTTGGCCCATTTGCAGGTGCGTTTCTTTGATCTGAGATTAGGTTGCATTAGTTTACTCTTTTCCCCATGAGCTGCCTCACTGCCTCCTTCCCTGCACAATAAGGATAGTCAAGAAACAGCGTGGCAGTTTGCCCGTCTGGATCGTTGTTTATTATTAGGACCCCATTTGTTCCATGCCAACTAATCTTCCGAGGGCTCACAGTCAACACAACACAATACAAACAAACAGACAAAGTGATGTCAAGCGCATGTTGTTTTCAGTTTTGGCAGCCAGTTGCCCGATAAATCATTTGCACCTCTCGAGCTCAATATGGAACAGTAAGTATCTCAAATGATTTGGTCTGCACCCTGTTGCTGCAACTGCCTGACCTTCAGTTGATAAAATGCCTCCCATTGCAAGAGTGGTTATCAGAAAGAAAAAGATTACTCTGTTTGTTTTTTAGAACTGACTTTATTTAGGCACACAGATACGTCTTACCTGGCAGGACTACATGTTCTTTATTTCCCACATCATTCACTGTCTGCTTGAAAATGAAACTCTCTTGTCATAAAGTGGCAACATCTTTGGCTTAAAAGACTAGTATAAGTCCCAAGCAAACAATCAACCGTCTGTTAGAGCTCTTAAAACTTCAACAAGTTGTGGTTATGTGATTTACATGGTTCCCAATTCACTTTATCAATCATCTGTTTGATGTATTTTCCTCCCAAAGCTGCACAATTCCATTGAACAGGCACGGCTAACCAATACAGCCCCATCAGTCCTGTTGATGCTCTTCTAATCAGTCATGTGGGTGGGGTTCACTGGTAGACCCAAAGCCTCTGTAATGAATTGGTCTGCTCTTAGCTTCTTGCCGGAGCTGGAAGCCCACTGAGCATGTCCCGTGATTGATGGCCAATCGAGTTGGCACATAAATCTTAAAGGAGAGGGAGGAGGCATCAGCAGGGTCCCATCAATATAGTGCTGGGAGTTGGCCAGATTACCAATGAGACCTGAGGGGGAGGGGGGTGCCCCTCCCATCAGAGAGGCGGAGGATATCCATGAGGCACCACAGACGGGCAAGGAAAAACTCCTCCAACTTGTAGCTGAGTCAGGATAATCAACACATGACTGATGCACAGGATGTGATTTTATAAAGATAAAGTCGAGGATGCCACCCAGACCTGCTTTTTTTTTTTTTTTTCTTTTTTCTTTTTTTTATCAGATCAAACTGTTGGCTTTGCATTAAGTGTCAGGTGCTGACCAGCTGTCCATCGCAGCCTGCACACTGCACCCCCGAGCTGCCAGGGGAGCTGTGTTAAACGAAAACACAGCAGCAGTGATTTAGCAGTTTTCACTGTTTGAGCTTTGAGTCCTGAAGTGACTGCAGTGTAGAGGGGGAGACGGAGAGGAGGGGGGTGCAGTTGGCAGTCGCACACTTTGGAGATTGCTTGCGGTTTTGTATTAATGGAATGTTTTCTGCTGCATCATTATTGACTGGCCTCAAAAGCCATCAACCGAATCCTAATGGTTATGGTGCTTGGATGGAATAAAAGCTAAATGACAGTGATGCTGCCGACGCTGTTGATGCTAATTGTTGTATTGCAGCCTTGAGACAGTGACGGATTGGTTGTTCCACCTCACACCTGTTAATCCTTATATAACTAGGTCTGTCACAATTAGGGATGTTAATAATTAATGTTAAACCGTCAACCCACGATTAGTGCGTGACGCTATCAGTTTTACAATAAACCAAAATAGAACAGTTGCAGTTTTGGGCTGACCAAACCTCGGAGGAGCGGCTTGTCACTAAAATAAGAATAGCCGGTACACGTTAAAGGTCAGCCCACCTCAAGTGAGCTTGAGGTGGACTTGTCGCTCGCTTCGGGGCTAACCCCCTTCACAGTAATCAGCAGGTGGCGAGCAGGACACGGGAGCTTGGCTTGGGTCTGGGGAGTTGTATCATTTATTCACTAACAAATAAACTGTGCACACACTGCACTTCCACGCTCACAGCTATAGCGTTAATATCTCTCCGTCAGACACACACACACACACACACTTGGTGTAAACTAACAACATATTAGCTATAAGTTGGATACAAGTAACAACAACACTCAATCGGCTTAAACACTAAATTTTCCCACATCGGAACTGCGGACGATAAGTCCATAACGTAATTGTCTTACCTATGTATAACCGAATACATGTCTCGTTCCTCTCGTGTTATCGATGATGGAGTGGAAACTTAAATGCATTTCTTTCTTTTTTTTTTTTAAAGAGAGAACGGGTCAGGACTCTGGTTCACTGACGGGTCAAAACTCAACACAATTTTGTCCACAGTTTCCTGCCTGCGGTGATGATTTGTAGGTAGTAGAGATGAGGTGGATTTGAAGAGAAAGGAAATGGAGTGGCATCTTTGGCTCCTGGCCCCGCCACTAGAATAAATAGCGGGGTGGAAGCTCGGGCAGGGATGACACCACGAGAAGAGTATCCCTGGCTGCAGATGCTCACCCATCTGTTATCACTCCGCTCATTACTGGGCTTCCCTTCACTTTCCTGTAAACATGGTTCAGTTACAAAACTTTTCACACTGCATCAAACAAGAGAGAATACCAATGTGATGTTACGCAGGACGGGATCGGTTATGGGTCATTGCTGAGAGGCTGAACATGTAGGGTTCAGTGTTGTTTATTCCAATAGTGCTTATTGATTTGAGTCATTGTTCCCATTCTCATCATATTTTTAAGTAAGAAGACTTACCAACATACGTTATTGAGCTATATCCATTAGGGGTGTAGGTCACAAGTACAACAATACGATATTTGCAGGTACAAAGTCACCGCCACGATACCATTTTATTAGATTATATGAAACAAACTTCGATCGATATGAAACAATATCATATGTGAATTTACACAATCGGTTACATTTATATCAACTAAAATAAAGCAACTAAAATATGATTTGACAATTTCATTAATGGGCTCTGGAGGAAAGATTTGATATACATTGGTGATGATATGTATATCGATTACACCCCTAATATCCATGACAACTGAGCCAACTCTGTCCACTGAAGAAGACCATGAGATGTGGTTGAAAGGCCCATTTTTTTAAAAAGCTAGCCAGTGGACCTTCAGTTAACATTTTCTACTTTCCAACCAAAATGATTTGAAATCAAAAACTACGTGTCAGGGTGTTTTCTCCCAGCCCCGTCCTTCTGTGCACATGGCAGCTGCCCTTTTTTCTCTGCTCCTGCAAATGTTCTCGTTGATTTATCAACTGAAAATGAATTGTTCGACTGCACACGGACTACATCCAGACCCTGCCGTCCACATGCCTGACATCAAATGGAAGTAGAGCACTAAATGAAATGGAGCGGTGAGGTCTAAAGGGCCGGCCTGGAATACTAATCCAGGGGAACTTGATACAAGAGGCCTTCGAAACAGATATGCAGTCAGCAGAAAGCGTCAGGGCAGTGGGAATCTCCCCCTCGTCTCAAAGCAGATTTAACAGCTGTTACCGGGGAAACCGACTCAAGGCACTCCCTTATGAATAATGAATGAGCGGGCGTCGCCTCGCAATATCTGTGTTACCGTGGCAGCAGGCTTGGCCTCAGCTACCCTGCTCACCCTGCAGCACCAGAGCAGCAGAGACATCTAGTGGCTGCCATGCGGCGTTAAAACTCCCAGCTGCTCGCCACAAAGGCAGCGTCCTCCTGCTGGACGAAACAGAACTTTGCATATAATTTGTAGCAAAGCATGTTTTGATAATAGCGAAGCAGCAAAGTGCTGCTCCTCTCACGTTTATCTGCATGTATAATGCAAAACCCCAAAAAAGAAAGTGGGCCCTGACCAGCTCTCCCAGAGCTCCCCCAACATGTTTGTGTTGTACGGGGGAGTGTGTCGGGTGTGCCTGTTCCTTTTAAAGGGAATCCAATTTGAAGGAGGTATGACAGGGGAGCTGACCTTCTCCCCCGCTCTGCTTTTTTCCCTCCAGGCTTCCATTGCTGCATTCAATCAAGTGCCTCGACCAATGTTTATGCAGTATGTGATGTTTATGCAATGCCTGCCCACGCGTGCGACTGCTTTCATGTACGCCAACGCACACGCATAAACACCCACAGCCTCGTCTGAGTGGAGTGTGTCAGAGTAATACACTGCTTCTCTGATTGGGCTTTGTTTTGCTCATATTCATAATAACGGTACAATAATTACATAGTTTATGGATGTTTGGTGAACAATAACTAAGTATCTTGAACTAACTAGAATATTTCCATTTTCTTTATACTTCTACTCTACTACATCTCAGAGGCAAATATTGTACTTTTGACTCTAATGATACTAAATATAATTAACAAATACTTTATTATGTATTATTATAGGTTAACATTAAACTTTGTTGAGCCCTTGGTGAAATTCACAAGCTACCCAGCAGTATATAATGGAAAAAAAAAAATTGGTAAAAAAAAA
>CALSCE010010667.1:6372515-6385909 GCA_943593645.1 Bovichtus variegatus | reverse complement strand
TCTCTCTCTCTGTCTCTCTCTCCCTCTCTGTCTCTCTCCCTCTCTGTCTCTCTCCCTCTCTCTCTCCCTCTCTCTGTCTCTGTCTCTCTTTACTCATACACACTCTATAAACATCACCCAGGCGTGAACCATATTGAACTTTTTAAAACATATAAACCTCATTCAAATCATTTTAGTTGATCCGCTTTATTTTCTCATTTCCTTTCCCTCACTTTCACTTTTCTGTTTCCTCTAAAGCTCATTTCTTTTTCAGTTTTTGCAGCCATTTCCACTGTCAACTATTTAGTTAATTTTCACTATGTTGACGTTCGGATTGTTCTCCCCTTTGTCTCTCAGGAACTTGTTTTTGTGCCTGTATAATCCTTTCATTGCCCTGCTCTTTATCTGCTATTGTTTCCATGATATTTCAAACCTCTCTACTTTTCACATATTTCTGTTGCATTCTCTTGCTTTATTTCTCTTTCTCTCTCAAAGATGTTGTCACTACCTTGATTTACTTCATCTAATTTCTCTTTTCTATGTTTTTCCAGAGTTTTGTGTTCAAGGCATCGCTTTTCTTTACATTTGTTGTGCTTTCCTGCCTATTATTTGGCCGTCTGCCCCTCTCCGCCACCACCTCTTTCATTCTACAGCCATCCACTGATCTCTCTGTCCTTTGTCTTGTCTTCTCTTCTGGGGGTGTTTCATGAGAAGGACAGCTAATATATCCCCCCAAAAAAGGTACAAACATTAGCCGTAATGGTGTGTGCAGAGGTCGATGTACTTTTGTCCGGTGCTTGTCTGTCAACTAACAGCACTGTTTCAAGCTCCTTCTAACACTGAGTCTTTCTATTCCTCTCTCTTTAATTATTTTACACAAAGACGTGTCAGTAGCGTTACAGCTACATGCTCCTGCTTCAGCTAAGGCCAAGTCCACTACAGCCTATTAGGGCCATTGTAGGTCAAATAAATAATAATGACGGCGCTGGGGACGGGGTTAAAGTAAATGTACGACAAAGAAAACTTTGATATTCTCTGAGATTATAAAGTCATAAAGCAAAGTAAAGCCATGTGGTCCCTTTTTCTCTTAAATGTACTACTTTATTCTCACAGAATATCCCTAAAACAAATGCGGGGCCTTAATACGCTGTCGTAGAAATCTGACGAACAAAAAAATATTTCCGGAAAGGTTTGTCATTAGCTAAAGTAATGTACGAGCAGGGTGGATAATATTTTCAGTAATAATGCTGTAAACTAGACATCAGACTGTCAACTCTTTCCCCTGCCTTTCACCACATCAGCTTCATTTCCATCCTTCATACTTTAAACATTTTCCAAGCTGGCTCCCTGGGGCCTTAAACAAAGCTTTGTTTTCCAGTCCAGGAAAAGTCCTGTTTGGGTCGCTGCAACCAAAACACAGCAAAGAAAAATTCATATAGAAAAGACGTGTTTGGACAACAGATGATGCAACCGATTCAGTAGTACAAGTACTGCCTGGGGGGGAAATAGTATGCAGGAGTTAAAGGGACTGTAATTGAACAGCTCATGGAACAATACATAACTTCAATAACCACAATGTGCATCGTGTTCGTCTGATCTCTTCTGGATTCAACTAATCGTCCAAAAGAGTCGCTCCGTCTTATCGCATTTACTAAATGTTATGGGAAACACGGACAATGAAGTCTTGATAACACTTCCACAGGACATGGTTTGGTATACACGAGTCACGGTTTGAATGTCTGACCTCTGACCCCTCCAGGTGCCACAGCTTCTGCCCGTAAGGAGGTCATCCGCAACAAGATCCGTGCCATTGGCAAGATGGCCAGAGTATTTTCTGTGCTCAGGTATGCAAACATGTACAAACTCCCTTTTACCTTCAATACATTTCCGTTACAAGAGATTGAATTTAATATTTAAAGATGCACATGAACAGCAGGTCAAATGAGGAACCCACAGAGTCTCAGCTCCACACATTGTTTTAGTTTAGTTAGTTATTATTATATATTATATGTTGCTCTGGTCCTGCCTGACGCTAATATATATATATACATTTTTTGGAGAAACTGTGGAGCTTTTTTTTTTTTTTTTTTTTTTTGACATCCTCCTGGATCCATCTTTTTCATATACGATCACGTCATCATTTCTGTCACATGGATTGTCTGTTGTATTTTTTTACTATGTTGTTTATTCTGTACACGCGTCATCTACTGCACGTCCGGCCGTCCCGGGAGAGGGATCCTCCTCAATCTCTCCCGGTGGTTTCTTCCTTTTAATTGTTGGGTTTCTTTTGGGGAGTTTTTCCTTGTGCTGCGAGGGTCTAAAGACAGAGGGGGTCGTATCCTGTACAGTCTGTAAAGCCCACTGAGACTAATGTATAATTTGTGATATTGGGCTGTATAAATAAACTTGATTTGATTGTCCAAAATAAAAGTGTCCTGAAGGAATGTACAGCTCCTGTAGTAAATGTATGTCTGATGTTTCAGAGAGGAGAGTGAGAGCGTGCTGACGCTGAAGGGACTGACCCCCACAGGCATGCTACCAAGCGGAGTGCTGTCCGGTGGCAAGGAAAAGCTGCAGAATGGTAAGACTGTCACCAAGTACCCCGAGACCCCCCATCTTTGTCCCCCAGAACGGACTCTCACTCACGCATAAATCCCCCTTACGCAGCAATACTCTGAATGAAGTGCTAGCTCAGTGTTTAGGGAATACTATATATACAGACCCCTTCCTTGTTCCCGCAGTCATGGGCCAGGAATTAGAAATTGCTGCCTCAGAGTAAAACTGTCAGTGTAGTTAAATGTTTCTGGCAGCTTCACTCAGTATCCTTTCTGCGTGCTTTAGTTAAATATGTCGAAGCCATAACAGCTGTAGCTTTCTTTCATCTTTAATATCGTTCAGTGTTTCTTCCTGGATAAATGACGAGAGAATTATTAGAGTTATGTTCCCTACAGATAGTCTCCTCTTCCCAAACAATGCCAGATACAGTCTGCAGATCTTCTTTGTCCCTTTGTCTGCTCTAATGTGTCTCCCTCCTGATGTCTCGCATTAATATCTTGTCTCCCCGTCCCCGTCTCTTTCTGTATTCCACTGGTTTTATCTCAAATATTACCTGTATCTTTTTCTTTCTCCTTTCTTTCTAGAAACTGCAGGTATAATCGGTTGTGCAAGTATTCTGTTGTGTTATTTTGTTTCTTTTTCTGTGAGACAAGTTTAGAGTTCAGTCCACCCTCTTATGTTGAATTCCAAACACTCCCTAAATGAGTTTGACGTGCTGCTTCAGCGAGGAAGTAAAGGCTTTCTGGAAAGTCCTTTACAAACGCAACCAAATTTACTTGGGACTCCTGACAGAAATGGTCACTTTATTGTCCAAATTTGAGTGCTAGTTGTGGATCTCAGCAGTGCTCCGTCGGGATAGACGCGGGACTCTCTGGGATTCAAAGGATGAATTGGAATTGACACAAGCAACTGTGAATGAAAGGGGGATAGCTGCTGTCTGCCTTTCCTTTACAAAACAAAGCAGAAATCCAGACAACTTCCCTCGCCTCTCACAGGTTCTCACACATCAGCTAGCACTTTCCTAGATACACACATAAATACGTTGCACACAGAAATCACACATGAAGCAATAGTGTTTATATTGAAACGCAAAATCTCTTATCTCTATAAGCATACTTTACTTTAAAGTGAGCGTATGTAACATTTTCTGAACGGCGCCCCCTGTGGAAACGAGAGTGAGAGCATGTTCCACTACGTGTTACACTAGAAGTCAGGACACGAGAATCTTCTGGTCATACCAGACAAAGTAACGCTATAGCAGCAAAACGTCTAATTTAATGCGATTGAGCAAGAGTATTTTACTGATTATAAATTCACATTTTTATTTCTAACATGAAAGAATGTGTAATTTTCACTTCAAAGGACGTTAGCACTCGGTTTAAGTTTTAACATGACATCCACATGATTGTGGAAGATGCAGGTAGCTGCAGTACCATATAAGGGCAGGGGGAGCGTAATATTCTGAGATTTAAATCGGAAATTTACAAGTAAAAAAACGTGGATATTCGCTGAGATTAAAGTCGGAAATTATCGAGAAAAAACTCACAAATCTACGAAAAAAAAGTTGTAATACTCTGAGATTATAAAGTTATACATTTGTGAAATTCTTGTTGTTGATATAAATCATGGAACCGACAGAAACCACACGGTGCACAGATTCTGAACTGGGCCCGTTTGAAATTGCATCACGAGTTCTGATTTGCGGCCTCCTGTTGGAGGAGGAGACACTGAGATGGAACAAAATAACTTCTGCACAAAGTTGGTTATTCTGCGTATCTTAATGAGGGAGGATGGGACGCTCTCCTCTATGTCAGCCCCACTTATTAAAGCTGGAAGGAAACGGCTACTTTTTCATTATTTTTACATTCGGGCACAAAGTTACGGCTCTAAACACTAATTCTAAATTCCTAGCATGGATCATATCCGATGTAAATGGATAGTAGACACAAATACCATCTTTCGTAAATGACTTTCAGCACAACATTAACTGTATTCTTGGAGCTCAATAAGAGCTTTGAAACCACTGAACACACCTCCAGATTAGTGTTTCCACAGATGACCTGTGGTGGTCCTGAGGATTAACATGTGTGATGATGGCAGTTGAAGAGTATTAGTTCTTGGAAGCAGCTGACACTAAAGAGAACCGCAGTGAAGGCAGAGTGATGTTCAGAGATTCCTGTTGCAACATTGGTAGAATCACATTGCTCCCCTCCTTTAAGCAGACTCCAGTGTGCTTCTACTGTAATGTTGACTCCATCACCCATTCTGTTTTACAGTCTGTTGCTCTCGTATCTTTCTGTACTTCTTCTCTCATCCTCATGGTAGTATGTCCTGTAGTCTTCAGTACTGTATAGCCGTTACTTTGCTGTCACCTCCTGCCTCATCCTCCGTGTCTTTGTGTAAAGCTGATTTACACAGTTGTACTGTATGTTAATTTATAAGCTCAAAGACGACCGTAAGGAATTGGTAAGTGGTTAAAACACCAAAGGTCCCCCCCCTCCCCGCACCCCCACCGCGCACTTCACAAAAGTAAGCCAGCATTTTTGATATTTCATATCAAAAGATGCCAATCCTGCAGTTCCAGATGCCGCTTCATGTTGCACAGAACACAACAGTAACGCTGCTCCATGTGTCTACAGTGCTTCGATTTTACATTAACAAATAAGCCACCGCCATAAAACCCACAATGCCATGCACCTAAACCTTCTTCCTGTTTTCCATCCGTCCTGTTTCAACTCTCCCTTCCACATGTTTGCTCTTATTTGCGTAATCGTAAAGAACTAATATATTTCCAGCTTTAACGTGTTGTATTTGCTATCGATGTTTGTTCCTGCATTATTATTATTGTTATATATATATTTATTTATATATATATATTGTTATATTTTTTCTACCACCCCATTGATTCGCTTGTCAGACTTTTTACCTCAAAGATGCAATCCTCTCCATGAGGTCGTTCGCTGCCACAAACACGTGTCACCTTCCCTTTACAGATCTGGAACTCATCACAAAGCTAAGGCTCACCCCTCTTCCTCTCCCTCCTCCTCCCTCCCTCCTCCTCTCCCTCCTCCTCTCCCTCCTCCTCCTCTCCCCACTTTGCTAACATCCATGTGTCCCTTGTCATAAAATGTGGAGATGACGTTAACCTTTGTTGTCGGCATTGGCTGTCTTTGCTGCTCATTGACTTGTTCCTAGGACAAAATGAACTCCTCTGCTCACTTCTCTCATTCGTTTTGCAACCCCCCTCTTCTTCTCTTCAGCTACTATTGAAGCTATTGAGGCTGACGAAGGTAAATGGGTCCGGCCGCCCTCTTCTGTTGCTTTTCATGGCAATAGACAGGGGGCTCCGCTGGGTTTTCATTCATCTCGCTGGTGCTTGATTAGAGTGTGTTGGGTGTTTGGGCTAACAAAAATGTGGCATAGTATTAACCGAGAAAAAGAAGTAAGTCGTTAGGAAATCCTGTGGTCACAATGTTTTAAAGGGGAATGGATTTCATAGCACAGATTTCAAAATCACACTGGGATTTTGAGTGAGTGCAAAGCAAAAGTATTGAAGGTTGTTGTTAGTCGACACAAAAAAATGTATAATGTATTTTTGCATTTCCTAGAAAAAATTCAACACCTACATTTGTACTAGTCTAGAAAACATGCTAAAATAACATTATAGCGACGATTTGCTTAAAATATCACTGTGCTTTCATCTTTCCTGGAAGATTATTAGATAATCACTTGAGGAAGTGCACACTCACACTCGCACACTGTGGGAGGTGTAAATAAATGGCCATCATTAGGTCATCTGGCAGCTGTAACAAGCTTCCAGCAGATACCAGAGACACGCTGGACCACGACCATACCTCGAACTCATCCAGGTAGATCTGGTTAATATGTTGATAAAGTTACATCTAAAGCTGAATAAAGCTTGCCAGAGAGGGAATCCCTTAAACAAACACGTATTTCATTCAAAACTCTCAACATTGTGACTGTTCTGTGGCTCAGATAGTGTAAACCCTGCTCTGCCCTCACAATGCAGTGAAGTCCTGCTATGAAAGCTTAAAGTGGTATTTCCCCTTTGAAACAACTGAAGCAGTTGTGCATTGTTGTTGCTGTTGTATTAATATAATAATACTACAGTTTTCTTTCGAGTTGAATCTGAATTAATAGAGACAAACGCTCCACAGGAGGCTTTGAAATCCAAATTGGATTCTCCCTAAAAAATCTTTTTTATTTACATCGCCTTTGGCGCAAGAGCAACCTCAACTGTGGATTAAATAGTAGTTTGCCAGCTGCTATTTACGTTGGAATTGTCCAGTACTTCCTCTTTAGCCCCACAGAGGACAGTCAGTGTTGTGTCGAGACTCCTCTGCTTCTCTCATGTGGATCCTCTGTGGCCCTGCTGTGTCGTGTTTCTTTCCTGTGAGCTGCTAATAACCTGTGTCTGACGTGTGCTATGCAGCAACACAACTACGCTACCCATCATGCCCCTCTCCACACTCCACAATTTGTCGTCTAAAATGATGCCCCCCCCCCCCTTCATTAGAGTAAAGGGTCATCTCTTTGTAATCATAGTTATTACCATTAAGACCCCCAGCCTTTATGAAAGGTGGAAGTAACAAATTGCAACTTTTTTGGAGTTAAAATGAGCCGAAATGAAACCGGATCCAGCTGAATATTGGAGCAATAAGGCAGCGCTGAGGCCTGAGAGCTCAGTGAGACACTAACACTCGTAGTTCTTCTAACTCCATTATTCAGTTGAATCTTGTTTCTATTGAACTCTACCCCGTATTGTGACCTCCACCCCTCATAACCTCCCGTCAACCCTTAATTAATTGCTGCATGCTCCAGCAGACTAAACACGTGGTTAGCACCCAGTACCTGTAGTGTCTTTGTACATGAGCTCCGTCTCAACGTGGTTCTATTTTGTGGAAGTGAATGTCTCAGTGGGCTCCACTAGTGTTTGTTTTTTTTATTTCCCCCCCCCCCCCTCGTTCTTTTTTGTCTCTTTCTCCTTCTGCCCTTTTTGTTGTTTTTAATCTGTGACGTGACGGGGTCATCTGGAGGTTTGGGTCCTCAGGTGTTCTGAAATGTGCCTGAGTCACGATATCATTTAATATTTTAGTATCTATACAATGTTTAAGATTTACAAAACGGTGCTACAAGCTATATAAGGCCATTTTATTTATATATATATATATATATATATATATATATATATATATATATAATCTCAGATTCTGATTAAAGGGATTGATGGCACAGTGAAAACCTGTTGACCCTGATTCCAGGACTACCCTCTATAGATTTAGAAGGATTATTTAATCCTTTTGTCTGTGCAGTTATATCATTTTTGTAACTCTTGATAAATGGTGTTAATGTTTTGTCCTTTCATAAAAATGAGTTATATCCTTTTCTAAATAATTGTTCATTTGTTATTAAACTACTAAACATTCAAAATGACAAATATGTAAATATGCTGTGCGATATATGCTGCTCTTCATATAAAAAAACACAACACATTTAATCAATTATATTGGCGGTTGAAGGTTTAGTATTATGAATAATACAGATGTGTGTCGCAACATACACATCATACACATCATACACTTCATACACATCATACACTTCATACACATCATACACTTCCCAGTTTCAGGAATAGGATGACATTTTGGGAAATCTGCTTCTTCACTTCCTTGCTGAGAGTTGAGGCCTTTTTAAAGAGTTTTCTCGAGTTTTCTCAAGTTTTTTTCATGAGATTAATTCGCATGTCAATATATATTTTTCAAACTGTGGTTTTGGTCAAGAATACTTTAATTTGACGCGGTGAAAAAGCGACATGTTTTTCCGGGACAAGATCGGAGGCGCCAAAGTCCGAGCGAAGACGTCTAACTTTATTACTCATTTCAACCTTGACAGCTCAGATCCACCTCTTCCGATCTTACCTTTCACAATAAGAGCTCTAGATATATACTATTCACAGTGAGTATTTTCTCTCATCTCTGTGTGTTCAATATGAGTCTACAGTCAGCTGCCGCTTTGCTTCGCTAACTTTCAGCGAACGCTTAAAATATCTTGTCAAATCTAATTCCACATAATGTCACACGTTGTTGTTGTACTGTGTTTATTGTAGGGATTAAACAAACATCATTTAACATGTTGAATAGTGGGCTTTAGAGGTGCTGATTTGCCAGGCTAGCTGTTTCCCCGTTTCAATACAAGTGAAAGTTATTGCAAATCCTTCTCATCCAACTCGACCTAAGAAAGCGAATAAGCGTTTTTTCCAAAATGTTAAACTGTTCCTTTTTTAAAGTGAGGTCTTTAGGGATGAACCTGATGCAGGTTCACGTACTCATTTTTCATGACTTGCAGTTGAAATAGCCAACAGCTTCTCAGATGCCGTCTGTATGTTGTCGTTTCCTCAGTTCAATATTTACAATTCCATGAACCGAGACCAAAGATAAGCCAAATCTGGAGATGTGTGGGTGAATGTGAGCGAGTGTGACCCCATTCTATTAATCATTTCATCGCTCCCCTCTCAAATCGCTCCTGATTTCTCCCCTGTTTTTTTTTCCTTTTTCTTGCATCTCAACAGCCATCAAAGGCTTCTCGCCCCAGCACAAGATCACCAGCTTCGAGGAGGCGAAGGGTCTGGATCGCATCAACGAGAGGATGCCGCCGCGGCGAGACGCCTTGCCCTCCGACGCCAGCCTCAACTCCCTCAACAAGGCCCTGTCCTCGGAGACCAACGGCACGGACGCCAAGGGAAGCACCAGCAGTGGCAGCAACATCCAGTGAAGGCCAGCAGCAGGCGCCACCTCGGCCAGCGGGGCTGCCCTGCCCACAGCCTCGTCACGGCCCGCCACCGCAGAAGAGGGGCAAAGGGTGAAGGAGTAGAAAGGAAGGGGGAGTGTTGGATTGTGGAGGGGGTAGGCATCTATGGCTCACACTGGGGGGACATCTCACTTTCTAGTTTTTGGATATGCCTTCAAAATATTAGTTCATAGTCAAATCTGCTAAGTTATTGCCGGGTCACATTTCTGAACGTCAGGCCTTTAATGTGCTTGATCCTCCACCACACCGCAGTTAGTCAGAGAGAGAGATCTGAAAGGTGATTTATTTTTCTTTTGTTTCTTGAAAGACCCTTGCTCATTTACACAGAAATGGAAAGCCGTGTAACTTCTTACTAACTATTGTACGTTTACAAAAATACAGCACTAAAAAGGACGGAACATGAGATAATGTTTTTAACATATAAGGGTGTACAAACTAAATAAGGACTATTTATTGATAACTTTTTTTTTTTTTTTTGCTACTCTTATAAAATAGCTCTGAAATTAATTAGGCAGTCTTAAAAAGAATGTTGCAATGTTGTCGAAATGCCAAATAATGGAACGTTTTATGGTTTTGTACATATTATGCTTACCTCAGGTTCTTTTGGTGTGTGCTTTGACCTGATTTTTCTGTATAATGGCTAAATAACTCGGTAATGAATACCTATTTTCTTGAGTTTCATAACTGGAATTTACATTTATCTATCTATCATTTGCAAATATGTTTATTTTTTGTCTCTTTTGGAAGGGGGGGGGTAGATTTATCGTGGCTTGCTGGAATTGAGTGTTCATTTTTCTCTTTTTAAGTATTGCGAACAAAGTAAAACTAGAGATCCTATATTGTGTAAAAAAAAGAATACAATAAACTTAAAGTGTCTGCCTATGCATGTTTTATAAAAATCAAACAAAGGAAATAGAAAATCTGAATACCATGGCTGTGGAGGCCTGTTTTGAAATATATTGCGCTTTAGTGAACATATACTGGAAACGTATACCTGCATACTTTCAATTAACACCATGATGCTCTATGCCTTCAACTTTTTTTGTAATTGAAGCATTTATCTAAGATGGATGATGAGAAATCATATTTTTAACCCGCGCTTGTAAGTGCACACAGTCCAATTAAGCATGTTTGACAATTCTTGTGAGGTGTGTGGTTACATGTGTAACTCAAAAAATGCATGATTAGCTGTTTGTGTCATATAACAGGTAAATCAGTTTTGTTCTGTTTTGTAAATGTGCCACAGAAAGTGTAATTTGATTATTATTACTATTATTATTTGGAGATCTGCTTTGTATATCAGTTACAGGTTTGATACTGCTCAATACTTTAAGATGAAACAAAAAAATAACTTTGATCTTTTTTAAGAACTGCTTAAGTGCCCAAGTAATTCACTACACGACATGAAGCCTTGCTTTTTGTAATTTAACTTCAAAACTGTTGGCAGAGGCATGCACTTGCAACTATGAAAAGTATTTTATATAACTGTTCAATAAAAATGTGCATGAATTTCAACTTGAAATGAACCCTCTTCTCCTGTATGTGTGTATGTGTGTGTGTGTGCGACTCGGGCTACACATAGTCCCCGTAACAAAGAGCTACGTGATGGTTCGTTTTCCAACGAGGTTACAGGAAACACACTTGCCGTCCCCCAAAAACCTGCAAGGAAACCACAGCCACTAATAATAATAATAATGCATTCACGCGTCAGAGGTCGGGGGGGTGTAGATGCCTAAAACAAGCTTTAAAGTCACTGGTCTCCCCCTCGCGCTGCTACGAGCCTCTGTAAATTCTCTGTAAACACCAGCTTTGTGTTTGGCTCTGCTGTTGCATTTCCTCTCAAACATTTGGCATCGACTGGCCAGTATGTAGATGGGAAATTGCTTCTTGGCAGTTCGGCAAAACAAAAGTGTTTCCTCTTCATCGACCTTAGTGACCTGAAGTTAAGATTGTGCCGGCGTACCCGTGGACACGAGATTGCCGTGCTTCCTCTTTAATGTTTGATTCTATTGCTTTAACTCTGGTATGTTAGAAATGAAACCTAAGAAACTCAATTAAATACATGACATCCAACCTATTTTCTTGCGAAGTTAAATAAAATCCTCCGACCTAAACGTACAATTTAACTAAGCGCCCTGCATGTTCTTGTCCTTGGTTTCAGAAGTGTCTCACTTTGGTCTCTTCAGCTGAAATCAAACACAATGCTCAAATGAAAGGAAGTAAACTCTGGCATCCTGTTTTTTGGGAGGACCAACCTCTTGTAGCCTCGGAGGGATTATATGAAGACCAACTAAAACAAAGACCCTGCATAGCGGTAATTTAAATTAACGTAGTGTGCAGCTGATGCTCATTAGTAGAAAAACTCTTCTGCGTGTCACGTCCACAGCGTCCATAACTTAGTTCAAAAACCATGATGATCATATGAAATGATAAGATGTCTTTACAAAATATCTGGGAGTTAACTCTCTGTTTAACTCATGAATAGAAACTAGTCAGCGGTCTGCATGGTGGCCCATCTGAGGTCCTCTCCATGCCTTCTGGAGGCACCGTCACAAAAACGATGAAGAGCAGTGAAGACGTCATGGCTGGTAATTAAGCGGCTCCCCCGGGCCGTCGGGAGTTTTCTCTTTGTATTTAATTAAGCAAACAAACATTTTGTAATTGTTGGAAATCCCAGGAATAACATGTACCGCCTCGTTTTTCCTCAAAGACAGTAATACAATATAAGCACAATTAGAGAAAACTTTGAATAAAAGATTTAAATAATAACAACATATTTTGAGGATACCAAAAAAAAACACAAAAACCATCAAGAGCATGACATTAATAGATTATAGAAAAGTATTAATAATGGCAGCTCTAAGTAATGAAGTTATAAAATGTGATTATAAATGTGTTTTTATGGAAATGTACAACTGATCTGATAAAAAGATGAAAAAGTGGAAAGATGATATGGATCGAATATTTACAGTCATATTATTTCAATCAGAGGAGCTTTAAACATAAACGCTTTCTTAGCTGTTGAAAAATTTTTATTTTTTTTTCACTTTGTTTTGTTGATGAATGCATGTGACAGATGATATGAATCTGAAAGGTGTGTGTAGCAGAGTGTTCCTGCCTGTGAATATCTTATTCCAAAGTCTTTGTTTTTCTCATCACATTATTACTTACATACAGTTCTTAGTTTTTATTTAAAGTTTGGTTGACTTCCTTGACCTCAGTGATCGCAAATAGTTTTTTATGATTCTCTTCCCAACTGGTCAAGTGGTGTCAGATCAGGAAAAAATAAGTTGTGGGGGTCGGCGACGCATTCACACACATTACTCAAATCTGAGATTCCTGTTAAACGGACATACGTTTGCACCCACTGGCTGCTCTGCGCTGGTCTCCACAGCCACCCACTTGTA
The DNA here is from genome assembly GCA_943593645.1 of Bovichtus variegatus. Lineage (NCBI taxonomy): Eukaryota > Metazoa > Chordata > Actinopteri > Perciformes > Bovichtidae > Bovichtus > Bovichtus variegatus. The sequence continues at coordinate 6,373,139 of CALSCE010010667.1, read as the reverse complement.
CGTCAGGAAGGGAAGCCCGTGTATTTCCGCCCCTTCTTTATCTAAAGGAAGTGCTGAAAAAAGCAGCGCAGCGCGGCAGCACCTTTTCCACTGGCCACTCAGTTGGAGTCCAAGGAAGAAGTCGGAGGAGTTTACAGCCGCAGATTCACCATGAAGACCATCAGGGTTCTTGTCCTCCTCCTGCTAGCATCTGTCCATGTCTTCACACCAGGTAGGGTAACATTCACACTGCTCTGGCTGGGACACGTGCCGTGATTGAACAAGTCTTCAGATCGCTTTACCTAACATAGTTTCAGCCTGTGCAGCGTCTTTACTGATGTGTCATTGTATGTCAACACATTTCCACAATAAGGAGTTAATTTGCTCCATTGTGAGGTTGTGTGTTTGTAGCAATATGTGTTCTGATTGATAATGCTATAAGTTCTACTCATGTTTTATTCTCTGTGATTTAGTTTTGTTTCGGTATGTGCAGAGATAAAGATCACTGTGTCGTTCAAAAGACGCTTTGAACGGTACCTTGGAGAGGTCCACTCAAAGAGTGTGTTTCCGTTCATTCAGCCTGAGATAAGACGTGTGTGTGTGTGTGTGTGTGTGTGTGTGTGTGTGTGTGTGTGTGTGTGTGTG
>CALSCE010010667.1:6347599-6365319 GCA_943593645.1 Bovichtus variegatus | reverse complement strand
AAAAAAAAATGAAAACTGTATTCAAAGCATCATTTAAAGTCATTGAAATTTCCGTAGGACCACACGAAAGCACTGAAGAAACAAACACAGGCAAAGGTATGTACAAAATGACATGCCATCACTTGTGGTTCTACAGACTCATTCTGATGTGTTGATGTAATCATGATTGACTTGTATTGTTTGTATGGTTTATTCAAGTAAATGAATTTATCTCAATATCATAGCATCAGATCAAACCATTGCACCTCCAGGGACAATGAATCCAGGACATGAAACGGATACAGGTGCTGGTAAGTTATAATGTACTGCCATGCTGCATTATGAAGCCATGAATAAATGAAATCATGTCAAATCATAAACCGAACAAGGGACAGTAATCTAATCAAAATGCAATGTTTTGAAAGGTTCTCAGACTGGCAGTGGTGACAAAGGACCCCCTAAATCATGTAATGTATTAAACTGAACTTGTCAGGCACACATGTGTCCCATTATCTGTCCCATTATCTGTCCATGCTTATTGGTGTTTTAAAGACAGATTAGGCTAACAAAGCCCACTATTGACGTTTTTTTGCACTACAATGTGGAGGTTTTGAAGTTATATTATTTGACCTTGTGAAATGGTCAAATCAGATTGATGTTGATGATCGTCTCGTTCAAATTCCACCCGCAGACAAAAAGCTGTGGTGGATTGTGTTGCCCATCCTCCTGGTTGGAGCTGCTGCTTGCATTGTCCTCAAGTTCAAATGCAAGAAGATCCACAATCAGACAGGTAAGTATACAAGTAGGTTGCACAATGTGCTCACATGTATCACACCCGTCTGACCTACTAAAAGTCCCCATAGAACGAAACGGCATTGTCAATTACGTTTTGAAGGGAAACCTATTTTCTCCTGGATTGCGTTTGTTTTTGATATATCACAAATACGTTTTTAATCAAAGTCCACGTGAATCTGCATGGGGACGCAGTCAGGGGGGATCAAACACGGGACTTTCATCCAGGAGAACGGCGTGTGTGTCCCATGTGACGCAAAGACGTCGACATTAATTAAATTAAATTTATGTATGATACTTAACTTAGGTAACAAACAGAATTATTTTAACCCAAACTATCTTTTACTAAACATAACCAAGTAGTTTTGTTTCAATTCACAAGGTTAACCACAGGAAGGTAATCTTTAAGAGATAATCGACAGTAAATAAAGATATTTATTTCTCTAATATTAAAAGAGATCAGCAGAAATACACTTTGTGTTTGTTAATGTCTCCCCCTGTCTTCTCTTCCTCAGAAACAATTGATACTGGAACTGAGAAGTAAGTTTGAACCTTGTAGTTCTAGACTGTATATGAAAAGGCGTGCGAGCAACTAAAGAATCCGTCCCTTTGTCTCTCTAACGCTCCACAGCGCATCTTTCCAGAGCAGAACGGAAAGCACCAAAGATGGAGTCATGCTCCTCGGAGTGAAGTCATCAGGCGGGGAAGAAAATGGTGAGCTGCCTTCCGTCGATTTCCTGTGAGAGTTTCTTACAGTTTCATTCTGTTTGTTCATTCTTCCATCACTCGGTGAAGCCTTTTCTCCAGACACAGACTTGCAATGAGTCTTTTAATATCTCATTGTACTGGCTGGGCTTGTGGGGCTTTGCTGGGCAACAGAAGGTGTTTCCTGTGATTTCGCGCCCCCACCCTCGAACAAGCAGCAGGGCTTGAAAGATAGGGACTTCCGAACATAAACACAGATTATTTTGGACAGGAGCTATTGTGCGGTCAGTAAATGTCAGTGTGCCCGGGCGCTGCCGGCGTGTGCATGTTTGTTGGTGGGGTGAATGCATGTGCATATGTATCATACGTGGTTTGTACACAGACTCATTACCTCTTCACTCCACCCAAAAAAAAAGAATGTGGGCACTAAATGTCCTACATCCTTCCCTAATACAATCAGTCTAGATGACGTGGCTTCAGGGGGAAATGGAGTCATGTTTCAGGAATTTTGCTGAGGAAGAAGGTGTTTATGTTGTTACAGACTACTGGATTTCTTAGCTTTATAAATTCTTATCTGACTGTAAAATGTACTCGTCATATTGCACTTCACACAGATAAAACTTTACGCTTCCCACGTTCAAAGCTCAATAACAAAAACTGCCTTTTCACTGACCTACTGAACTCTACAAACATAAAGATGTTGGTTGAAGTTCTAATTTTGTTGATCACACAGATGTAGTTTCATCACTTATCTCTGTTGTTCTGTATGTTTCAGCTGCGGCAAGATAATTAAAAAAAAGAAGGACAGCAGCATCCAGACTGGACAGGGGGTGACTCACACCTCTCGCCCACACACTGCAGGTCTGAACAAACTGTTTAGATGTTTGATTTTTTTTTTTTTTTTTTGGTGAAACATTTTGTGCGTGGTTCTATATGCTGAAATGAGGGATTGGATCATAAATCTGAGAGTAAGTGAACTCATTTTCAGTCACAATATGTTCCTACGGACGTATTTCAGTAAATCCTCAAATTGATAGAATAGGCTTAATAAATCATTGCCTGTGGATTATTATAAATGAATGTTGATCTATGCGTCCTCTATTCGAGTACTGTCAGACAAACCCAGATTCAGCTGCAGAGCTCCTCTCTGTCTACATGTCGGCCACTACACATTCTCTGTACAGTGCACGGACCTCAGATCCATCACATGTTTCATCAACCACTGTTCATTTCATCGTTTTATAATCACCCTTCATTCGTGTGGATTGCGATGTTTTTTTGCGTGTCATTGAATTTCACTGAAACATATAGGAACAGGCTCTTCTGAGGTGTACTCATTTTTACTTTTCATGTATCTCAGTGAAGTATTTCTTAGAAAGTTGTTGAATATTTCACCATCACCATTTCACCGTCTTCTCCACTGGAAACGTTTTTTAAGCTAACAATCTTTCCTTATACGACAGCACTGAACATTCACCAGCATGTGTGTGTGTGTGTGTGTGTGTGCATCAGGAGGATTTGTAGTAATGCTGGTTTTAAGTTGGGTTGTTTTGTCAGTAAATATAAGCACATGGAATAAGTAAAGGATGCACAGTATTGTATACGAAGACACTGGAACTGCTTTATGTCTGTAATGTTTTGCTCTCTGTCTCAATTTCCTCAATAAATCACAAGAAACGGTTTGGTTGTGCAGCTTCACTTCATCAAAGCAAATCGTAAACTTATTTGGCTGTTAGCTTGGTTTAAGGTCACAAATATTGAATTACTTTAAACAGTTCTTTGAAGTTTTAAAAGTGTTGCTCTGCAAGATATTTGTGGTTAAACCACCCGTCAAAAACCGACATCAGTCAGTTTATGACGGTCAAACTCATCAAAAGCCATTTGCAGCCTTTATGCAAATGTATAAAATGTGAGCTACTTTATGATTGAATTGTTTTCATGGTGTTTTATTTATGCCACACATCACTTTTAATTATGGCAATCATTTTATAATTGGGATGGACAGCATTTACTTGGGGGAGGTTTATATTGGGGTAGATCGTCATCAGATTGTCATATGACTTGACTTGTGACTTGACTTGTGTGACTACGTCCCACCTCTGCGGATCACCACCAACAGTGTCACGTCCGTGCTTCGCCACTAGAGGGAGCAGGCAGCCAGCACTAAACAGCCGCCATGGTTCTGCCCCCATTAGCTGCTCTTCACTGCAGAGAGGTTACATGAGGTTGTTGACAGAGGAGTGAGATGTAGGCGACCGGTGTAAAAATCCACTCTGCTCTGTCTGCATAGCACGCCGCTCATACAGTGCACGGCAGATACGCTCTCAGCTAGATCTGTAAATGCTGATTTTTTTTTATGGAACTAATTAAATGCCACAGTATACATTCATTACTTTTGCCATTTTGTAGGCATGACGTCCATTTTGAATTGATTCCCACACAGGGCAATAAGGACCAGCTCTATCTGTGGCCTTTGTAAACTGAGACTGGGCAACAGCTTCGGCTGTGGGCGCATTTCCCGAGGCAGAGACTTTGAGCACAAGGCCCATCACACACAGCTATAATGCCAGCTGTGTTATGAGCGGACTTACATTCATGCCAAACCTTTCTCCCTCAGTTTGCAGTGTTTAGTCTCCCTCTTTGGGTTAGATATTGACTCATCTTTCAACTTTAAAGTGGATCTAAGTGTCTGAAAATTAAAAATCAATATTAGAATTCATTGCAATCGAGTGCCTTTTTCTGTCAAGAGCCTCGCTGAGCTGAATATTTCCCTTAATAAGCATTCCTATTGATTGAAAGTACATATGCTTCAGAGAACTAATGGGGTAATTTCCACATCCAATATCTAAATCTGTAATATTTGCAACACAGCAAACATGAAAGATTACAACGTGAGAAATGTTTCTCTTAACGTGACTTCCACAGATTGTCTTGAATTCATAAGTGACACAATAAGAGAACCAAATGAAAGCAGAAAGTTCTCAACATTAAACATTTTAGTTAAGCTACTGCGTATTCATAGTTTTATTTCTGTAATTGTTTCATTTGGGATGCCCTAAATTTGAATTTTTTTTTTAATGTGGTATTATCGTCTCCCAATGGAGCGCTCGTGTTTAAACAGAGTCCACCGGCTTCAGGTGGCCTGCAGCCTCTTAAATATTCTATTGCCTCACGCTGCTCACGTGTGCAGAAACTGCACAGTTTTCCCAGCTACCGTGTGACATGTAGGAATGCTGAAGTCAAATTATTCCTACTGTAGGATTTCATTACACCAAAGCTGCAAAAGCTGAAAGGACAAAAGCAGGGTTTTTGTAGGGCTGCAGGGACGTTTATGTACAATCAAGTAACAGTAGATGCTCCTTTTTCACACTTTAGGTTACATCATCAAAACAAAAAGATAAAAATGGCTGAATATTTTGTGTGCTATTATATTACTTGTGTTCATTTATGTTACTTGAGGGAATTTCTTTACTTGTTAGCTGTGTGCAAGGCATGACATGCACAAAGAATACTCCTGCACTTAAAGCCAGCAGAGAAGTGCAACTCAGCAAAAAGGCTCTAGTTGTTCCATTTCATGGGGAGGGAGGGTGGAGGGTGGAGGGTGGACAAGAGGCACGTCTCACTGAGAGCAGTGCCAGCCTGGCAGACTGACACCAGGCATCTTGAAGGGAGATAAAAGAGGTTCATGGAGAGATTAGTTACCTGAAACAGTAGGCTACATGTTTCATCTTTTGGAAACAGGAGTTGGCACATGGAGGAAATTCACCAGCAGATTTTAGTTGACTCGCCTTACTAACACGGGAGTGAAGGTCAAAAGCAGAGGTGCTTCACATTACTGGTCTGCTCTTCTACTCTTTATACTATTGTCAAGGCAAAGATTTATTTGACTTTTTATTAAAGTCCAGCTGAGAATAGCAGTCTTTGCCAGTGTGACGGGAGCACAGAAAGCCACAGACAGATGGGGCTGCGCATAAAAAAGTGCCGTTAAAATAGAGTCCGAATGTAATCCAGAGGCATGGGAAACATCTTAAGCACTGACAACAACACATGGACTGATCGTCAGAGATCTGACAGTTGCTGTTAACACATTATGTCTCCTGAGCTTTTAGCTACAGATTATTATTTCATGAGTTCAGAGGTCATGAGGACTTAATTCTGAACTCTGTCAAACAATATGCAATATGGATCCTGAGACACATTTACTATGTCACTTAAACATGCTGGGTTGTTTGCATGGCAGAACGGCTTCACAACTGTATTAATAAAAGTCCATTTCTTTGCATTATCCTCAAGATAAAATGATTTCCCAAATGATTTTCAGCTGCTGCAGTCTTTCACTTCTTAGCAATGGGAGTAAAGTTGCTCTCACATTTAAATATGGTCATTTCACTGCCCTGAATTGACGGATCGATATGCATCTGCTGGAGAGATTACATGTTGTAATCAGTACTCGACTGTATTTTCATTGTTAACCCTCATTGTTATGGCAGCATCTGCAGATAAGAGCTGGACAATATAGATACAAGTTTCAGGCATTGTGTCGATTATAAAAATAGAAATGTATTCCTCTTCTTACAAGTTTCAGTGAAGCTCACTCTTAAGATTCTGGATTTTAATAGGATACAAAAATATTGAATGTTATTCTCAACTTTACTTGACTGACCTGCAGGAGACGTTATTTTAAACACTCAACAAGACAATTCCTGCTTGTTAAGTTTTTATGATACAGTGTAAAAAGTGGGTTTGTAAATTCACACATTTAGGTCAGAACCACATTAAAACCACGTGATAGTGAGAGCTGTTGCATTTCTCAGCTGTGCTCTTTCTTCAGCATTTGATGAATGTTTAAGCAAATATTGTTTTTATAAATGTGTTTTATTACATCTGACACTAATCATTTTTATTGAGCATTTAAAAAATAATTCTGTTTTCACACCTTTCTCATCTTTACGTCATATATTTTTTTTGCTTATTTTTTACACCCTTAAAAAGGATCAAATAAAAAATCTAATGCAAATGTAACACATATTTCAAGTACAGTAACATGACTAAATATTCCAGTAATCTTTTTCATATTTCATATTTAAACTTTTCACAAATTAATTGTTAAGATAATGAAATATATTCACATTAACAACAACCTGAATGCTTCTTTTTATCCCCTGCTAGTATCAAAGCCTGCCCATGACTTAAACAAAGCTTTGCTTATCCAGCACTTTACAGTGTATGCCTGCATGCACAAAGGCAGTAACACTAGCTAAAGCATGTGACTTTTTCTGAGGCATATCTAGTTCTCGCCATGTGACTGGAGAAAAGCAATCTCCCTCGCCCCTCTCTCTCCCTCTCTCCCTCTCCCCCCCCCCCCCCCCTCCCCCTCTCTCTTGTCCACATTTCCATTACTTTAGCCAGCAGAGCAGAGCTGCTGGGGTTAGGAGGTGCAGATCCAGTTACTGGAGGACATTTCTGTTGAGACAGTGTATGATGAGGGATAAAATACTGATGAGCTGAACAACTGTGCTCAGTGTTTATCTGCCAAATGTACCAACACATACACATACAGTAAGATGAGACATGTTGGCTCGTAAAGTTGCTCCTTCCTTATGTAATACAGGCCGCATGTTTGGATTTGTTTTTGACATCCATCTAGAGAAATGTTTTGCCTAATTTGCACACAATGACATGCCTGTCACTCAGAATAAATTACATTATCTGAGCTTTTTTTTTTTTTTTTTCATATGGCAACCACTAAAAATGCTCCATTCTGCTGCAGGCCCCTGTGCCTGCTGGGATTCAGAGGGTTCATACAAACTCCATGTTCATGCTTTAGCCTCTTATTTCAAGATTATTATCATGTTTAAATGTGTTAATTCTGGTGAAAATGATGTTGTGCTGAAAATGTAGATTGTCTTCTTCAAATATAAAAAAATAATAATTTCAACAACAACACATTAATTTATTATTTTGAATATTGGCATTAAATACCGACATTAAGTAAGTATTTTCCATCATGAGGTATGACCAATATGATGTAATCATATACGAGGTTGGTTAACAATCTGTATTTCAATAGATAGATATGAATTGTTGTGTTTTGGTCTCTTCCATGGTGTCAGTATTGTAAATAAATTAAAAGTAGGGTTGAGGTAGATAAATCCCAATAAAGCTGTTTGTCGAAAAAAACAACTCACTTCACCTCACAAACTTCAATTTTTTATTATTAAACAAAAGAACATACAAGCGACAAACAAGCCAGGGAAATATCGCATCAGACAAAAATATTTTAAAAAAGTATATTTAAAAACAATTGTCTTCTTCTAGCATCTAGCATTTAACCTTGACCATAGCAACACAAATATTCTCCCCAAGTATTGGTCAATCATTAAATTAAATAAAAATTCAAAACGCTAATTTGCAGCCAATCAGAGAAGAGCTACGTTTGACGTCGAGAGGCGCGCTCTGATTGGTCAAACCCTCGGGTCAGCTGAGCTCACTAAGGTATAAATATTCCTCAGAAGTTTCGTCAGCTGCAGTGTGTATTTGTGTCTGTGTTTATGTGTCGGTGTGGGAGAAACCGTCTCAACTAAATTATTTAGCACTAAATAATATTTAAGGTAAGTCATTTAATATTCTTAAAAATAAATGACTGTTAGCAAGGAATGAACAGCTAAAGTAGTCCAGGTGTGTTAGCGGGGGGCGGGTGAGCTTCTTCTTCGTGGCTAACGTTACATTTGACAGTTAGAAGTGTTCACTTCTTCAGGTGCTTTAAAGAGCCACCTGTGTCCACGAGCTGAAAACAACCCGCTCGGACTGTTAAACTGACGCTGCTACGTCGGTTTTCAGGCAGCTTTTGCCAAAAAACCCACAGGAGAACAGCGGACTCCTGGAGAAAAGGAGACTCACCATGGTCGCCACAAGCACACTGAAGAACAAAAGCAGCGAATGTATTTCAGAATTGGTCGACCGAAGATATGACCAGGCTTGCATTGAGAAAGGTGAGCTGTCTGTGTGGGTTTAGTCTGTGTAGATAACCTGCTAGTGTGTGGATACTTCCAGTAGTGTGCTTGTTTACCCCTGTGTGTGGTGCATGGCTGCAGCAGTGGAGGGGAGGGGTGCAGGGGGGGGGGGGGGGGTCAACAGAGGATGAAGTCATCCCTTCAGCCTGTCTTCACAACAACAGCCTGTGTAGAACAGCCAATCTAACTGCATTTTTCTGTCCTAAGCTTGCTTGTTGTATTGCAATACCTATATTGTGATTGCTGAGATTTAATATTTGAAGGATTTGGACAGTTTAGCAGTCTGAGTGTTTACTCTTATCCACACACAGCAAAGCAGATGCATTCCCTCGATCACTTATTCTTTTGTATGTTCGGAGTGGTCAAAACTTCATTTAAAAACTAGGGCTGCACGTAACTATTATTTTGATTATTGAATAATCTTACGATTTATTTTCTAGATTAATCGTTTGGTGTATAAAATGTTAGAAACTTGTTAAAGATGTCAGTCCTAGTTTAATCAAAGTCAAAGCTTGGATGTCTTGTGTTGTCAGTCCAAAACTCAAAATATTCAGTTTTAATATGATAACGCAGGAAATCTCCATATTTGAAAACAGCATTTTCTGACATTTTTGCAAGAAAGCTTACTTTATCTTTATCAAAATAGTTTCCTATTTTTCTGTCTCTTAATGTGACTGAACCTAATGTGATTTGAGCATGTTGGCATCTTGAAATAAGCCATGTATTGTCCTGCAGTTGGTATGTTTAGGTAAATAAGTCCCTAAATGTTGAACTTGTTTTCACAGAACTGGATTTCTGGGATCACTGCTTGGCTGAACCCCAGAGGAATGCAGATGTCACTGAAGACAGAACCTGTCAACAGCTGGCCAAGATGTTTGAAAACTGCCTGTCACGAGCCAAGAAGACGACGCTGCACTGCTCCTCTGTGCTGGTACCAGAGAAGCTCACGCAGAGAATCGCTCATGAGGTGCTGAGACTGGCGTCCTGCGAGCCCTGCGGCCTGCGTGGCTGTGTACTCTACATCCACCTGGAGATGGACAAGGGCTGCAAGCGGCTGGAGCGCATCGTGTACGATGCCACCGTGGTGCCCACATTTGAGCTGACTCTTGTGTTTAAGCAGGATGGCACCGCCTGGCCCAGCCTGCGGGACTTCCTCTTCATGGGAACCTGCTTTGCCCCGACTTTCAGGCACGTACTTAAACTGAGTCCAGGTTTTCGACTCGTCAAGAAAAAACTGTACTCCTCCTCGGCTGGTACCATTGTAGAGGAGTGCTGAACTATATAGAAGAGTGGAATATCCTGTGGGTGAAAGCACTTCTGCCCAAATCTAAATGACACTCTAGTGGTGTATTTTCTACAGTGTTTTTCTATTACAGTTTGAGTTCAACTATTGGTAGCCAGTCAGTTCAGTTTGGAACTTGGGATGTAAAGTTAAAATGCATAAATGAGCCTGATTGTTTGGATTCAGTGTTTCTAACAGCTTTTTTTTTTATTGGCAAAATTGGAATATTCTGGATTTTTTTGTTTTCTTCTAATCCGAGCATTTGTTGCTCAACCACAATTTTAAATTGTACATTTTGCAGATGAATGTAAAGCGATGTTCACATCAACCTGTTTGAGAGGGACATACTGTGGGTACACTTTAAAGACACCAGCCACTTTGTTGATGCCTCTGCGTTTCCAGATACATTGAATGTGTTCAGCTGCAGTAAACACAGCTGAGCTTGACGAATGGGAGACTGAAACGTAGTCTTTGGGGGCCATACTGTATGTAGCTTGTTGTGTAAGGCTGTGTTTATGGCTGCAGATGTTTTTAAGACTGAAAGTCTTGTGAAGATGCTGCTGTCGTGGTGTGGGCTTCTCGCACTAAGGGAATGTGGATGCCTTAAATGTTATAGAAATGTAAATGTTTTCACTTGGAGCTATGCGTGTGTTTAGTGTAAATGTTTTATTGCATTTTTATTTTTATACCCCCCCCTCCCCCAGACACACCCTTTCAATGCAAAGCCTTTATAGAATATTAAAAGGATGGTTCACCCAAATGTAAAAGCTTCTTTGATTTTTATCTAATTTGTTAACTTGTGCAAATAAATTACTGGAGGTCCAGCTAGTAATTTGAGATTGTTGGTGAATTCCCTACAGGTTTTTTTTTTAAAATCCCATTTGAACTTCCTGTTGAAGGAAACTAGGTCTTGTCTATTGGACAATAAAAAAAAAATAAATGAAATCTAAACCTTATTTTACGTTTTATTGCAATTTGTTAAGTCATTAAGTTATCTAGTCACAGAACATGAGTCTGTATTCCTGAGGGTGCAGGCAGCAGTGGTACAATGCAAGCTTACTAAACTGAGACCACATTGTCCTGGAAGTATGACAAAATAAATGTCGGCGTGACCGGGAGGCCACTACAGTGACTGTCACTGTAGAACAAATGTATAGGAATCATTATTTGGCTTACTTAATTCAGAGAAACTAACTTTAAATGGTGAAAGTATTCAGATCCTTTACTTGTGTAAAAGTACTTCTGCATTCCAAACTTAGTGTGTACTTCAATTTGTAAGTGTCAGCTAAATTTACTTGAGTATCAAGCATTTAATGTAAAATGTTCAGTCTGTCTATATATATTTAGTTAGTTTTTGGATCACTGTTAATGCTGCATTAATGTGTATGTTGCAAAAAGTACAATATTTACCTATTATGAACTAGCATTAAACAAATACTCAAATTAAGTAAAGTACCTTTTACTATGTACTTCAGTTCATACTTGAGTAAATGTACTTATTTGTGTTCCACAGCAAACCTTTCCAACAGTTGAGTATTGAAAAACTGCTGTTGCCACTATTCTTTAATTTTGTGAGTCCTTATCAGTATTAATAATTTATTGATCCCATCTGCTCCTGCAGGGCTGTCTGGTGTATGTAGTCTGCACAGGCACTGCTGTAGCTCTTTATATAAGCACATCAGCTGCTTGTGGTGCGAACCTGCAGAGTTTGTGTGACATTTCTCTCACTCTTTAATAAAAGGGGTCTCATAGTGATTTCTCGGGCCTCCGTTTTCAGCTAAATGAGATCAACTAAATGTGTCACTTGTGTGGGACATCTAGACTTGTGACCTTTTTCAGCCTCATCTTTGTAAATGCATTGTTTGAGGCTAAAGTAAGTAGGCTATTGATATAAGTGTGCACTACATGTTGATTGCATGACCGTTTTACTCGTGCACAAACTACTGAGCAGGGTCACATGCTTACAGTAGGTTAATGACAAGCACATGATCTTGTGCAAGATGCATCAGTCGTTGTGACACACCAACACATCTAGCCTCTTGGAAAAGTACAGAAGGCCTTTTCACTCTGCTGCAAGCCAAATCATCTAAACTGCACTGCACTGGCTCCGCAGCTCAATCTCTGAAGCTACTTGAGATTCTCAATGTCAACGGGATTCATCTCAAGCCGCACAGTGTGGGTTTCAGTGACAGTGCCGTGTTGTGCAATTCATGCTTCCCTGCCACAGTCGATAAACTGATCCGAGTGATCGCACATGCCTACTGCCTACATGGCACATACTGCAGCCTTGACAGCCTACAGTTTACCAGCTTTGAGTCCCTCTCCATGTGCGAGTCACTGGATAGGCCTGTTTGTTCCTGAGACGAGCCGGGTGTGAATCCATGTTTCCTCCTCCTGACCCACACAACATGCCACACGGAGCCAGATGTGTCTCCTGAGGGTTTGTATACTCTATGCAAACTTTGCATTAGCATCTTTCCTTTATTTGAATGTACAGGATATCTTTTTTTGTGTATCTACCTTGGGTTGAAGGGGAACATTGTTTGTACTTACAAAAGAAACTAATAAACGTTGTTTTTTTCTGTCAGGTATGGTCAGTTTACGTAATGGCCCCAGAGCCCGCTGTGTCAAATCAATACACAGACGAACGAGTTCTCCATCCAAACAATGTTGAACTCCTAAAACGGCTGACTCTGTAAACATGAGCTTGCTGTTTGGTCTTTACTGACGTTATTTCTTGGTATTGAAATTCAAATCTTTCCAACTCTGCTGCAGTTCGAGCTGGCACCATGCAATGTTGGTGAGTGGAAATCTTTGCATTGCCAAGTAGCAGAGTAGCACGTAAACACCTCGGCACCGAGGGCAGTCTGATTGGAGAAATTTTATTTAAACTGAGATATCTTTTTGGTAATATTTAAAATGTTAGCACACTTACTAAATATAAGCATGTTAGCATTGTCATTGTGAGCATGCTTACGTTAGCATTTAGCTAAAAGCACTGTTGTTTCCGAGAAAGGACGTGTCCATGTATTATAAGATCTGCATGCCACCCATCCTATCCATAACCATTCGAGGACGATGCTTAACCTGGACTATCTCGCCAGAATTTCACAAATGAAGGGGTTACCATCTAGACACGACCCCCAAGAAGGCGGGTTCATCCCTATGGTCCCAGGGCCCTATGTTCTTAATATTAACATTAATAGATTGGTAAGGGCTATCTTTGCAGTTCAATTGCAAACGAATGAAAGGAGATGAATGTAAAAAATCCATTCAGCCAATGTGGAGATATCAATGGCTAAAGGAACATTTACATAATGATGTTGAGCACCTCTGATCATATCATAATAACTTAAGTAAATATCACTGAGTAACTAAGTAGAAAGTGGAGGAAGTTCTTAAATAAACCATTACGACCTCACAGACACATGATGAACAGCAGTGTATTCCTAAAAAAATAAGGATATTTTGAGATGTTGCTATGCTATTCGCAGCAGTGTGGACGGAGCGTTATTTAAGTGTCACTACAGTGTTTTTGTGGCTGCTGTGTGACCTTCGTAGGACGCTGGTTTGGAGCTGAGAACTCCTCCAAAACTAATGCTCTGCTGGCTTCAAACATGGATTTCTCTGGCATCTGACAAGTGGGCGTTGTCTCACTTTTGACCTTTTATGGGGAGCTGCTGGAAGTAGGTTGTTGCCTGGGTGAAATCACCATCATGACAATGGCCCCTTGCATTAATAAAACTGCTCTAATGGGATAGATTGGAAATCTGTGCCAAATCATGACTTTGGTGCAGAGATGTGGTGCATGAAATTATTTATAATAAGCTCTGATGAATAGAAGCATTCCATGAATTCAGTGCCATTCAGTCATTTTTAACAGAGGTCCAGTGTATGTACTGTATTGAGTCATTCATTTTGAAATGGAGCATTTTTTCTAAAACATAATAACATAATACACAGCCAGTTTTAACCTTGATGTTAAAGTGCGTCTCTGGTGTCAATCAGCTGGGTTGCACAGAAACTCGGAAAGTAAAACAGGAAGTGCTTTAAGATGTCTGAACAAGTTTTGAACATGTACATACAAAATGACACTGAATTGTATGTTTTCCATATTGCCATTCTCAGGATGCTCTGGATCATTTTTTCACTGATTCCTGCGCTGATATCAAACCAGCTGTCTTTCATAATGTCAATCACAATGTTGTGGCTCAAGTGCTCATTAAATCAGTGGACCAAGCAGAATTGGTTAAGTTTTGGTTGCCAGATGGCTGCAATTTATTAATTACTCCCTTGTAGAACGGCCACACAGTGTATTAATGACAGACAATGATTACAATTGATGTGAAATAGTGACATATTGTGTAAACTGTTACCATTATTTGGGGATCAATATTTTGTTTCTCACAGCCCAGAGATCCCACTGCCATCTCCTGGAGAAAAAGAATACTTGACATGTTATCTACAAAAAATGCTTTCCATTTAAATTATTTAATTGTTGATAAGGGCTATTCTCTACAGATACTTATATGTGTTTTACTTGATTTGTGGATGTGGTTGGATGAAGGTGAGGTAAATAATTATGTCTGATTGACAGTGGGTGGATATTTGGGTTGTACATAATATACATATAAGTCTATACTTCTTATATCTCTTTTTTCAGACATATACTATTTATGTATGTAGTTTGTTTATGTTGTAGGCTACATGAGAATATTTACATTGTGAGTTTGATATGTTTTAACATGTTTTGTTTTACATTTTAGTTTTAAATCTTAAATCTAAATATTTGTACTTTAATTTGTATTGCTTTGTCAAACAATTTGTAAACCAAAATGCTTTTGTTTTGAAAGTTTACAGGAAAAGTAATTTATCACTTTGGGAAACTTGACTCTGGTGTCCTTGCTGTTGCCAGGGGCAACAACACAAGCACCAGGCAACGATTAACTAACATGCAGTTTTTTTTACTTAGCTTAGTTGAAGTAGTGCCCTGACATTATTAAGACTCTTTTCAATGTTATGTGTTCTTTTCAATGTAGATAATTGTCATTGAGTGCAAATGCCACCAAAAGCAGCTAAAAGGGGCTCAGCCAAAAAGCCCAACGCTTCTGGAGCCGCAGTTGTCAGTAAGAACTGGGAGGCTGGGCTCACCAGAGCACACTTTGAAGAGGTTTGTTATCTTCACTCACTTCTTTCTTCCGTTTAACTTATATGTGAACTTAATTATCTTTCATTACACAACGTGAGACTTGCAGAGGCCGCATTACCAGGCTACACACGGTAGTTAGCTAACTGTTGCAGGTTGGCAGTAGCTAGCTAGCTAACGTTTACGTTACAATGTTTAATGTCAATAGCTCTTAATTTCAGGTACAGGAAGGGATTTAAAATGAGGTGTTATGCTCCAATGTGCTGCTTGAGAAACACTTTCAGTAACGTTAACAAGGTCACTAGGTTATTTGGTGAAAAATGTGTTGCCAAACATACTTCCTGCGGCATTATAATTAAAAACCATAAAAACACAGTAAACCTTGGAGCTTTTACTTTGAAGGCAAAGGTCCTAACAGGAAGTCTTATTTATTTGTTAATGAGGTTATCTACTTCCCTCAAGTAAAAAAATTAAATATTGTCAAAAACTATTAGATTATTTATAAATTACTCAAAATGTTGACCACAAAGGTTTTTGACAGGAAAACAGATTACTCTTTAGTACACCGACATTTCCGTACATTTGTTATTTATTGTACAATTATACTATGAAACATATTCACTGCAACTTTTATAATGAACAATTGGAAGAATGTAACGTTATACATTTTCTCAATAAAGTTGGGAGTGAACAAATATATCTCCAGTAAAACTTGCTAGATGTTACTGTGGTTTTGCAGCTTCCTCACAATGCAACACTTTTAACTGTTTCTGTGATTCATGCAATGTACGGTGTCCCTGGAGCTGCTTTAGTCAGCGGAAATCCACCTGTCAATGCTGCAGTATGTTATCCTGGTGTTCTCCCTTCTCAGGAGTCATGGCAAGCCTGTGTGTCTTTGGTGGTTGGCAGTAGTCCTGAGGAGGAGCAGCAGCTGACCCAGGCCTTGTCTTTGGCCATAAAGAAACCAATACGCAAATGTTTCAACCTGTTGACCTGGGAGAGCACCCTTACTAAGGTAGTCTTAGTTTGGTTCAAGTTCTATTAATAGTGTGTCCTGTATATTTGTAGAGCTCTTATCTCTTTTACTACAGTACTTAAAATGTTACTAAACAAACTGAAAACTAATGGAGTTTACTTATTCATATGAAATAAACTGAACTCTGACTAACCTCTTGTGTGTCTAGTATGTAGCTTTCACGTCTTTAAAATCTTGTATAAATGGAAAGAAAAGTAAATTCCTCACATTTTCTTCTGCATTTATCAGTTCCAAATGTGTCACAATCTAAATATCTCCATGTATTGAGTATTATTACAGGTTATTACAATTATCTGTTTCTCTCGGATCTCATATTTTATGAAATAAAGGACATAATTAATCAGTATTATTTGTCATCAACAACGGATCTACGGAATGAGATGCCACAAAATGGTGACCGTGCAACTCTTAATACCTTGTATTTTGTCAAATGAAAATGTTTTCCTGTCAAACCTTATTACAGATCCATGAACTGGGCAATCCCAAAGCAAAACGACCAGATGACGTCCCCATGTTCTATGAGGTG
The DNA here is from genome assembly GCA_943593645.1 of Bovichtus variegatus. NCBI lineage: Eukaryota > Metazoa > Chordata > Actinopteri > Perciformes > Bovichtidae > Bovichtus > Bovichtus variegatus. The sequence goes on along the minus strand of CALSCE010010667.1, from coordinate 6,348,840 downwards.
GGCTCGAGAATGAGGGTTTTTAATATGTTGTGTGTCAGTCTATCAGTGTCTTCTGATTGTCTAAAAGAAACTCCGGGTGTGGGCTTTATTCTTCATGGTCATGTGTGTGTTTTTGTGCTGACTTTGTGTCTCGTAGGTTACAGAGCCTGCTAAGGTGCTGCTGGATGCGGGAGAGGAGATTCCTTGTGACCTGATGGCAAATATATTGAAGTTCCAGCTGCTACAGATCAAAGCCCATGATCAGCAGAGGAGGAAAGCCGAGCAGGTGAGTGTTTTCTTTTAAATATATATGTGAGTCTTTGTGTTTAGAATTATATTTTAGTAACAGTCATGAACTGGAGTGGATTTTCAGTCACTGCAGTATTGTTATTGTTTTTGCATTGAAGTGAACTTTTGAATCAGTGTAATGCAGGCTATAGAGGAGGAGTTAATGTTAATCTGTTTAAGGCCGACGAGGAGAAGGAAAAGGCCGGTCCTCCCTCTGCCATCAAGGACAAAGGAGGGGCCATGGTCTCTGACAAAAAGGGAAAGAGTCCGCCCTCACCTGTGGGACCTTCCAAGGAGAAGAAGACCAAGTTAAAACGCAGGGATGATGTTGAGCCTCCAAAGTTCATAGGTAAAAACTCTAATTAAAACCAGCTGTGTGTATCTGTGGGCACTAAACTAAAATAATAAGAAAATACTGTAAATGCACAGGAGAACTTTGGCTACCACCTACTTCTTCAGTATATGTATAGAATGGTTTGTGTCTGTGTATGTATTGGATGAATTCTCTCTGTGTGTCTGGGCATAGATGACGAACCACAGGATGGTCCTCAACACTACGTCCTGATCCTGGGATTCTACCAGCCACACCTGATTGGGGCACTTGATGCCATTGGTGTACATGTAGCCAATGTCATTAAATTGTGTTCGGCACGCACACAAACTTCTAAGGGACAGCAGGAGAAACACTCCTGTGGGGGCAATGAGCAGAGTCTGAGAACCTCACTGCTTTTGGACGCAGGTAAAGTCTAGTGTCTTTAAAACCTGGAAATTAGTTTTTTGCACTTCCGGTCCCCTTCTCTTAAAGTCAATGTGTTTTTGGTTAGATGTCTCAAATAAGGTCTGTGCCAAGTTAAAGAGATTTTCAAGTTTTTTTCTGAACGTAGTGAATTTTAAAGCTTTTACGTGTCTTTAAAAAAGGCAGTTGCTAACAAGTGGATGAATGAGTCTTCAGGGACATTATAAACGTCATCACG
>CALSCE010010667.1:6310496-6342599 GCA_943593645.1 Bovichtus variegatus | reverse complement strand
CCACCAAGTGTGTGTGTGTGTGTGTGTGTGTGTGTGTGTGTGTGTGTGTGTGTGTGTGTGTGTGTGTGTCAGAAGCAGAGGTCCACAGTCATGTGGAGTTGGCTGTGCAGGCCAGGAAGTTGGATTTCTTCTGGTCCGGTCTGAGACCAGTGTTGGACAGCGGGCCACATGAGTCCAAGCTCCATGACGTGGTTCAGCTCAGCTACACTGTCCCAGGTCTCTGGCCTGCCTTCCAAACACAGGACCCTGAGGCTCAGGTGGTGCCTCATCTTTGTTTCCTAGATGTATTCTCAGTGAAGCCTGCTCTGTACCGCTGAGCTTGCACTGTATGTTGGAACAGGTCTTTGTGCATATTGTGGGTTTTGGAGTTTAATGTTTGGTCAGACCGAGTTTTAGAAGGTTTGAAATTTGGCCCTCTTTTATGTTATTGTTGATTTACTTGTAAAGAATATTGAAGATTCAAATAAACCTTTTACTATTCCTTCTTTGATCATTCTTAAGGTCCTTCTCTATTTGTCTTCTCACCATCTCTGCCTTGTTCTATTTATTAATCAGTCAGCGTCACCTTTTCTGTGACCTGATTTTGAATTTGAATCCTGTGTCTGTGTGTCTGTGGGTGCACTGTGTGTCCAGCTGGAGATGGGAAGCCAAATCTTTGAGGGTGTGGCCAATCTCATCTATGACTGTCTGGACTGGCGCAGGCAATATCAGCACTACCTGGACAACATCAAACTCTTCAGTGTGCCCACTGTTGTTATGTTGGCTCCACAGCCCACAGAGGTAAACATACATACACACACATGCATGTCAGTCAGTATAACTACACAATAGGGCTGCAACTAATGTATATTTTCATCATTGATTAATCATCTGCTTATTTTCTCAATTCTTGTGTTCATAAAATGTTAGAAAGTGAAAGATGCAAACCATATTCAGTTTCCTTGTCAAAATGATGACATGGCAGAGGGTAGTTTTGATTCATTGCCCTCTAGGTTATGGACTCCGCTTCGCCCCTCTGCTATTCATCCTAGGTGGGACTCAAACTCACGACATCTGGCTCAGGAAGTCATCGCCGTATCCACCAGGAGCCACTGTACACAAGGCAGTGTTCAATGGTAATCCCTTTCTTTTAATTCACTTTGTTTGGACAATGATAGCAGTTATGTAGGACAAAAAATTACACAAGTATCAATAAATAAATGTAGAAATAAATAAATATGTAAATAAATGTATACATAAATAAATACAAATAATACATATGGATATAAATGCATATATCCAAAAAAATAATAATAAATAAATGCTTAAACATGTATTTAACAGGACAATACATGCATGTCCTAAATGTATTTCTACAATTTTGTTAACCTATATTTTTATTTTTATATTTCTGTGTCTATATGCTAATAAGGTAGGATGCCTCTGTGTAAAGCAGGCAATATTTATCTATTTATTTATTTATGCATTTATTTATTTCAACATTTATTGTAATTGTATGCATGTGTGTATTTATTTATACATTTATCTATCAAGTCAGTTTCCGTTCTATATTGGGTATATAGTTTTAAAAATCTTAAAAAAGTATTACTTTGTGTGTTTCTTGTGCCAGGTTGTGCCGACCCCCATGACTCCACGCTCCAAGAAGAAATCTGTGCTAGAGGAAAGCCCACCAGACCAAGGTAATAACCTTTCTCTTTAATCAGGCATTTTTGGCACATGTGTGAGTGTTTGAATTACAAGACTAGGAAGACAAACCATCTTTCTCTCCCTTGTGTCTTCTCTACTTCGTGGACAGAGACCGAGCAGCCCCCTCTCTCTACAGATGTGGACATGCGTTACTATGGCAGCCTACTCAACCTGGTTCCCCCTGAAGCCTGCTCTGTGCCTCTAATCCTGCACTGTATGCTGGAGCAGGTCTGTGTGCATATTGTGATTGTGGATGTGTAGTGTGTGGTCAGACCAAGATTTAAAAGGTTTGAAACTGGTCCCTCTTTATCGATGTGTAGTATCAGCAATATGTGTGAGATACAGTCAGCAGATAGGTGTTTCTGTACGACGGTGTATTAGGGCCATTGTAGTTTGTTGAAAAAATAATAATAATACAGAGCCGGAGAAGGTTCATTTGCAAGGTTGGATCAACCTCATCACACCACCAAGTTTAGTTTTTTCTTGTAATTTTACCTCTTCAATCTCATATAATATCCACGTTTTTTTTAATGCATATTTGTGAGTTTCTTTCCTGTAAAATTACACTTACATCTTAGAGGATATCCAAGTGTTTTTCTCATACATTTCAGAGTTTTTTCTCTGGATATTAGCCCTTCCCCTGGAGGGGGTAATATCCTATAATGGCCCTAATACGCTGTCGTAAGATTGACATAATGTCTAATTTAAAACCTTGGATTAAGGCACGCACACTAGAAATGTGTACTTTTTGTACTCTCTGAGTTGACCTATCCAGATGTCATGTAATATGAGTATTGTTCAGTGTTGCTGCCCCTTTTGATTTAGAGATGATGGTTACATTTTTACCTAAAAACCTGTGTAGTATGGCCTTGTTTGGGTGGTTTAATGCTCCCCCCCCCCATTTCTTGCGTGTTTAGGTGGTGATTTCAACAAAGCAGTATTTGTCACATGCGGCTTTGGAACCCCAACTTCACAATGGTCCCGGGTTAGACTATCAGCTGGTCAGCTTCATGCTCCAAAGCTTCCTGCCTCTGGTACACACAAAAGAGGAGCGAAGCCACATGCTAAGAAGCTTGTTGACTACAGCACAAAATGAAGACGACCAGAAGGTATACATCAAGACACATATCTAAGAAATGTGGTCTCAGATGACACAGAAACTTGTGTGAGCAGCATTGGTGGTTCAGTGGTAGAATTCTCGCCTGCCACGCGGGAGGCCCGGGTTCGATTCCCGGCCAATGCAGCACTCCTTTTTATGCAGGAGGGGGTGAAATGAGTGGCTTGTGTTTCACTGGACTGGGCCAGTCGCTTGCAGCACAAGAACCAATCTCGGCCAACTCCACGTGACGTTGCTTTCACTGCAACAAACAGAGAGTAGTGTGGGCTTAAAATGTTACGTGGCCGGGGGAGGGTATAATGCTTGCTTTCATGAGCAATGGAGGAGGACAAAATAGGAAGAGAGTGAGAGAGATACACAGCTTGCATATGCTTGTCATGTCGAGCTCCCTATTAAGCTACAGTTACCTTCGGGGACATTGGTTTGGCGTCAGCTTGGTGTGTCATGGCCTTTACAGCTGGTGGGGGCAGTGCCAGTCTTAAATGATACATTAGCAATACGTACCAGAAATGGCCTTGGTCTTTAAAAGGTTTAGCTATAGGAGGTCAAGTTAGACACATTTTCATGAGAGTCTCAAAATGTGTAAGAACAGAGACCAACTGAGATTCATCATATGAATATTGCACAACTGATATTACAGAAGTAGCTGGAGATGAGACGTTCCAATCAATTTGTTTACAGATAAAGTCTAAACAAAAACACAAGCCGGGCAGCTAACAGTTGTCTGTTTTTGAGTAAGTTTGGCTGCAGTGTCAAAAAGAAATCTTGGATTGTGAAACACTTGTAATTTACTACACACTTGTTCTACAGAGGTAAAAAACTTCCAGTTTTTACTTATTTTGCGTTCACCTGTAGGCCTACTTAAGAGCATTATTTAACCACGGTGTCGATCTCTTTGACTTGTTTTAGTAGTAACAGGTGCAACTGAATCCTGGAGACTACTAAGGGCTGTGTTTAATTCACTGGTACAATGTTCAGGGCCTGTCGCTGCAGTGAAAGGAGCCAGGCAATCGCTCCCCAAGAGTAGTTAAAGTTGATGGACCCAATGTGGCGAGTGATGAATACATCAGCAGCGACATTACAAGGACAGAGTAGTGTCGCTTTGAATTTAATTAGAAAGTGTTCCGACACCACGGATGTGACAGGAGAGACAATCAGAGCAGAAACCTCCATCCGGCCTCATAGAATCCAGTCGAGGGTGTTGCCACTGCAGTGAGTAGGTTCATGCACAAACCCAGTGAAACATCTAGTATAAAGTGCCAAAAAGCTATTACTTAGTTTAAAATCTCATCAGAATTATACTTTTAAAACCAAATGTTTGATGGTCGGGTTGATTTACTTCAGCTTTCAGTAATAAGCCAGTCTGTAGAGCTCACAGTAGATTACGTATGAACTGGAACAAGATACCTTTTAATATTTGTAGAAAAGGTTGGTGGCGTGCGCATCAGATGTTCATACACAGAATTGTTTTGGTTTTTTTTTAGCGTTATTGTGAAGAGAAATATGATTTATTTTTTTTGCATACTACACCATTAATTACAAATACTGTAAAATGTAAAACACGGCCCCCTTCATGTCTGAGTCTGTGGTATTGTTTTTTAAGAAAATGTTCTTCTCTGTCCATTGTGTGAGAGCATATCTGGGCTACAAATACAATATATATCCAACAGATGGCGCTATAATCCCAGTAGAGAAGCTGACATACAAACAGTCGGCGCATACTGAACAGTAAAGAACTAGAAATTCTTAAAAATAAATTACTATTCAACAAAAATGAATTCAACCTTCACTGTACTGACACCCTCTGGGTACACAGGGACGAGTTACGTTGTGTGGTATATTTTTCACTCTCTCTCTTTACAGAATGAAACTATTCCCTCATTCGTCTCTGCTGTATTCTCCTTTGTGTCAGAGGCTAGTGGAGAAGTTTGGAGCAGAGGAGACGCAGAAGAAGTCTGAGCACCCTCAGGTTATCAGACACCATAATGAGAGGGCACTGCGCTTGAGGGATATCAGTGCAAGTAGATTTTTTTTTATGTCTACAATGTGTATAAGTAAGTCTTATTTTCCATTTTGGTTCAAAACAGACTGTATAGTTTATGTAATCTTGGCCCTAATCTGATTTAATTTGTATTAGTAATGTGTTTATATACTTAGTATTTGTGTGTCCTTCTCAGGCGGTGCAGGGTTTTGATCCAGCAGAGGTGGAGTTGTCCATGATGAGGCGGTCTCCTGTGTGGGAGCTGATCAAATCTGTAGCTCAGCAGAGAAACAGCAACTCCTGTTGGATGGCAGTCAAACAGCAGCTACAACACTACTGCACAGATGGTCAGGAACAAAGTTAGGGGGTCACTTACAATCAGTTGGTCAGTCTATGTTTCTTGGGGGGAAAAGAAGTCTTGCTTTTTTCAGCTTTAAAATTATATCACAATGTTATGACTTCCCACAGATGTTGTGTCGTGGCTGGATGTGGAGAGTTGGATTCATCAGAGTGTGTTTGAGAGTATGCCACTGACCAGGCTGGACCAGAAGGGTGTACTAGTGAATGCTCCTGGACCACTGGGAACACTGGAACCAGCACAGCAACAGAAGCCCACAATAATCCCCTGGGACAACCCACTATTGTACGTTAAACAACAGCTTGATAACCTACAGACTAAAGGTAATTCAATTACTGTGATGTGTGGCTTTAGCTCACATAGTATATTACATGGTAAAACTGAATTAAGAAACTTGATTGCCTCTCTAAACTGTACCGTATGTAGGACACTGTACCGTGCCATACCTCATGATTTATTTCAACTGTAGGTCTGACGTTTCTCACTGAAGATCCTGGTGACACAGAGGTAATATTTCTATGTTTATACTAATGTAGCTGCTACGTTAGCATATAAGGGCCATTCTAAGTTTTTTTTTTTTTCTCTGAATATTACCCCCCTCCCACGGCTCCGTATTTCTTTTTTACTTTTATTGTTTTACAAACAATGACCATGATATGTCGTGGTAAACTACTTGCATTTCTGTATGTTATAATAAAAGCATAATTTTCCTTCCAGATCCCTCCCCAGATCAGTGGGAGAGTGTGTTGCCAGCTGGATTTATCTGACATTCAGAGTTGTAGGCTGAGATCTCTGTTTGACTGGCACTATGCTGAACACCACAGTACCTCCATCTTCCCACAGGTGACCTCTCTAATCTTTCAAGGTTAAAACTCTGACAAAAACACAAATTGTTGGATTAAAACCCTTTTTACACATACAAATGGTTATTCTTTACATTTTTTTATTATGTGTAGGTACTCCAGTTGGCCTCAGAGGAATACTGCTGCCTGGATACCTTCAGAGGAAGTCATAACAACATCCTGTACATTTTCTGTCACAATCCCATGAGCCCTTCTCGTCAGTGCGAGGAGTTCTGGGATGTAGCCCTTCACACTGATGTCAAGTTCAGGTCAGAATGCAAGTTCACATGTTTTGTTTTCTTCTCACATGACATGAATAATAATAATATGTTTTTTTCTATGTGAGAATGCGAAAGAATAATCTTCCCATTAACAGCCTCATTATGATGCACTATGTTATACAGTATGAATCTTCTCAGAAAACTAGATGCGTGAGTTGCCCCTGATTTTTATCTGAGAAAACGGGTGAAATTTTTGGCTGTTGACTTTTTCTGTTGTTGAAATGTTTTTTTCTCACTTGCCTCTCAGGGCATTCGTACTAACCTGACTTGTGAAATCGTGTGTATGTGGAGTGTTACATAGATTTTATTGTTACCTTCTGATAGGAAGTACCTGGTCCATGTGGCAGATCGCATTTCGGATTGGACAAAAGAGGAAGAATTAAAGAGAGAGGCAATGCAACTCACAAATGTTTGCCCTGCGGAGGCTCCAAAAGGTACTGTAGCTGGTCAACATAAAGCTTTGGCATTGTCACTATATGTTTCCACCATACAAATACAATGTTTGTTTTGTTCCTGGACTAGATGAAAAGGCTACAGATCCTGCAGAGGAGGGGGTCACTTTGGAGCCAGTCATCAGAAAAGGCTCCCTTAAAGTCAGTACCAGCTAACACATTTGCACTCGGCACCGTTTGCTCTTTTCAGCAATGGTGCAGTCAATCTGTCAGCTTGATCCCTTCTTCTACAATCAATCAATGAATCAAATGTAATTAGTACAGCACCTTTCATACGGCTTAGTGCAGTTTAAAGTGCTTCACATATGACTGACGAGCAGAAAATTTGACAAAACCAGTGTCGATTTTGGAAAAAACAGAAAAGACTAAAACACGTTGACCATTTGATACCAATGCATGCAAGAAATGATGAAAAAGTAATAAAATGGATTTAAAAGCTATCATAACAGTAATAGTATAACATTGTGGAATAAGAACTTAGATTACTATAATAACTATAAAATAGAAAAACATTTTACAACTTAAACACAACAAAATAAGTGAATAAGAAACGATCTATAAACGATTCTTAATCCAAAGTCTGGCTGAATATGTAGGTTTTAAGTTTACGTTTAAAGATTTCAACACTTCCAGCCGCTCTCAGGTCCTCAGGCAGACTGTTCCAGCGGCTCGGAGTATAAGTGCTAAAAACTGACTCGCCAAACGCCAAACGTTTTAGTCCTCGTGCTGGAGGACCTGAGGTTCATACACCTCGTAAGCATGTGAGACATGTAGATGCCGGTGCTAGACCATGAAGTGTAGTGACCATGAAACGAGTAAAATAATCTCAAAACCAATATGAAAACTGACAGGCAACCAATGTAAGGACTTTAAAACAGGAGTAATGTGTTCTCTTCTTCTGGTCCTGGTCAGTACTCGGGCCGCAGAGGTTTGGAGCTGATTTCTAACTTTTTTGGATATACCTGATAGGAGAGCATTACAGTAGTCCAGAGAGAGAAATGGTCGCACTTTAGCAATATTTATGAGATGACATAACCCATGTGAGCTTTAAAGTTCAGATCTGAGTCAAGCGCTGTAGAGATTTTTATTGTCAGTAGTTACAGAATCTCATACCCAAGCATTTTTAGAGCCAACCACTAAATGCATCCATCCATTATCTCTAACTGCTTATCCTTAGAGGGTCATGGCTGGCTGGAGCTGATCCCAGCTGACATTGGGAAAGGTCAACAATGGTACAGCAATGACTGCACTGTGTATATTAATATGTGCATGATAATACAGGCCTGGAAGTTGGAGCAGGAGCAGCTAAAGGAGGAGGAGATGGCCAAGAAATCAAAGAAGGAGAATACACCGAAAGGCAAGCAGCAGCAGCAGAAGGAGGAGGAGGCTGAGTCGACAGGCAACAAGAAAAGTAAACCTTTGCCTAGTGGCAAGAAGAGCAGAGCAAATACAGCAGGCAGCTCAGCCAGGACTCACACAGAGTCCATTACTACCGATGCACCCCCTATGGGGGAAAACAAAGAACTGCACCCAACAGAGGAGCCCTTCAATGTGAGCGCATACACACAAAACCATCAAGCAGAACATACAAAGTAGATGATCAGTTCGGTCTCACAGTATGTTGCCATGTTTTCTATACCACCACTTAACCAGTGTGCACGTCCTATCAAAGAGGGATGCTGAAAAATAATCATAGTAACACATTGCGTGCGTGCGTGTGCGCGTATGTGTGCGTGTGTGTGTGCGTGCGCGCATGTGATGTGTAGGGTTTCACAGGCTACAGCATGGATGGAAAGTTGATCCATGTTTCAGGTCGTCGCCAATACCTGTTCCCTTCAGATGGAGGACACATCACTGTGGAGAATGTCAGCTTTCTTGAAGGTATTGGCACAAAGTCGAGGTTTAGAAAATGCTCCAACAACATGTGTTTGCTCTTCTGGGTAATTGGGAAAAGTCTGTCATTGTAAGTGAGGTTGTTCATGAAAAGCAAAGTGCGACTCAGCTATTCCTCACTGATACCCAGTGGCGCCCATGCATTATATACTGTTCTCACTCCAGGTTCCAGCCTAATGACACTGGCTTTGAAGAAGGATGGGCATCATTTCTGCACTCACGTCAACCAAGTTGTTGTTGATCCGGCAACACCTCTCCCTCAGCCCCAAAACCACGGCAGAAAAGAAGATTTTACAGGTAAAGATGCTGATCCTACTACAGACATTAAGCAGCGCCCTGTGTCCAGAGGGCCTGTTTTGTAATTTTAGGCTTCTTTTTATCCAGTGGTGGAATGTAACTAAGTACATTTACTCAAGTATTGTATTTAAGTACAAATTGGAGGTACTTGTACTTTACTTCAGTATTTCCATTTCATGAAAATTTCTACTTCTATTTTACTACATCTCCGAGGTAAATATTGTAATTATTACTTCTCAGATTACAGTTTTTCATCCCCTTCCTATCAGTGACAACCATGTATCTCCAGATGTTTAGATTTTTAGTGTTTGTGATCAACTGAAGGATGAAGTGTTCATTTATGTGTTGTGAATAAAGTCTTTGAAAAGCCTCTTGGGTCAGAAAGATAAATGCATCATCACAAAGAAACTCATGAAAAGTTGACTTTTTAGAGACACGTGGTTCTCACAGGCTACAAGCTACAAACATGTATATCTTACAGAATATGATGCATTGTGGAGATTAAACTACCAACAGGATATAAAGGAGTTTCAATTAACTCAGATCTGACTTGTAAATGATCTGACTACTTCTTCCACCACTGTTCTGTCTCTCTCTCTCTCTCTCTCTCTGTCTCTCTCTCTGTCTCTCTCTCTCTCTCTCTCTCTGTGTGTGTGTGTGTGTGTGTGTGTGTGTGTGTGTGTGTGTGTGTGTTTCCTTTTCAGTGTGGGAGCCTGTGGAGGTGAAAAGAGTGAAACAGGGTTCCCTCTCAGCAGCTTTAGACAATGGAATCCATCTCTCATACAGTTTCTATGGTCCAACAGGAGAATACAGAGGTGTTTCACTTAACACACATACATACGATTTATAGCCTTTGTGAAGCTTTTATTTGTACTTAAATATTTCAAGCTTTATTATAAATTTAAAACATGTTGCAATACTCTGAATATTCTTATTAGTATGTCTTGATTAAACACAGTGTTTTCTTCACAGTCCAGGCAGTGTTAACGGTGTTTCTGTGTGGTGATGTTCTAGTGAGTCCTCAGAAGTCCACAGGGAGAGGAGGCCCAGAGACCTCCACCTTCGTCCCCATCCCTTTCTCCTCCTCCACTCACCACTCGCAGGGGACAGACCTGGATTCAAATCCCTCCAAGACACACAGCCCAGCCAGCCATACCAGCCCTCCAGAGTCGCAGGTTCCACTTACGCACATGGAGGCAAACACGAATACAGGGGGGAAATACGTTTTTAAACTACAATACATTTTAGTCTCAACTTTTTTTATGGATTGGAATATTAGAATTTCTTTATCTGTGTAGTGTTATTCAGTTAATACCGTCTGGTCTGAATCTGGTCTAAATTTCATGTGAATAGCTGCATTGGAAATATGTTTTAATGAAAAAAATGTTGATGTGGTTAATACTTATTTCCCCCTCTGTACATGTGTCCATACACACCATTTTAACCATAACATTTTTTTTAAATTGGTCTCAATATGAAATAATACATAGCATATGTTCATTTTTGTGTATGATTGTGTGTAGTCTAAGGTGTGTGAAGGCCAGGCAGAATTGCCTTCAAGTCCATTCAACAGTCTCAACCTGTCTGTTCCTAATGGCCTGCTGCTGCAATTCCTGCGAGAGGAGACACAAGGTCAGTGATGCACTTTCTCAAGAACGTATATACCCACTAAGACACAGGTGTGTTTGTGTGTATCCTCACAAGTGTAGTTTTATAAAACTGCATGTGTTACCATAAAGTGAGAATAAGAGTTTTCGTCTCCAAAATTCAAATCTCCCACACTGATGTAAAAAGAAGATAAGAACAGAGCAGAATGGAAATCTTTTGATGTTGCTGCAATTTCTATTGATGTATATGTGCATTCTGCAAACATGGATATTGATTTTAACATTTTTAATAACTTTTTTATTTTTATTATTGAGTGGGTTTTATCTTTTCATATTTTGTTATGCATTCTATTACATTTTATTTAATTTAATTTTTATCTTATTTTTATTATTATTACCAAGAGTGTTATATTTTACATTTTATTGTACATTAATTAAGGCAATTTTATCCCTGTTTATGTTCATTCACTTTGCACTTTGTGCTGCATTTCTTGTTTTTAAGGTGCTATATAAATTAAGTTTATTATTTTTATTATAATATTAAAGATATATCTGCTCACACAGTTTGGCAGAATAGGTTATTGCCACTTTGTTTAGACTCTAGCTGCAGACTAGAAGAAATTTGTATATTCTATAACTGCTATATACCCATGACTAATTTGCAAATATTTATCACATAATTTGTGTTTTTGTTTGGGTGTCCAGGAGTGTCGTCAGAGGAACAGGGTATGTTGGTCAAACAGAGCTTTCCTCTCCATATTGGAGGAGTTGTAGGGCAGCTGCAGGACACTTCCCTCTCCAAAGAACTGTCCCGCACAGTCACCAACCAGGGATCTGTGATCCGATACATGAGAGGCGGGTCCACAGAGGTAAACATTCTGTACACACGTATACCAAGGCACTCATACATGTATGATTTCTTACTCAACAATGTAGGACCCAAACTTCTCTTATGACACACACAAGCACACAAATCACATGTGCTCTGCAGGTTCTATTTGCAGATGGCTCAGTCAGTTTCAGCCAGGATTCTGGTCCGGTGTGGGTTCCTGACTCGGAGGTTGAGGAGGAAAACACCTTTCAAGAAACTGAGGAGAACAAAAAAGGTAATAGTGCAGCACCACTGACTAGAACACATTATGAGAATCACTGTCCTAGTGAACATGATGGGCCTCAACTGTCTATGTTTCGTGTGTGTCTATACAGAGCGGCGCTCAGAGAAGGAGGCTGCTGCTCAGAGAGGGTGTTGGTTAACTACGACTCCATCTGGAGCTTGCATCTACACGGTGGGCACCACACACAAACACAAACCCACCACGCCTTTCCTCGCCTTCAAGGCTACAGACCCCATCACCCATGAGGTAAGAGTGCAGTATTACAGTGCAGTGCACAGGTTACACTCTACTATAGAGTTATTCAATTTGTCAAGGTTTCTCAATTAATTTGACAATGATATTTTATTTATTTATTTATTATGCTCATATACACACACATATATATATATATATATATATATATATCAATATTTGATAATCAATATCTCATCATACTTAAAAAAGAAAAAGGATAAAAACAGATACAGCATAATTCCTCAAATTTTCTAGACTAAATAGTAATACATAAATTGATAGAAATGTACAATGTTTACCTAGAAGTTCAAGTTTTCAAGTTGAGATAAATTACAATGAAATCCATGAAGTGTTATAAATATATAAGTCCTTTTCAGATGTTTTTTTTTTTTTAAATAACCTTTTATGTAGATATTGTTTTGTAGTGATGAAAGTACGTTGTTTCAAAGAAATATTCAATGTATTTTTTTAAGTTAACATTTCTATATTTTGTTATTCTCTGAGCATCTCAAAATGTATGATAAGTCTCAAAAAGGGAGGAAGTGGTCACATTCTGAAAATGCTTGTTTTTGCTGGGATCAACCTCTTTTTCTGTGTCAGGTGATGCTGAGCCGGGAGGATCTGGTGGTTTCTGTCCAGAACCCAGACGGATCTCTCTGTGTAGAACATGCAGACGGAACTAGAATCACCAGCCTCTACCAAGACAGACCCTCGAGCACAGACACAGGTGACCAGCATACACAATGTGGTGAATACTTGGCTCATATGCACACACAGCAACCAGTCAGATCTGTATTGATGTAGCCATAGACAATATGCACAACACTCAAGCATATACACACTCACAAACATGCACTTAACCTTTAAATTAAGGTGATTGTTTTTATCTGACCTGAGTCCCTGTGTCTGTTAACTTTCCAGGGGAGCAGCTTGAGAGTGTGACCCTTAAATCAACTTCTGAATGTGTGTGCGGCTGCACTGAGTGTGTGTGTGTCACACGCTGTGCAGACAGCATTAATGAAAACACCCAGCATGCTTGTGAGAATGGAGGAGAGATTAGCAGCGACAGTGTAGGGACAGCATGTGACAAGGAGGGAGTGAGTGAGTGTGAGCATGTGTGTGACGGGAGAGAAAGCAGTGTGTATAAGAATGGTGAGGAGAGCGTGTCTGCAGAAGATACTGTGGCTGGTAAGAGGAGTGCATGTGACAGCGATAAGGGGAGTGTGTCAGCCAAGGAGAGGGTGGTGTTGGTGGAGAAGGAGGGCTGCTCCACAGTGGTGATGTACCCAGAGCGACACTCGGCTCACGTCTTCTTAGCAGATGGAACTGTTATCACTGGGAACAACCAAGGGGCCTATGAGGTGGGCTGTTTCAGCAAATGTTACATCTGTGTTTTAAGTTATTATGTGATTATAGCATCTTTCAAATGAGTCTGCTGGTGTATTTACAAGTTTTGTCTTTTAGCTTTAGTTTGTTTTTTGTGTATGCTTGTGCATCCAAGGTGTTTCCATCCAGCGTGGGGCTCCTACAGATCCAAAGTGATGGGAAATGTGTGTACTCGTCCGACCCACTTGTAACCCCCAGTCCAAAGGGTGGCTCGCCTGCAAACCAACCCGGCAGCTACGTCATGAGTCATACAGACAAAGTGGCTTGTGACGTTACAGACCGCGATGGGAACCACTTCCAGGTCAGGGTTATAAAAAGATGTGATGATGTTACCATGCAAGTGTTCGTGGCAGTGATAATTTATATGCAAGAGTCAATCCTTCTCCAAGAAGCAAGGCCACAGGGAGATGTCGAGACCGCCTGTTATGTGAAAGAAAAAAGTCATTATGAAACATCTTAAGCAATCAGTGGCAGATTATCGGGTGATAAGTAGATCAAATGAGTCATTATATATTCTCTGTACTTTGCGTGTGTGTGTGTGTGTTGCAGGTGATGGAGGATGGACAGTCATCAGTGTTGAACTGTAGCCCTGCTCCAAGCACACTGAAACAGGATGAAGAGCCAGAGGACGAGGAGGACAGTGAAATGTCCAGGATTAATGTAAAACACAGAGAACATTATCCCAGGTGGGCCTATTTCCATATGTACTGCACTATTTATTTGTAAATGTAATTTTATCTCTCTCAATGCTGCTGTATGTACAAGATAATATTTGTTCTGCATATGATATTTAAACATTAACGTTGTCCTGCTGTGTTGTGGATTGCAACGTCACAGAAGCTATGTAAACATCCTCCTGTGTTCCAGGCTGTTTCTGGTGCATGAGGATGGCTCAGGTACTGAACTACTGAGCTCTCAAACTGTGGAGGAGCTGCTCTACCAGGCATACTCTGACCCCACCATAGCAGTGCTGAAGGAACCACTGCCAGACACACAAGGTGCCCTGATGAATATCTTCAACATCAAGCAATATAATACTCATGATTCAATTACAACAGTTTCATTACTTGATCTAGTCAGATTTTAGTTAAAGGTTTACTATGTAACAAATCTGCAACTAGACCTATGTTATATAAGTTGTTGTGTTCTTACATTATCCCAAATGTTTCCAACAAAAGTAACGGTCCGTTCCCGTCATATTCCCTTTGTGTCTGCCAGAAATTGTACATTCACTTTTTATTCACTTGTAGGCCACATTTTTATGATAAACTAAAAAACAACCAGGATCTAAGAAGTATTTAAGTCATCAGAGAAACGAACTGAGCAAACATTAGCGGTAGCTCGGCTCGCAGCCCCTCCGGGACGTCCTGTGTCCACCGAACAGAGTTGGAGAAATAAAAAATTTTTTTAACGTGAAACTACTTTATTTAGTGTTTTTACCCGTTTTGGAGTGGAAGAGACCTCTGTTGATGATTTGGCTCCTGGTAAAAAACCTCCTGAACGATGAACACTGAAGGAATCCTAACCGGGAGAAGCTCCCATGATCCCACGATAAACTCCGTCCTTTCTTATTTTTTTTGATTGAGAGATCCCTAGCAACAGAATATCACATACTGTGCGTTTTAAAAGCAAAACATTTTCCATTATATGTAGCTTATTGACTCTTGAGTTGAGTGCATTCTTCTCATTCTATCATCTATCAAAAGAGGAATAAAAGTAGGAAAAGTCATCTGAATCTCCAGAAAACAATCTGAAGTTTGTGTTTGGGACTGTTTCAGATGAGTTTGGCATCACCATCCTGAAGCCCAGCCACCAGAGTGTGTGGTCCCAGTGGGTGCTGGGGAAACAGAACCCTGACATCACCCCTCCCAACCTCAGAAACCGCAGCTGGCACGACTTCCCTTTAACAGAGGTACAGGAGTAAACATATACACATATTGTACATGTATACACGGGCAAACAACTTGCTCAACACACTCTATTCCAGAAGAAGAGCCCTGGTCCCCCGCTTGGTCCTGACATGAGGCAAGGTTCGGTTCTGAGAGAGAAGTCTGGTGGTTCTGCAGCACAGCGTCAACCTGTCAGGAGCTGCCCTCAAGTCCTGGAGATGAGGGAGCTGTACCAGCACCGACCATTCACCACAGCACTCAAAAATACTGTGGACTCACGACTGAAGGTAAAACCAACCTCTGCCGGTGGTCTCATGGCTTAGTGTGGCTAACGGTCAAAGTTTTGCTATAATAAGTAGGTAAAGATGATACGGTGGCACCATTATCTCTTATACTGTTGATAGTGAGGGGTGAAACACGGAATCAATATACAGCGATTGTGTTGAAAACCGTTCACTCATTTGATTCAAGGCCAAACACTTGGTATTGCATTTGTATGGATGGATTAAATCTGAGACCATGATGAAACAGTTAGTCAGAATACTAGTGGTTTCCATCTTTTCATCTTTTTATCTTTTTACAATGTCATCATAGAACACATAAAACAGAATATGGGGTGTTTTTCTTTTGAGATAAAAAAAAATAAAATTAAGTTTTTGGGGATATACGTATATATTCTCCAAAATGTCCTCCTTTAATTTCCCGAAGCCTCAATGAGAAGGTGATTCCTTCCATTACAAAGATTTCATAAATGATATCATACCAGTCCTCTGTAGATGGGGTGTCTGCCTTATGCCATTTCTTTGTAATTGCTTTTTTAGCAGCTAACACTAATACACATATACTGTAACTGTTTTGTTTTATTTTTTGTGGATGTAATATGTAGAAGCCCAAAAAATAGTTTGTCGCAATTAAAAGTACTTTTTGTCCCAAATATAGTCCCTAATTCTGTTTTAAATCTTGTGCCAAAAGTATTCACTTTTAGACGGGTCCAAAACAAGTGCTAGTGATTGGCTTGCCCTCAATTCCCCCTGCAGCTGGTGAGATGAAATATCTACTCAGACTCTTCCAGCCAAACGCTCTTCATGAGGTTGAACTTGATGTCCTTCATTTAAACTCACAATATTTAGTTGTATGCTCCTGTGTTGGAGAAGTGTCCTTTGAGCTTAACATCCCACTTTGAATGATCCTGACAGAGGTTGAAATGTGTCTCTGACTGCAGGAATACATGCAGAGTTTGATGGAGAGGGAGCAGCGATCAGGGGAGATGAAAATCAAAGACCCTCGCACTGAGGAAGAGAGCGTTCATGCCAGGGAGCTGCTCAATCTGGTCCTGGTCTGCGCACGCACGCACGCACGCACGCACGCACGCACGCACGCACGCACACACACACACACACACACACACACACACATATACAGTCTAATGTATAATGGGTATGTTCCCACCCACCTTTACTGTGACTGATGACATCATGAGGATCTTTCCCCACTGCATACTGAATATAATGAAATTCTACTAATAATTATGACAATAATGTTACAATGTTAATGTAAATTATTAACAGTGGTGGAAGAAGTACTCAGATCCTTCACTTAAGTAAAAGTACAAAAGCAAAATGTGCTCAAAGTACTCATTATGATGAATGCCACCTTTCACAGTGTTAGAGAATATTATATTATTCTGTTTTCATACTAATTCATGCTAGAGCATTTTGATGTTTTAGTTCGTCAGTGTGGAGCCTGTTTTAAATACTTTGTAAGTAATATTGCACTGCATCATGTTTTTTTATGTAAGAAATATTTATATGTGTCAAATAAATGTAGTTGAGTAAAAAGTACAATATATAATTAGTATAAAATACTCAAGTATGTCAAAATTGTACTTACGTATAGTACTTCAGTAAACATACTTGGTTACTTTCCACCACTGATTCTAAATAATGTATTTTAAAGTCTTTTGCAGAAGAAGAGGATGCAGGTCACATCTTTGACAAGAGGACTTCAGGTTGTTATGAGTACACGGAAATAAAAGTTCCATTTGCAGTGCCCTGGTTTCCAATATGAAATGTTAACTAATTAGGCATACCAATTTGATTGTATTTATCTTAATTATTCACATTACAATTTAATCTGTAAAGTGTAAAAAAATCATGTTTCCAATCACTTTTTGAATAAATAAAATTGCCTCTAATAATAAGTGAAAACAGAGCAAACCAAGAAATAAAAACTATGGATCAGATACTCAATTAACGTACACTTAATTGTTTAATTTCTGTTTAACTGAAGTGAAGATGACAGTGGAGGTTCTCAAGTTGATTATTTATGTAGCTCGAGTTAAACACAGTAGTACTTGTAATTTTTTTGGTTTGTCTTGTTGTTCAAGGCTCAGAGCAAATGTACACACACTAATTTGTTCTGTGTCCGTCCACAGTGGACATATCCAATCTGTACAGCCAAGGAGCCCCAGCGGAGCAGTTGGATGTTTCAGAAGACACAGCCACAGTAGCCAGTGACAGGTAGGAGACATTAAACTGGCATGAGTAGATGATGTGATACTTTCTAAAGTGACTGTTCCAGGTATTTAATTAAGTATGTATTCAAATCTTAAAAATCTTCTTAAACCCAGTCCATCTAGTTTTACTAATGGAAAGAAGTCAAAATGGACTGAAAGGCTTGCACAGCACAGGTAAATAAAGCTTTCTTTCTGGCACTATTTTTTGAAATTCTATGTGAAGAATTTACGACTACCTTGACATTAAGTAGCTTCATCAAGTTAAACGTTTTACAGATACTTTTTATAGCAGTGAGATAACATTCAAACTAAGTGTGTTTTTGAGTTCTACACACTAATGGTCACACTACACGTTTGCCATCACATTGGTGTCGTTTTCTGAATCGCTGCTGCAGTGATTCTCCTTTTTGAAGGGAATTATTTGTAACAAAACTACAGCATCTACTGCAGTACAACTAAAAGGAGGGTGTAGGATAGATACAAATGTGGGAAATGATGGTACCACCGCGGCTACAAGTAAATTGTATTTGCACTAGTAGCCATCATCTCAGTAGCCATAACTTCATCTGTGTGCATCAGACAGGAGAAGTGCGAGGAACAGGCGTATAGAGAGGCTCTGAGGAAGAAGAACGTTGTTCCTTTTTTCCACCCAGAAAATATCCCATTATACCAGGTACTGTATGTGTTCACGTCAATACATATATTTAGATATATTTTCTTAAATTATTGAGGCAGCATTATTATGAAAATAACCTTAAATCTACACGCACATTGATTCCTGACTTTAAAAATGGACATTTATATCAGACACAACGTATAGCAAGAGTCACAGCACTGTTGCTTGTTTTTCAGAATCTGCTACAGCACCAAACGCCAGACATGAGGAGTTTATCCATGGATCTCCCTGCGATCCCCACGTCAGACAGTGCTGAGGCCTTCCTGAAAGATGCCCCGCAAGAGAACAGTAAGTTATTATACTGTCAGTATCCACTAGCAGCTACTAAGATGAAACTCATTTTAAAAGGTGTCTTGTTGGGAATCTGTACAGAGAAACTGAGGCTTAATAGATCTTTTTCACAGCAGACATTTTGGGTTGTCATAGTAGGAAAAGCAGAGGTGTAATGATGACATTAAAAACGACTGCATTCCATTGAGGTTGTTGTGCATGCTGGCTCACTGTGATGGCTTACTGGGACACTCCTGCTGCATTCTCATGCTCCCTGGACGGTCCCCTTTCCCAAGTTGGGCATCATACTTCTGACTTTGGTGTGATCATGAGCTTTAAGCTGAATGTGGAAACAACATGGACGCTACAAAGAAGATGTGTTGTATTTTTTTCCTCAGTGTTCTAAATTGTCCCAGACTTGTTGCTGCACCAGTACATTCCCTAGAACCACTAAAATATTGATGTACCTGACGTGTTATCAGGTTTAATGCTAATAAATAACTTTTTTCACTCTATGTGGACATCAACCAACGGCTACAACCTAATACCATATTACAAATTACATGTGAGCAAAAAATTATCTGCAATATGTTAATTAATAAAAGGTTTCTTACCATCAACCCAACATTTACTTTTGTCTGCAAGTTTTCTGCGTATTATGACTCAGCAAGTCGTGTACCAACATTTATGTTGCCGAGTTGTCGTTCCGACCTGAGTTCATGTGAATTTTTCCAGTCAAGGAACTCATTTTTCAAATTATTCTGACACCACATGAATGCAGGATATGTGGAACTGAGCCCTCATTAAGGGAAGTAGTTTTGCTACTATGACAAGTCAAAATGTCTGCAGCAAAAATTTTACTGAAAAGAAAAATCTATTTTAAAGCAACTGTAGATGTACATAAAAAAAAAATAAAACATTATCTGAAGATCCAGTAACATGCTGACTGTAATTAATATGTTATATTTGTGTTTTGTGACTGCAGCCCCACGACCCTTAAACCCAACACCCTCTCAATCTGCAAGGTAATGAAGAGGACGTTATGGACTGTTTTTTTCCTGTTTTTAGTTTTGCTCTCAACTTAGTTGTTGTGAATCACAAAACATCAGTGGATTTTTCTTTCATAAATTGCTTGTCTAAATGATGTTTACATTTCTTCTTAGTCATGCAGCAGGAAGTGACAGGATGCTTGAGAAAAGACCCAGCAACCCCACGCCTCAGAGTGCCGGTTTGTTCTTCCTTCCTTCTTTCCTGTTTTATTTCAAATTAATTCCCTAATCAGCGTCCTTACTTATAATGTCTGAAATGCCAGTGCAGGGCAGAATGAACTCAAATGACTATTTTCAGATTTGCATAATCAATCAGGAACTACATCTATCCCTGAATATTGCAGGGACATTTTGAGGTCATAGTCTGAATTATATTTAAAGCATCATCAGGCGAGAAAGTACATAAACTTGTCCCATTTCTTGGTGGCATTGGTGCAAAGATCCCCGGAGGTTAGTGAGAAAGAAAAAATCTGGTGGTCCAAATCTAATCTAAATAGTTTTCCCTCCTGTGTTTATGTGCACCTCTACTCCATGTTCTAAACGGGACTTATAAATAGGCTTATGTAATTCACAGTCATTGATTTCCAGATCATTTCCAAACTGGTTGTTGTGCAGGTTGGGGGGCACTTTAAATGAATTGATGAATGACCCTGATTGTTTCTGTGCCAGGTGAAAGTAGTCTGAGGGGTTCACCTGGGCAATGCAAGTCAGTCCAGGTGGATGTGACTGGAAAGCTGAGGAGGACTAAAGTCAGACTACCAACCTCCATCCTCACCTCTAAACCTCGCAGCGTACCAAATCAACAGGTACCCAAACATTCACATGAAAAAAATGATTCTGCAGTATATCATTGCATGTAAAAACTTCCCTAAACAAAAGAAGATTGCTAACAAATCACCTGTGTTTGAGTAAATGCAGTGAGTTTAATTCTAAGTTATATTTAGAAAAAGATCTCTGCACACCTGAATGTGTGACAGGTGTGTCAGAGGGAAGTGCAATCTTGAAAACAAAGATAAAAAATAAAAACTCCCGCACACTGGCTGATTGTGTGTGTGTGTGTGTGTGTGTGTGTGTGTGTGTGTGTGTGTGTGTCATTATAGTTACGGCTTTAAATGTGCATTGCAATATGTGTGAACATAAATGCAAAACTATAAGCAAATGTGAGCCGTATATAGTATGCGTAGGTTAAAATGTCTTGAATAATTTTGTAATCAAATAACCATATTTTTACCAGTAGTTTGGTTACCATAGAAACAACTTCCTACCCCAACAGCCACTTTTTAAAAGTGGACTTTGCAATAAAAAGTACAAATAAGTAAAGATTAATGATACAAATTCTAATCAACTAATAAATTATGATGTATTCTTATAGATTAAACTACCCAGCAGTATATAAAGTAATAAAAATGAGCTTCACCTTTACCAGCCGCAACATTAAAGTGATGAACACATTAATGAATCAACAATTATAATCCAATAATATTATATATATGATTAAAAAATGGGCCGTTGTGCAGAATTCAGTGACTTCACTGTATTTCTGCAGTGCAGCCCATGATCAGTGATGTGTCTCATTTTACCCTGAATATCCTGCAACGTTTGTGTGGTTTTCTTTTCCATACACGGACACCTACCTGCACACATGCTTCTCCCTCTCTGTCACACACATACTGTTCACACATGTATTCACACGTCACTCTATTCCAGTTCCTGTCGGTGGAAGAGCCAGTGAGGAGGAAGTGTCGAACTATTTCTCTGACTGATCCAAGTGTCATACTAAGGGGATTCCAGCTGCTGCCGTCCACGGTTGACTTTGGCACACTGCAGGAGGGCACCTCCTCGGCCATTACTGTGGTGATGAAGAATGTGGGTGTTGACACCTGCAGGTAAGACACCAGATGATGGCTAGATGCACATGCAAATGTAGGCTTCAAAACTAGGAATTAAGGATAAGATGTATTGTTTAGTTGCAGCATTACAACTGGTTTCAAAGAGTGCTGTGGACAGGTGCAGGCGATTTGCGGGTTCCCTTCAAGTCCAAAGGGAAAAGTTTGACCTGTAACTATTGTTGTTTGTTTCGATGTCTTTCTCTGCAAGGTTCCATGTGAAACAGCCTCCTCCTGCTACAGGCCTCCGTGTCGTCTACAATCCTGGGCCTGTAAGTTCCCTGACGATTAAACGTTTGTGTTAAAGGTCCCAGATTGTAAAAAGTGAGATTTTCATTTCTTTTTTTTTTACTATAAAGCAGGCTAAGTGCTATATAAATACTGTGAAGAGAAAAGCTCACAGACCGGGACTTCAGTAAAGTTGTGATGCCACAACTATACTATAAATAAACCATTTCACAGTTTAACGTAAACATTGTAAATGTGTCCCAGTTGTAGTGTATGTGAATGACATCAGCTGACATTTCTAACTAATAGATATCACCTTGAAACTTTCCCAGTTAATTACTTAAATTAAGACAATTATATCTATATCTTATCACAAGTTTTCTAAAATGGTATGTTTAAATATGCAAATGAGGCGTTATGTAATGCTAATTTTTGGTAAATTTAGGAGAAATCTACCGATGCAAATAGAGGAAGTTTAGTAAAATACTAAACTAAAATGTGTGCTCCTAAATGTGTGTTTTGGATGTTTATTTCCTCTTGTCTGAAAGAAGACATGTTATGGAAGTGAAATAGCGCAAACTAAATTGACCAATGCATGAAAAAAACACTGTTTTTGTCTTAAAGGTTCAATGTGTAATTCCGCCACCTGCTCCAAAGAAATGGGGGGCAGTATTTCACCTCTAATCTGGGTCCATACACTCGAATGTTTATATTTCAGTTATGGGAGTTTGGCTTATTCATTGTATTCTAATGTATTCTTTATATTGTGTATTGCATTCTACAGCTATATATCTCTCTCTCTTCTAGTGTAGATATATTTACTGTGTAATTTCTTTTTACTCCTGTGTAATATCTGTCATTAAGTCAGTGGACAAGAATACGCAAAATTCAACCAAACTGCTGAAACATAGTGTTAATACTGCTACCTCTTCACTCTGCTGTTTCAGCATTGTTCATTGTTTTAACTTTACATTCTTACACATTGAACCTTTTAAGTGTCTCGCCTTAATATTTAATATATTTTAATAATAATATAATAATAATATTTTTTTTTTTTACTATTTAACCTACAGTGTATATTGGATTCATACATGTTTAATATTATTGATATTTCTAAAGATGCATAATTTAACTCAGTTATCATCTCCCCTTGAGTTGTTGAACCTACATGTGCAGTGCACTGTGTGTCTGTCCAGGTGGCTGCAGGTTTGCATGTCGAGCTGCAGGTTCAGCTGTTTGCCATGTGTGCTGTCCAAGCAGGAGATGTCGACCTGAAGAAGTTAATCTCCGAGGATATCATCATCCGCACTGAGACGGACATCCTCTACCTGCCTGTCACTGCTAATATCCTCTCAAGAAGTGTTTCACTTTTGCAGAAACATTTAGATTTATAGCCTTAGTTTTTAGAAGCAAGTATTCTTAATCATCAGTTCTGTGGACATGACTCAGATCAGCCAGTATTCAGCCCGTTGCATTGCCCTTACTAAATATAGAGGTGCGATTATTTTTCTGAAATCAAATTTCAGCATAGTCTGGCTCATTTTCCAGCCTTGTTTTTTCAGATTTAGTTTCAGCACTGACATGTGGGTAAAGATTCAGACAGGTTACCAAAAGGTGACATAAGGAAACTTCCTCAGAGGAAGGAAATTGTGTGTGTGTGTGAGAGAGTGAGAGAGTGAGAGTGAGTGAGAGTGAGTGAAAGTGAGTGAGAGTGTGAGAGAGAATTGAAGACAAAGTTGTTATGAGATCCATCCGGTCTGAGTGGTCTGTATTGAGGAAACATAGAGTGAGGTTGGTCCTTAAATAATTCCACCCATCCTTCCTGAGAGGTTATATGACACATGGGTCAAGGACCACGGCAGTACACACAACAAGAAAAGCTCCAGGGTGCGTCAACTGTCTTCCAGCCTACCTGTTGGACGGGGGGCCACACAGCCCCACAGACAGACCGGTACCCTCCTCACCAGTCCTTCAGCAAACACGGGTCAGTATCTAATACAATACACAGAAGTGTCCCATGTGGATAGAAAGCTGTCACAATATCTGAACCCGTTTTTTTATTTTTTTTTATTTCAGAACATCTTAATCACACCACTGCTCTGTGAGGAATACACATCACCATCCCATCAGATTTCATTCAAGTCATCCAATCATATCACACAGCTCTCCTTTATGCCACAAAAATGAAATATCTGAATGGATGTTTTCCTCTGTTCCAAATAAAAACATTACTGAAATAATTGTAGCAAGTGGATTTTTTAGGCTTTTGTGAGTATGGAGCGTATGGAAGCCCATTTCTACCAGTAAAAGAACACAAATAAGATGAAAAAAGACTGATAATGACTTAGTGTCTCAAAATAAAGACTTAGTATTGCAACATAAAGAGAGACTCGCGCGTGTGCTCAGGTGTATAGATGGGGGTGGGGATGTTGGTATATGACGTCAACGGAGACCCAATGCAAGGTGCAACCACGGCCAAACAAAGTTGAATAATTCCTCCTCCTCCTGTCGTTGTTGCATTTCGATGTCTTGCATTTACCCTGGCACAAACCTACTTACCACGCTTATTAGCGTTGTGCTCACGAGCGTCTTCCTTCGTTAGAGCAGCTGCAGCTGGTGGTGAAATCCTTGGCCCCGGTTGGCTCTCCTGCGCTGTCGGTCACGCGCGCACACGTGCACATACGCACACTCGTAGATGAGCATCACGAGAGGCAGAAGCAATCGGCTGCAGCGAAAACGGTTTGGCAGGGCGGGCGACGGACGGACGGGCTTTGACTTTGGACGCTTTGTCACATTTTGACTGGAGAGGAAGGATGCAGCGGGCAGAAGAGAAACACTGAGCGGGCCAGCGGGAGAAGATACGGGAAGAAAGCAGGGGGGGCACCGCTAAATCCGGAGTAGATGATGCTTATTTGCCGCAGGCCCCGCCATCGTGAAATTGGATACCGACTTGCGGCGGATGGGGTGACCGCGCTTGCTGCTCCGCCGGGGAGGTCCCTGCCTTCGGACGTTACCGGGGTGGGAGCTGCCTGTGCCCGGTTCTAAGGAAGGAAGGAAGGAGTGGTAAGAGGGAAAATGCAGACGGAGGAGGAGACGGCCACCGCTGAAGAGCCCATTTTGGAGGAAGGGTCAGGACGAGAGCAGGTAAGGGCATTTTATATGTTTCCCCCTGTCCTCTTTGCGACGGTTTTTTTCATGCGTGGATGGAAAGAGTCCAGTTGGCGTAAAGTTGCGCATATTTGACCCCCTAAAGAACCTGCTTATATGTGTATGTTATTGTTGGTCGTTCATCATGCATCATGTATGACATACTGTAGACTAATACGACTCTTTCATTGACAAAATATGTCTTTCACGCGAAGAAGTCCCGTTTTTCTCAGAAGTCCTTCATGCTTTACAAGAGCAAGGACACGGGACAGGACCTTGGCTTTAATATGAATTGAGATGAGGCTGTGGTTTAGGTAAACAGAGAGGGGAGGGAACTCTTATCCCCGTCTAGAAATAAAGCCACAGCATTGATGTGACACGTTTCTAAACGCTGTGTGATGCGTTACTCCTGGGAGAGATGCTTCAGTCTTTTTTCATTATAGTAGTGTTCATTTACCAGCTGACACCACTGAAATACACCAGAGGGTGACATCACCCACACACCCACCTTTCAGCCAAAATTACACTGACACAATGTGAATGGTGAGAACACGGAATAACACCTCCGAGCAGTAAGTTTATTTATTTGTTTATTTGTACAGGGATTTACTAGACTTTTACTATGTATAATAGTTTGATAAACCCACTAAGCAGTGCGTTTCTTTTATGTTTTACAAACTTCTTGATACCAACCTCCTCAGCAGATATGAACGTCATTCTCTCACAGTACATCTCCTATACCTCTCAAGTGCTTCTGTTTCCTGAACTAGGCCTGCAACTAACATTGTCAAAACATTGCCTCTTAAAGCCCAGGAAGACTTCCTGAAATATCTTGTTTTTGTTCACAACTCAAATAGATTCAGTTCACCGTCTCAGAGGAGTAAAGAAACCAGACAAATAATCACATTTAAGAAACATGAATCATATAATTTTTACTTTTATTTTCTTAAAAAATTACTCAAACCGATTTAATCAATTATCAAAATAGTTGCCGACTAATTTAAAAGTTGAAAACTAATTGATTATTCTTTGCAGCTCTATCCTGAACCAATATAATGAAAGTCCTTACACAGGGAAATGGCATCTTGTGCAAAGATTCATGTTTACACACACAGTATGACACCGAGAATCTGACTCCCTGTTTGAAAGAGAGTTTTCAGTACACCACCTTGCTTCCACTCACTCACTCACTCACTCACTCACTCACTCACTCACTCACTCACTCACTCACTCACTAACCCCTCCTCCTCCTAAGCAATTCACCATCCCTCTTCTACTAATCCATTACTTGGGAGTCGGCATCATTTATTCAAATGTCATCTTTATAATGAAAAACCGCGAGAGATATATATTAGGTTATGATTGATAAAACATTATGTAAGTCAGGTGCCTTGAAAAAATATATGAATCTATTCTCAATACCATTCCTAGTTAAGCTACTCAACATGATGACGGAGGAAGTGCAGAGTTGTGCATGCACACTGTATAAGGACGGGGCTAAACTGCTGAGGAGGAAGTTACTAATGTATATACTAGTGGAGGTTACAGATAGTTTGAGCAGAAAGGAAATGTAAGTACACTCGGCGACGCGTTGGTGTTCGGCATGGGACGATATGTACATTTCATGTCACGATCATCAACATTCTCAAATAAAGTAATCCTGAATCAAAAGGTCCCCCTGCATAGATAAAGGTTAAATAAGAACATAAAAATAAACATTGTGTGAGTCTGTTCTTTTTTACATTATAATTCCTGTTTGTTTTAAATCGGGCTCTATTTTTCACTTCTCTACCATGGTAGCAAGCTACAGTATACAACTTGTTCAAGTCACTCATGGGAGGATATTCATGACTATCCCAATAATGGAAATCCATCACGATCAACTTATCATGAGCGTTTTTCAGACCATTTATTACCTCCGCAAAGCAGGTTATGTTTTCGGTTCAGTTTGTTTGTCCGTCAGCAGGATTACAGAAAAGGCCACTGGCCTGATTTAATGAAACTTGGTGGAAGGGTGCAGCCTGGACCAAGAAAGAACTCATTAAATCACCGGGCAGATACAGAAATAATTTTTACTTCACGTTAACATTGGGAGAAGGGTGTCTGGAGCAGGCTGAGGTCTGCACTTTCCGAGTGCCATTGTAGTTATTTTTAAAAAAAAAAAGAAAAAACATTTATTTGATGAATCTCTTGCAAAAGCAGCACATCCTCATATTTGAAAATGTGGAACCAGCAAATCACAGCCATTTAATTCTGGCAGCTGTTAATACTCTTGTCTATTGAAAAGTCGATTAATGAACAAATAGTTTTTGCTCTAATGAGCTTTAAATATCTTGCTGAAGTGGCCTCAAGGAGTGAAACTTCCATTTTCTTTAACTGACTATAAGTGGTTTATTGTCCAACTACTTTTTTATAACGTATAAGACTGGCCTAACCAGAATAAAACTGGCAGAATTAAGTATTTGGCAATTGGCTACTGTTAATTTAAAGACTAAAGACTTTCTAAGCCTGTTAAATGATGCCTTTCACTTAATCCACCACTCTCGTCTGTTTTCTTTATCCGTGCCTGCAGTGGAGACAGTGCAATGTAATGCAATGAATCCAGTCATCTGTTCCCTGCCTCCATTACTCTCTCTCATCTTGCCCTCTTGCTCTCCTTCCTGTTTTAGATTTGCCTGTCGTGGAGTATACAGCTCCATCCTTCCCTCACTCTCTCCCTTTGACTCTCCCTCTCTCAAACATTTGCACACTCATGTCTCACTTAACTGTATTTACTCTCTGGCCCACATGAGTATGCATGGACACTCGCACAAGCATTATCACAAATGAAGTAGAGCCACCTGATTAATAATAAAATAGAATGTTTGATTCATGCGTACCTCCGTGCACGTATTTCCATTAGCAGAGAAGTCTGTTGTGTCAAAGCAAGTGATGTATGTGTGTGTGTGTGTGTGTGTGTGTGTGTGTGTGTAAGAAACATAAAGAAAGTTTCAAAACAATAACGTGAACAAAATCAGAATCAATAAAAAAAACTTCTGGTGATGGAAGAGGAAATGAATGTATTCAACCCTGATTCTGACAGAAGCGATCACTAAAACATGGACTCATTTAAAGACATCACCTCGGAGAAACTGGGCTGGACATTTTTCACTGACATTTTGTAGACCAAATGATGGATCGATTCATCTAGAAAATAATCAGCAGGTTAATCGATAATGCAAACAATCGTTAGTTTTCTATTTGCAACTATCTACTGTATACAAACAAAACAACCAGAATATCCCAGCCACCAGGAGTATACAGTCCCTCAACACAATGGACACAAAATGGTTTCCCCAAGAATATTGGAAAGAGAAGAAGCCAACTTCTGATTGAGAAATCCTAATCGTCATCTTCAATAGAATTGTGCAAACCTAATATGAAGGTATGCATACACACAGTGAACACATTGGCGCTGTTCATGGCGAATGCCTATCAAATGTAGTGTGGATGCAGGCTGCAATAAAAAATACAGTACATGAACGCAGCCTGGCTGCCATCAAGAAGCAGGAAACAATATGTAGAACAGCCAAAAGGTTTAGTGATGGAGAATTTGTGCTCCGTGAGATGAATAAGAGTTCCGTTACTAAACGGGAGAATGTGATACGAGACATCGAACACTGCAGACGTGTTATGTAAAACACTGGTTTCCTGAGGAGAATATGTTCAAATGATATTCAAAACTAAAACACTTGATCTAAAATTAACACTCACAGTTTCCGCCTGGTGTAAATCCCTGCTGACTAATGCACAAAGCAAAAATAATATCTCTTTTAAATAAATCATTCCAAGTAAATACCTAAGTTTAGTTGGACAGCAGATATTTCACGAGTGCTGATATTCAGTATAGCCACAATTGGATGTTGCAATAAATATGTCATTACACTTTACACGTGTTTTGAATTAATTGTTGATTATAATGAATTCAAATTTTTCACCTACCACATAAGGTAGAAGAGCGCACTTTTCAATCTATTTCATTTTTTATTTCTTTTTTATTTATAGCCCTTAATATGCTCTTGATTTTATTCTCTCGCTCTGATGGTACTGTTTTTCTCATGATATGTAAATGAGGAGTACAAATGTACCTACCAGTGAGACATAAATTGACACTGATTGTTTGGGAAGTACAGATCATACGGAGACAGTACAATATAAGATTATTCTGCAGGAGTTGTTTGAGAAGTTTCTGTGGATGTTTTGTGACTTTATTCCACTCGTCACATCTACAGTAATGTAACTGCCATGAATTCCGACGGACTGCTGTTTTCAATGATATTTCATTCATAAATAGGTGACTCACACCTGACCTGCTGATAATTAGTCTCAATTAAACACTATCGAAAAAACAAATCATTTGTAATTGAGGAATAATATGTTTAGCATAGTGAGCGTATAATGATGGAGATGTTACTTCCTGATACACTAAATGCTAACAATGTATTTGTAGAAACTGGACTTCCTAAAAGACCCCCTCCAATCGTGTTGAAATAACACATCATGTTTAACAGTGTACTGCAGGCATCAACGGCACATTTTCCTGTCCTCACTTCCTCACTTCATTTGCCTCCCACATGCTAGGGTTGCTAATTATAGCTGCTCCAGTCACACCTAACCAGCTGATTCAGTATGAGCAGAGGGAGAGGGAGGAATACACATTTTCTATTAGACACCTTTTATAATAACATCTCTTCACGGACCACAAATGAAACATTTCCGATGTAATCTTTTGTGTTTATTATAAAGTGTTTATGTGTAAGTAAGATGAGAGGGACGATTAGCTTCACATAGGTGGTACTGTAGACAAAAGGTAGGCCCAGCTGGTGCTACTGTTGAAGCAAAATGTTGACCCTCAATTAAAATAGTGAGAGACTCAAGTTTGATCTGAGCACACGTATATCCAAAGAGCCAGTTACTAAGTATGTGGCAGAATTGCACAGTTTCAGCACCATATTACAGCAAACGCTACAAAACCAGATTATAGACCACTGATTGAATTCAGAGACATTTACTGGCCGAAGCAAATGCTATTGATGCAAATGTGCTGTCAATTGCAGCTTCAGTTGAAGCAGGAAATAACTGCAGCGTGAACAGGAGCTTTACAATCCAAGCAATGCTCTGAGACGCTTCTTTGAAAACAAAGGTGCAAGTGATGCTTGTCCAAAAAAACCAAAACCTACGGTAAAAAGGATCCATGCCAGCTATGTGGGCTCTTCTTCAGACAACTGTCTCTAGTGACTGGATGAGATGTGTGTGTGTATATATATATATATACACACACACACACACACCCCTAAGCATCCACTCACTGGAGACGGTTGTCTGAAGAAGCCCAGTACTATACAGTATATTAGTCCTGAGCATCAGTATTTCAGCCCAGCAAAATCTTGTCTGATAATGTTGTGTTCTATGCAAATACAGGCTCTGAATTGAAGTTATTAATGAAGAATTTGTCATGTAAGTACCACCCTGTGTCAACCCTTTTCAAAAAAGCTTGCAAGAAGGGCGGACCAAACTTCAAGTATGACAAAAATGAAAGCCGACACCCTCCAGACTAGGCTATATAGATTTCTTTTCATAATGATTTCAGGGAGAGTGAGCTTTGCCTTTGATCTGTTACAGTCTGACACTAAAGCCAAGGCTCAACAGAAGCAGCTGAAACTGAAAGAGGATCATGACACAACCAAAAAGCTGCAGAGTTTTGCACCAAAAGGTGTTGTGTTCACTAGAAGCGACTTATTTGGCCCAAAGAGCATCCCATTGGTCACAAGGTCACCAGCGGTGTCGCCCTGCATTACATTGTGATCAGATCAAAGCTCGACTGGTACACACCAGTCCAGATGTTAAGCTGGGGTGGACCTGAGGGAGTCAAGAGCCAGGAACTAGTGGGGTGACCTGAACAAGAGACTGTTCCTTGTCATAAACTACCACAAACAACCTTTTGATGCTTGTTTACTTTCTCACTAATTACCTTTTGTGAACCTAAAAGGTTGTTTTTGGTTTTGTTAGTTTGTCTGTTTCTTTCAGCAGGATAACGGAAAAAACAATTTTCATGAGACTGTGGAAGGGTCTAGCTAGCGTGGGCGCCTCCGACTCACAGGGTGGATACACACATTATTTCTGCTTCTTATTATTCACATTATTATAACTTCTGCAACACAGGACCGCCTGGACAACCCGCCCTTTTTAAGTAGCAGCTATTTTTAATTAACTCAACCCATAATTTTTAAAAAGGCAAAACGGAAATGAAATTAAAAAAATGTGATTGGCGTATCCCTCAGAATAATAATTACATGGGCAGAGGAACAAAACTACTCAGTCTGTTGTTTATCCCATTGGATTATGCTGTATGTGTGCGTTGTTATTGGATGTGGAATTTGACCCATTAGCTACTATGCATTAATGAAAATGGCCCCTCAGTCTCTCCTATCTAGCAAAGCCCTTTTACTGTAAACTGTCAGCATCGATTAGAGTTGACAATGGATGGAAAGCTGATATTTCCTCGTACACTACATGAGAAAAGCAGTTTACCCTGGACTTTACTTTGTGTGTCTCTGTGGGCCACTAGTTTATGAGCATCTCCAGGCTCATTTTAGCCGGTCTGCTCTTTTCCGGTGGGAGAGAGAACTGCTCGTATTGACAAATAGTGATTGGCATAAGTGCATACAGGAATAATTTGACTCCCGTCTTGGGACTGATTTTCCTCTCACTGGGCACACAACACCTGCAGAGACTTGATGAAAATGTCAGCTTTTTTTTTTTGGCAACATTTATTTGCACAAGGTAAGAGGAAAAGGACAGGAGAGAATTGGAGCCCGAAAGACAAAATAAGACGGACTGAGAGGGAGGAGAGGGGAGAGGGGAGGGAGGGGGCAGAAGAGTAACGAGAACGATGCATTTTGGCAGTGCAGTTCTCTGGAGAAAGGTGCATTCTGTCTCTTTAGTCTCCCCCTCTCTCTTTTTTTGTCTGCTTCCTTTCATACTTGCATTCATGAAAAGTTCATGACCGTTTCTCTGACTGTCGCACGCTCTTCGAATCCTCTCTCTCTCTCTCTCTCTCTCTCTCTCTCTCTCTCTCTCTCTCTCTCTCTCTCTCTCTCTCTCTCTCTCTCTCTCTCTCTCTCTCTCTCTCTCTCTCTCTCTCTCTCTCTCTCT
>CALSCE010010667.1:6293955-6310486 GCA_943593645.1 Bovichtus variegatus | reverse complement strand
TCTCTCTCTCTCTCTCTCTCTCTCTCTCTCTCTCTCTCTCTCTCTCTACACTTTTAGCCCAATCAATCCACTTAGAGACAGACTTTCAGAGAGGATGTAACAGAGGAGACGTGGGGGTGAGGAGGACGGAGGGGAGGAGAGATCGAGGTTGGGAATTGGAGAGTAAATGCTTTGGAGGTGGGAGGGAAGATTCGGGGAAGGAGGAAGAAGATTATGTAAGAAGAGGAAGGAGGATGTGGAGAGAAAAGGCAAACGGAAAGCAAAGAAAAAACAGATTTTTGGATGTTGTGCGCAGACTGATGTTTTGGGTGGAGTTGCAGAGAGATGATGGAGTGGTGGAGTGTAGGTGCCCTTCACGCTGCCTTTCACTGCTTGCCCTTGACGTACAGTAGTAAAAAAAAAAAAAAAAAAAAATAGTTTGTGTGTGTGTGTCGCAGCCAGTCACATTTGCTAGTGGATAGCAATTTGTGGCTGCATTGAAGGAGTGAGAGATAAAGATGGGGAGGGGAGGGGGAGCGATGTGCTGACAGGACAGGCGGACTTGGCTGGGAGGAGGAGAGGACACTGGTGTCATCCAATCTCTTTTTTTTGTCATCTGCTTTGTTGCCCTTTTGCCTTGTCGCATTCAGTACGAGGCAGAGTATAACGGCGAATAAACACACAGTACAGGTGTGTGGGAGCTCTTCATGTTTCTGTGATATACAACATACATAATACACAACCCTGCTATGTCTCCCTCCCTCATTCACACAAACAAATCGAAGCAGCCATGTTACGCTGCTGATGTTGGAGCAGAGTCAGTTTAGAAAAGTCTAGAAGTATCGTTCTGATCTAAATTATTCACATACTCTCCTCTGGCTGCATTACAATGCTGAGAACGTGCATGATGGCGTGTGTGTGGATGGAGAGAGAAGAGGGACACATTAGACCGTGTGTGTGTGTGTGTGTGTGTGTGTGTGTGTGTGTGTGTGTGTGTGTGTGTGTGTGTGTGTGTGTGTGTGTGTGTGTGTGTGTGTGTGTGTGTGTGTGTGTGTGTGTGTGTGATGCAGCACTTATCCTGTGATGGGTGGTGGTTTAATGCACTCTTTTGTTCAGGACCTCAGTTTACCCATTTGCTCTGAAATATAACACTGTTTACCAAACGGGAACATTCTGATTATTAAAATGTCACTGGAGGGTCTCCAGGTAAACAAAATATGTGTTGCTTCCTTGACAAACACTTTTTTATTACCACCATAGCTGCAATAATTTTCACCTGTCATACATTATTAAATATTAACATTGTGGAGCACACTATATTATTTATTATAATCTTGACTGTCGACATGAGAATGCAGAAATTTGTCAGATGTAGTGGCCCAGCTCGGACTGGTTTCACCACATTTTTGGCAAATTCTAGTGTTAAAACCGCTTGCCAGCTTGTTACACAGCCTTAGACTAGGAAGCTCAAAAGTAAGGACTGACTGTAAAGTATATTTAATCATGGCATTAAGAGCTTAAAGCAGAAGTAAATTTTAAAGTAATAAAAATAATCTGTACCCAAGTCATCCAACAAGTATAATTCAAACTGAGGCAAAGCGTCGCCTTCAAAATGTACTTAAAGAGTGCTCTGGTAATTTCGTGTTGCCCTCCCATAATGTTGGCGACACAGGCTGAACAGAGTCTTGTGAGGCTGTACTGAGTGATACTGAGCTTAGTGTTAACATCTGCGTGAATATATGCTCACAATCATGATGCTCAACTCAACTTTATTTATTTATATAGCACCTTCATACAAACATGCAGCCCAAAGTGTGTCTCATGTAGAAAGAAATCAAAGAAATAAACAACAATAAATAGTTAAATATATAAAAGACTAAACATTACAACAGTAAAATGTTAAAAGAAAATAATAAACACCAGGGTTAAAAAAAAAAAAAAATTTTAAAAAACAATGATGAAGATGGGTCTTAAATTTCCTTTTTGAAACTTTTTAAATTTTTTAAATCGAGAGCTTGCCATACTTCTATCCAGAGGATATCAGTTCCACAGTTTAGGGGCATAAAAACAGAAAGTACTCTCACCGGTACTTTTATGGGACACATAAGGAACATTTAAAAGGAAAACAGTGGATGATCTTAGTGATTTTGCTGGAACATAAAACATCTGATGTAAGAAGGAGCAAGGTCATTTTAAAACTTTAGAAACAAGTAAAATAACTTTAAAATCGTTAGGTGTTTGGTCATAAACCAGAGTACTGAACAAATTGATATTTTGACCCAGTGATGGCGCTCGGGGGGGAGATCAGGTGGATTCATCATGTGAGGCATATGACTGTCTGTAACAAATTTCAAGGCAATCCATTCCATATTTGTGGTGACATTTCACTAACACCCGAAGGCTCGAGGAAAAGTCAGGGGATCACCAAAGTCATTAGGACCATGAATGTCAGTGTTATGGCAATCCATCCGACCGGTGCTGAGAAGTATAGCAGATTGACTTAAATGACAGTGCAGTGTTCCTTTCTTAAAAGTTTTATAATCTTTAAAAATGCCTCATTGGTTGCATATTCATTGTGCGGTCGTGGCATCTTAACATCGATTCTCTCCTCTCTCTTTGTCTCCACAGCAACGGCCAGTCCAGCAGTCTCTGGCCTCCTCCCTGTGTCGGGAGTCCCATTGGAAGTGCCTCCTCCTGACCCTCCTCATGTACGGCTGCTTTGCCACGCTCGCCTGGTGCGCCCTCTGTCGCGTTCCCGTTCTCGGCTCCTCCTCCATACCTCTCGGTGCTGACGACGATGCCACCTCGGCGGCCTACTATAATGACATCCTGCATCTGGAGAGTCCGTGCTCCAGCGGCTACGTCTACATCCCCCTGGCCTTCCTGGCGATGCTCTATGTGGTTTACTTGGTGGAGTGTTGGCACTGCTTCTCCAAGACGGCAATGTTGGCTCATGCTGAATTCCAGGTCTGTGTGAAAACCAGTTTTAGCATTTAATTTAGCATTGAGCAGGGGGAGGGGGGGGTCTCTAACCCAACTAGGGCTGAAGGATTTTGAAAGAAATATCTAAATGCAATGACTTTGACTCTTATTGGAATTGCCATATGATTTGCGATATTAGAGTGAATAATACTCTTTACGTCATTATTCTCATTTTCATTGAAAAACATATTAAAATTATAGTCCAGGACATCTCTGCAGCACGACAATAGTTCAGTAAGAATGGTATTTTGACACATATTTTGCCTTTTTAAACAAATATTGCGCCTCCTGGGAGGAGGGCCATATTGTGATTTTGATACAATTTCAATGAATTGTTCAGCACTAAACCCAACAACCAGCCGACTGTGGAGTCTACTGCTGCATCTAGGAATAGGTCTATGACCTTAAGCTAAACAGCAGAATCTGTTTACTCATTGAAACGTGTTCAGTATGATATAGTGTATATAGTGTCAGCAAAATGCTTTTTAAATAAAGAAGTTCAATAAATAAAATGAAATGTCTTCACAGACCGTTGCTGTTGAGGAGAAATATGGGATAAGCTTCATGCAGTTTAGTCAGAAAGAGAACTTGTTTTACTCTCAATTTCCTACTTTCCTAAAATAATCTCTCTTTTGTCTATTCTGGTCTTTTCTGTCTGTTATCAGGAACTGCAGGAGCACATTGCTCCAAAAGCACAGTGGTTACTGTTCATCTTAGATATGTATTGCCAAAAACCAAATCTTTTTTGCATTAGCCCAGACTGTCAGGGGCTTATATCCTATGATTAAGAGCTTTTACACCGTAGACAAAACTTGGCTGGTCCGGACTTGGACCAGATTGCACAGACTTAACCAAACCTTATGCAAATAATAGGAACTTTAATTGTTTTGCTTTTACCGCCATTGCAAGAACTGCTCAATTTGTTTAGAAGGAAATCTTCCCAAATATGGCTACAGAATACTTGTTTTACAAACACTCTAAGTCAGGTGTAGAAATACAAAAGTTCTGAAATTTTAAATAATAAAATGTATTTCTCAAATGACGTTAAATCCACTCCCTGATTGCCCTAAACTTTGTATTCTTACTTTGTACCCAGAAGATTGTTCATTAAACGGCAAAGAGAAGAAAATGACTGATTTATGTGTATAACAAGCAAGACGCCTGATCTCCCTTTGCTGGAAAGATGTAAAAGCCTTTCTCCTGAACACTGGCTTTAAGAGTTGTCCTTGAAAAGTTAACATATACAATGAAAAAGAAATCAGCCACATTTCATGAGGTCTAGACTCCCTTTCTTACATTCTTGGAGAATTGTGCACTTGGGGAAGCTTTGGAAACTTGAAGTTGATATAAATCTCCAACTGTTTTATGAGTTGTTACAATGTATCTTTGTGAATTGTCAAATTTAACAAACAAAAAAAATCAATTTATAAAAAAAAGTCAGGTGTAGAAGCGTACATCTAAATGTGACGATAATGAAATAATTGAATTATTCCTTCATCCGCAGGAAGTGTACGAGCGTGTGCAGAGGCTTCAGCAGGCCACGCCCTGCATTTGGTGGAAGGCCATCAGCTATCACTACGTGAGGAGGACCAGACAGGTGACGAGGTACCGCAACGGAGACGCATATACAACCACACAGGTGAGGGGAACTCTTCTTCACACGCATACTAACACTTTCTCTCACGTTCACTCGTTTCTTCACCATCTTTCATATTGTTCAGAGCTACACTGTAAGTCTTAAATTATGACTTTTATAATAACTGCTATGCAACCCCCCCCCCCCCCCCATCTATGCCCTGCTCCTCCCTCCCTCCCTCAGGTCTACCATGAGCGGGTGAACACTCATGCTTCCAGTTCAGAGTTTGACTACGCTCGCTACGGTGTCAAAGACGTATCAAAGGAGCTGCTGGACCTGCAGCTGCACCCTGCTGTGCGCCTCCGCTTCACCAAGTGTTTCAGGTTAGACACCCACCACCATCCCGGGGGGGGGGGGGGGCATGGATGGGGGTTATTTCATTGGGTTACTGTGTTTCTTTTTGTTGTTTTTTTTTTTTTTTTTACCTTAAAATCCCTTTTGTGTTGGGTACCTGTCCACTGTTGATTGTGGTCCCCTCTTTGTATTGTACACACATCAATAAAGTCTTAAAATATTATTATTTTTGTGGGGTAAGTAACTAATCTTTGTGCTCTTTAGCTTCTCCAGTGCACGTGCTGAAGCTGCCTACCTCACCCAGGTAAGATTAGTGAAGAATTGTATTATCTTCCATTTGTTTGCCCCTTTAGCTATATTGTCAAGCTTTCCAGTCACTGCACGTAGGCAGATGATGATGATGGCTTATGATAGTTATTTTTTAAACAATCATTCCTTGACTTTAGACAGAGATGGACAGAAGCTTCTTATTTCTAGCCAGCAATCATTGAGTTTTCATTCTGAAATGACAACTGATTGCTGGCAGATTGAGCTGTAGCTAGCTAGCTAATAAAAAAAACGGTAGCCCGTTGTGTGTTTGTTGAAAACGCCATCTCCAGCTGACTTTTTAATCCATGTAAAAGACAAGGAAACAGCATTGGGCCTGCACACTCTGGGGTAATGAAACAAAATGGATGTGCTAGTTGCGATGGCAGTTTGTTTTTACATAAACTGTGACCCCACAAACAAATGTGCAGTAGTTGGTTAAAGAGCTGCTCCTTGGCTTTAGAAGATTTTTGTTTTGGTTCTAATTCTTACATATTCTCTTTTTGCTATTCCAAGCGAGCACGCTTCTTCGGGGAGAACGAGGGTCTTGACGACTACATGGAGGCCAGGGAAGGAATGCACCTGAAGAACGTGGATTTCCGTGAACACATCCTGGCGTTCCCAGATCCCACTCGCCAGCCCTGGTTCTCTCGGCACAGGGTGTTCTGGCTGGCTTCTGCTTTCCTGCTGTCGTGGCCACTGCGGGTTGTGTCAGAATATCGCACAGCATATGTCCATTACCATGTGGAGAAGCTGTTCGGGGAGGACGAGGATGGTGGCGGAGGAGGGGGTGGTGGAGGTGGGCCAGGCGGAGGAGGGAGAGGGGATGGGGTTGAAGGAGGGACTGAGAATGGAATCCACCCCGGAGTCAATGGGACGAGTTACAGAGCCATCTCTCGGGTCAACACGGTGGACATGACAGAGTTGGAATGGCACATCCGCTGTAACCAACAGATGGTCCCGAGCTACTCTGAAGCCCTCCTTATGGACTTGGACATGAGCGGGGGGACAAACCCGACCGCCTCTACGCCCATCTCTGGGCCTCCAAGCTCCACCCCGAGCCAGGGGACCAACCCGCCTCCTCTAGCTCTGCCTGTCGTGTTCAACTCTGCTTACCTCCTGCAGAGCTGCCCCCGCTGTCGGAGGACCACGTCCAGTTCCAGTCTTCCGTCCAGGCTGAGGGCCCCCATGGGAACCACAGCCCTCCTGAACGCTACCGTGGCCGGTATCAGGGCAGCGGGGCAGGGAGGCGGAGGTATCGGAGGAAGGTTGGTGCTCAGTCGGAGCGGATTCTCTCTCGGGAGACTTGGAGGAGGCCGTCAGAACAGCCTGTTTCATTCAAGAAGCATGGGAGGAGGACTAGGAGGGAGTAGGGAAGATGGAGGAGGAGGTGGGGGAGGTAGTGGGGGAGGAGGAGGTGGAGGATTCCTTGGTTTAGGTTCAAGACAGGACAACGAGGAGACCAGAGGAGTGCTAGAAGGAGAAGGGGATGACGAGGAGGAGGAGGAGGAGGAGCAGCAGCAGGAGGAGGAGGTGGTGGTGATGAGAAGGGAACAGGGAAGAGGAGGTAGAGAGAGGGATGAAGAAGCAGAGCAAGACAGTGCAGGGGGAGGCGAGGTGAGGGAGGGCGATGGGGGAGGGAGAGAGCGTCCTCCCTCCTATCAGGACGCATTCTTCTTTCCCGTCCTCATTATACACGGAGAGGAGAGCTGCCATGCTGGAGACGACATGTGACCATCAAAAAAACAGACACATTAAGAGCAAGAAAGTCTGGGCAGAGGCCGAGGGAGATGAAAGAACGCGCTGAACACAAAGAAAAGACTGGATCTGAGAGAATGAGGGAAATGAGATATGACAATGAATGAAATGAGAACAGAATGAGGTTGAAAGGAAAGAGTTGGTTGACGGCATACTAACGGCAGAAAGATGAAAGGAGTCAGTCAGAACAAAGAAATTTAAGAGGTAAGAACAACAGTATGACAGAATTACCATGGAAACGGGGGGAAGAAGGGAAGAGAGGTGGATAGACATATGTTTGAGAATGTACTGTAAGAAGGGAGGAGTGCATACTGTAAAAAACAAGGAAACGCACCTGTTCAGAAGGAGATGAGCGCTGATAGGGAGTGAAACAGTGAGATAATATGGAGTCTGATGATACGCTCACACCAAACGTGAAGCAAAGTTTTCATTGCAAATATGCAAAGTTGGAATTTTTCAACTCGTAGACTTTGGTGCAAATTTCTCTGATGAGTAATGTAGGAAAAAGTTATTGTAGTCGTCTGTGGGCTCCTGTCATCAACAATAATCATCTTAAATTCCAGTTTATATAATTTTAAAGTTACACAGTAAGTATGTATATATATATATATATATATATATATGTGTGTGTATTAATGTATTTATTCCTAATTTAAATGACGTTATTCTGAGTATTGATGGAGCAGCTACAATGTCAACGTAGCCCTGATTGATCCAAACTCCATTCAGAAAACAACCATTTTAAAAGTTGTTTGCACAAATCGGTATCATGATGTTGTTATTTTTTTTTATATCCTTTCTCTAATTATATCACGGCACAATCTGTTTATTTTGGGTTTATACCGCTTTAGTAAACCAGATTAATTCACCCATTCGAATGAACACAAATGATTCCGCTTTAAAACTCGCTCGAGTAAAGCAAGCTGAAAATGTGCAAAGCGTTTGGTGTGAACACAGCATGAGAATATGAGTGAAGGCAAGAAAATCTTTGGAATTGTAGACTTTGCTACATCAAGATTGTGAGAGCGAGGGGGCCGATCAGATACTTGAGAGGAGCTAAAAGACTGAAAACATGGGAATGTATATTTCCAGATTTATCTATGCAAGAAGAGTGAGAGGAGTAACAAGTCTAAAGATAGCAGATTGGAGATCAGTGGAGAGACTCCAACCAGCTGAGTAGTAGTGGGTATTTTTTTTCAAAAGAAACAGAAGTGGAGGAGTTGCAAAATTGTGTTTATGAAGACTTGAAGCTTTTGGTTTAAAAAAAAATAATAATAATTATCTAAATAAATGGAGGTCAAACTAAAAATAAGAAATGCAGAAAGAATTTCTAAACATTTCAGATGAGGGAAGGAACGATAAGCTCACAAGATGCAATATGAGAAAGAGGGAGAGAAACAAAGATGAAAAAAATGGCAAGGGAGGAGAGTAAAATATCCAAAAATATTGGTGCGCAGCACAGAAACGATAGACAAAGAGAAGAATACAAAACTGACCATGACGGACCAGATTACCCTAAATCTTGTTTTCATTGAAAAGATCAACTCAAGAGGAGGAGAAAAAAGAAAACGCAGGAAGTATCACAGAGACACGCACCTTTTATGAGCAGCAGTCCTGACCTTGAATGTAATTACAAAATCAAATAACATTCAAACAGTTCCCCAAGTAACCTTTTCAAAAAAAGGTCGCCATGACAAATAACGCTTTAAAGATTTACTATACAACTTCACACAACATCTGGCCAGCAACCGTAACGGTATAATAAAGTTGGAGGAACATTGATTTCCTCCTCCCTCTTCATGCTTCCTCACTTCACCATTAGCTTCCGCACCACTCTCTCCATTACTGATATGGAGCTGATATACAAAACTCCATAAGGGGAGGAGAGATTGCCTCCTCCACTTCTTAGCTCCTCGTTTCTCATCTGCTCTCCTCCCTCCATTTTGTCTCCTCTTCTTCTCTCCCTTTTCATTAGGTACAACATCTTTTCTTTTGCAATTAGCACATTGCGTTCTGAGTGAAGTAAGAGGGTGTTGTACCAAAATAGATTCCCTGCATCCATCATTAACTTCTCCCTCCTCTATTCCTCTGCCATCTTCCGCTCCTCCCTTTCCTCTCTTTTAAAGTACTGCTTATGTGACGCACCTCTCTCTGCTCCTTGGATCAGATTTCATCTCCGCTCACTCCACATATCACGTCTCCTCTCGGCGGAGCTTTCTCCTCCAGGATGAGATTTTGTGAACCAGATATTTCCCACTTTATATAATGTTTTTTATGACCTCTCGCTATGTCTGCATATTGTCGAAGAAACAGAATGAAAAAATAATGTGGGTACTTTGATCAGTGATTTTTACCCAATGCGCAGAGGAGCAAAAGATGTCGACTAAATTGGCCTTTAAAGATACTGACTGGTTGCAAACACCGGGAGAGATATTCACACAAAGTAAGAATAAAATATTTATTTTCCACCAGTTATGCCTGTGTAGTTGTGCTCTAGTTTTAAACATTTGTACCCAAAGATAGGCTTGCACAATATGAAGGGAAAAAAATTACAATAACCTTCCTCGAATAACAATATACTATATATCACAATACTGTATGTGTTTTAGGCATGAAAAATCACCTCTTTATCTCATTTATGTCCTAAATATTGGACTGCATGGGAAGTAAAACTTGAGCTGTCTCAAGCTCAGCTGGCATTCTCCTAATATAAAAAAAATAGACGAGAATAAATCAGACTTTTGATTGCTTTGTGCAGACAACAAAATTGCTGATGAGAATTTACAATGTTAAAATAAAACCAACAATATGATCACAATGATCGATAATGCTCAGCCCTGGGATAGACTAAAGGTTCGTCCACACCAAGAACAATAACTTTAAATACAACCGTATGTGCTATATCTACACTGATGAGCGATGACATGCTCCAGCTGTGTTCAAGCCCCAAAATGGATATTGTTGCACAGGGAGAGAAATTAAGATAAGGATATAAAGAACAAGTAGCCTCCGCTGTGGGTCTTTCAACAGCATGGAGGCGAGGAGAGACACAGATTCTGTAATAAGTACACTTCATCGCTGATAGAAAATATGTCCAAACACCATTTTACTAATCCACCTCCTGCGTGGAACAAACACACCTTCGTATTCGAATGGATTTTGATTGGCTGTCAGTGTTTCTACCATTCATCAAATCGCTCTGAAAGTGATCCCAACGATATCGTTCACCACCAGAGTTAGAACTATGTCTAAAAGATATATTTATAGTTATCGTTCTCAGTGTGGACGGCCCTTTGCTCTGGCCAGATTGTGCCATGCTGCTACCTCCTCCTCTTGAAGAATCACCTGCAAACAAGTAGCAGTGCTCTCTGGAACATCGCCTCACTATAAAATGTGTTAGCTGGCATAGAGATGCATGTCACTTAATAACAGCTATTGTGCAGGAGCTACTAATAGCCATGTAGCAAACATTTTTGCCATTGCAAAATGCAGTGCCAAAAAGCAGTGATCAATAAACATCAATTTAAGTATTTTAGACACATGTAGACGGACAAGAATCCATAGAGATGAACTCTGTCCAACTTTGTGAGTTGGTATGTTTTCAGTCCAGGGAGACGATTGGCACAGGCAACACAACCATCAGTGCATATATTTTACAAAGCACACTAAACCTGCTCCAGTAGCAAGAAGCATTTCGAGTAGTTAGCTGGACATTTCTTAACCTTCCTGCATAGTGCCCTGAGGTTACTTCAGCCTCTTTGTGATGTTGGAAGGCTCTCCCTCGTTCTCTATCTGCTTACTTCGGACACAATACTGAAAAGCACACTTAAAGAATGAAGCTGGAGAGAAATCTCCTACATGAGGAGTTTCCTGAAAATAGAGCAATGCTTTATACACTTCATAAATATGGATCCTGTAACAACCAACATCCAACCTGGATTCAGCAGAGACAGCAGGGAACGTTCTTTCAATGAAACTTTCTGGAAGGATAAAGTAGAGCACGAGTGCTGACCTGGTTTGGTGTACGGGACACACACTCTGACACACATTCACACACCGACTGGCTCACGGATCTTCGGTAGCTTTTGGGGACATCGAGCTGAAGTGGGCACAAGGAGACGAATGGACGGAATAATTCATGGAAGAAAAACTGACGGAAAATAAACGGCAACAAGGATATTTCTTATGTGACGGCAGAACTGGAAAATGACAGACTCTCATAAATAGCTGCTGAAAAGAGGAAAATGTGAGATTAAAAGACAATTATTTTTACAGCTATTTATCATTATCTCAGTCTCTTGACTTGTGGATAAATTCGTCTCCATTAATGTCCCTTAACAAAAAGAAGCACTAAAAAGCACTGACCACACTTCTGTGTTAATTTCATTTAGTTGCTTTCACAAATGTTCAATCACTCCGTTTATTTGGATGTATTGTTTGGTCATAGAGCCAGTCAGCCACTTAAATTAGAAATCACATGTAGTGAGCTCCGATAAAATACAATTCTGTCTGTAATTTGCTACTTTTATATCATCTGCATACTTGAGTAGACATTATTTCAGGTTTTTTAAGTGAGGTCTAAAATCCAAATGCCTTTGTAAGCTTCAGAAATGTATAATTTCTTAGCTGTATTTTTTGTTTTTTTATTTTTGTAAAACAGACTATGCTCTTCCAATGAGCTTTGATCAGCGAGCC
This sequence comes from Bovichtus variegatus, assembly GCA_943593645.1. Lineage (NCBI taxonomy): Eukaryota > Metazoa > Chordata > Actinopteri > Perciformes > Bovichtidae > Bovichtus > Bovichtus variegatus. The sequence goes on along the minus strand of CALSCE010010667.1, from coordinate 6,298,836 downwards.
TCTGGTATGCGCAAGGTGCATGGAGTCTAGTTTATTTATTTATTTTAAACAGACAAGTGTATTTCACTCATATGTGTTGTGACTGGATATTTATACTGTTTTATTATCGGTGTGTCAAAAGTGTGTCCTCAGCCGCTTCAGGTGTGCCAAGAGAACTTTGTGCCCATGATGTCTTACACAAACTCACACACTCATGCGCGCTTGCATGTTTAGCCACAGCAGTAAAGCAGCCATTATAACAGCTTATTTTAGACTAGAGTGACATTAACCCATAATAGCCCCGCACATGCAGAGTCTTAACACACACACACACACACGGAAAGCATGGAACTGTCCTGCTATGTTGCCTTTGTGTCCGACGTTGCCAACTTTTTTGCTCAGGATTTCAGTTTATGCTGCGTTCCTGTGTCAACACAAGCTGTCTTTCACACATAAACATCCATCATGCCAAAGCAAAAAAAAAAAAAAAGGAAGCATCACGGAGAAAATGCCTGAGCTTACACACATGCACATGGACACTAGCAGCTGGTGCAGGTGGTGATGATCTGTGCTGCACCAAACATTTACACGAGGTGAGAAAAGGGTGGGTTTACTCAGGAGCAAAACTATGAGGTGCCTATCAAGTGAACTTTATCGGCAAAAATGCACAGGTGCAGCTCATGTGTAAATCCACCCAGAATGTGTCTTATACGTTGTGCTATGTTTGGCTGCACCTGGCAGGCTGCGTTGTTGTCCACTAGGTGGCAGAAAAGACTGATGTGTGCTACTGTACTGGAAGTGTAGAAAACAGCTGCTGACCTGCTCTCTGTGGGTCAGGCATGGTCGTCTGCAGACACCGTCAGGGATGCTACGACATCACTGGGCAGAGGTGCAACCGGAAAGTTTAAAGGGAAAGTTCACCCCAAAATCCATATTTTTCCTGTTACCTGTTGTGCTATATATCAATCTAGATTGTTTTGAGAGCGAGTGGCTCAGTGTTGGAGATATCAGCCGTAGAGATGTCTTCCTTCTCTCTGATAAACTGGAACTAGATGGCTCGGCTTGTGGTGAAATTCAAAAACGTCAATGTCTCTTTCTGGAAATTATGACCCGATTTACTCCAGATGATCCACAGACCTTGTTGTGAGCAGGAACTATTTTCTTTCTTTTGGGGTGAACTGTCCCTTTTAAAGCTGCAGAGAGCAGTGCAGTCCTATGTGATTGTGCATTTATATTCACTGATCTTATTTTCCTTTAGCTGTGACTGAATGTGTTACAAAGCAATATTGCCCATATCCCTGCTTTGTGGCTGGACTTGTAGATGTTGCTAAGCAGCTTTCTGAACTTATAACCACGAGCAATGGGAGCTTCAGTCATCGAGATGACAGCACTGTTAGATAAAGGCCATTTGCATTTTGCGACTGAGCCCTCATTTCAACTGCATAGCTCATTTTCTGGCTGTGATGCCCTATATGACACAAATACAAATAAAATGATTGACAGGAGTTTGGTTTGCGATCAACATTTTCTATTTTGAAAAGGCCACTCTAAAATACACATCCGTTTTTCTCCTTTTCCACCTTTTTATCAACATCATTACTTGACTATCTTATAAAATGCTCTAGCAATTATGACCGATGTATTGTTGTCAATACTCTTACTGTTTCTCTTGTGGTCATGGGACGAGTCCTGTAGTCATACCGAGTTTGTCAAACACTGTACAAAAAACATGTTTAGAATTGGTTTGTCTCGAGATCACATGTATTCCAGCTGCATTTTCCGTTTTGATTTTCAGACGCACGGGTTGGTCTAATGTGGATACTACAAACTATCGGGTAACAAACAGAAACATGTGATTCATGACTGTTTCACAGTTATTGCAATATATACATATGAAGTAAAAAATTGACAGAATTCAGGGTATACTGTTGACATCTGACCTCAGACACTTTAATGTGAATTTATGTGCATTAACAAGTCTCAGAGCTGTGTTACGTGTTGTTTTTAGGTTCGACTTTTTAACGTGCAGCTTGGCTCGTTTGATGCATTACAATAGTAGCGATAACGGCTGTTTGATCGGCTGATAACATTCTGTCTGAGTGATGCATTAGTGTCAGTATAATTAGCTTACTGATATTCAGTGTCTGGGTCAAGGCTCATTTTCTGATCCGGGTCAGATTATAGTCGAGTTCGAGACGTAGTGACTAATCAAGTAACTCCTCACTTAAAAATGTGCCGTGTCACCTGATTGGTAGTCGAGTATCACCATTAGACAATAAAGCAAAAAAAAAAAAAAAACTATATTCACGTTAAAACCTCGATTCCGCAAGTCGTGACTGAGCTTGTCAGTCCCAGAGGCGATCATGTCACAGGACATTTCACCACGCTCATTTACTTTCCTGCTCAATATTTAATGCTGCTGGATTACCTGTGAGCTGTCAAACAAATGAACTGTTACCACAATGTAGTCGTTATGTACATGCAGCCTCTATGGAGTTCCAAACAATAATGCCACATACAATGCATTATTGTCTTACACAGCGATGTGTAAAGCCAGGAATGGGCTTTCTGTTCAAGCACCGTCGAGCAAAATGTCCTCAGTATTTAAGCTAATTAATATGTAACTGATAATGAGATTGTCAATATCACACCAGAATATAGTTGTTGTCACTGGCCTGTTTAAGATAATGTAATTATTTCATTTGAGTGGATGATGACAGTGAGGGTAATGGAGCTGGTGGCAATAACACTGTTAACTGATGCGCTCCTGCAATGTTGATGACAATTAATTATCATGGAAGATACAAATAAAGTCAATCTGCTTGGTATACCAGCATTTGGTCTTGTGGGATTTTTTCAACCCGACGATGTCTTCACAGTTTTGAAGATTGTATTGGGTTATAAATATATTCTTGTTTTGTTTATCCGACTTCTCAAAATGTGGTTAATGATTTGATTTGCAACAAACGTGTTGCTTCCTGAAGCGTTTTAAGTTTGCTAATATTTTTAGAAAACGGGACATGTGTTAAAGAGTTTAATTACAGAACTGATTCTGTTGTATATGTTCATTATGCTTTTGACAGCTGGAGCGTCTTCTCTAGATTAAAAACTTCCCGAAGATTGAAAAAAATGACCCTCTGCTGAAAAATGTGGGCATTTATTAGGCGGGTTATTTAACAAATCTATTTCTGTGTCCATACAGTACAAAAGCAGGTAAATTGCTAAGTGATTATTCCTGTTCCTTTCTGAACGTGGTGCTCGATGATAGAGCAGGGTGGGAAACTTATCGAGTCCTGAATTGTAGGTTCACTTATCATCTCAGCCTTATAGAATATTCCTGTAATATCCATGTTGTGGCTTATCAATTATCATTAATCATATCTGGTAGAGTTTAGTAAGTGACAGTGATAGTGAAATACTTCTTGGATGTAATTTCTAACGTGATTTTGAAAGATTTATATTTCTCTGAAACCGACTAGACCTATGTTATATACTGTGTTGTGTTCCTGCATCATCCCAAATGTTTACAACAATCTTCAAACCCAGAGAAATGTGTAGTGTCCCTGAAGGCAACGTTTCCTCTCTCCTGTCATGGCATCGTCTCCCTTTGAGCAGTGTCAGCTTGTGTTTGTCTGCCAGAAGCATCATAAACTGACTTTTTATCCAGTAATAAGTCTTTTTACCAGACGCTTTCTACATCCTGGTGCTTTTTTAACTCTATTCACATTATGGGAATTGTAGGGTCCAAGATTTTTTGATTTAATAGTAAGGAACAAAAGTCAGGTTATCTGAAACTCTACCAGTGCAGCTTGTTTCAATTTCTCTCTTGCAAGTCCCACCGCTTCATGGAAGTACAAAACGGAATCACCGGGGGCCCAGTAATGTGCCAGGTGGTTGATGGGTGTGCTGGTTATTGTGGTTCAAGTCTCCAGCCTGAGAAGCCTCAGTCAGATGTGAGAATGAATCAGGATTATTAGCAGCTCAACCTTTCTCATGGTCAGTTCATCTGCTGCATAATGGATCATCTGCAAGGATGTTACAGTATATTTGTGCCGTTAGTGAGCCATAGTTTTTGGTGTCTCGCATATTGCCAAGCATCAATCTGAGGTTGGTCTACTGCACATTGAATATTAATAAAGGTTATTACAATGTCTGTGCCATTCACAGGCTGAGCATGACTGCAATATTTAATATATATTGTTCATGATTCTGTACTGGCATGTCTGCAGTTCCTCTCTTTGTCCTGTATATGTGTGTTTAGGGAGCACTTTCATCATGTCACACTGGTTGGAGGTGGATTGTGTCTTCTTCCCCTCGATCATCTTCACAGAATTGCTCACACGACTGAGAACAGTAACTCTGGGGGAGAGGAGTTCAAAGCACCATTTAAAGTGTCTGTTTACTCCGAGCACTGTACACCCTGGCTCTTCTTGTAATGCATTCATCATCTGATTTGTATTCTATAGGTGACAACAAAGTACTTCCAGCAAACGCGTATGTCAACTAATTTATGTAGGCAGTAGGAAGTTTCACTACATTTTACCGGTCCCATGGGACTTCCTACAGGCTGCACTTCATCTGCTTTTTCATAGAAATAATCAAACAATAAACCTGATCTGTGTCAGGAATTCTTTCACACGTTGCATCGTCTGTAAGCCAAACTTCACATCAAATGTTCTGCTGCTTTACAGGACGCATCGGGGGATTATGGGACGATGGGGCCCCGGGCACAGACATGCAAAAGGCCCTCCGTCTCTCCTGCATAGGAGCCAGACACACAAACTTAACAGTTGTTTAGTCTCTTCTTGTGCTGATTTTGTGTCTCTTTGTGGTTGTTTTGTCTCTTTGTGGTTGTTTTGTGTCTCTTTGTGGTCATGTTGTGTCTTTGTGGTCATGTTGTGT
>CALSCE010010667.1:6217039-6265499 GCA_943593645.1 Bovichtus variegatus | reverse complement strand
CACACACACACACACACACACACACACACACACACACACACACACACCTCTTTCTTTCCTTTGCTTTTGATGCCCTTGGTGGTTGTGTTATATGTGAGCGGACATCTGGCTGCAGGAAGGCATTTCAGGACAGTAGGTTTTTCGTGTTGGAGACGGGGCTGGTAGGTGTAGGCGTGGGTGGGTGCATTGTGCTAGCAGTGGCCTCGCTATTTACCAAGGAACAGCTGGCCATGAAAAGGCTTTTTAGGAATAATATTAAGGTGCGTGTGTGTGTGTCGCTCAAGGATGCAAGTCCCCTCTTGGCAATTAAAATAAATAAATAATAAAAAAGCACTTTTGCAGTAATATCATGGGAAAAGACCTTTTTTTAAAGTCCATTTTTTTTATCTTTTTTGGTTTTTACAAGCAACTACCTTTTATAGAGTACTTTTCACTATATAAGTGCGTGCGTGCGTGCGTGCGTGCGAGAGAATTCTATTTTCTTTAATTAATTGTTTCTCTTCTGGGCTCTATTTTTGTTAACATGTCATGTACAAATAATGTCAGAAAGATTAATAAAGTCTACTCCCACTGCCATTGCAGGTTTCTGTTTGCAGCAGTGATGACAAATTTAAGTCAATTCCAGAAAGAAAAGGAAAATACTTGGTGCTTGTGAGACAGAAAGATCACTTCAATAATCCGTTAGACATTAGCAGGGTCTGTTTTGTTTTGAGTAAATGCCAGACTCCCTGAGGAACACTGGCAATCAAATATGAACATGGCAATGCAACACTGCTTCAATATTAATGCTCTTTGCTATACAGGCCTTCTTCACTAAATAGCAAATTAATAAATGGATATACCACAGATTCTAAATGTCCAAAATGTAAAAGGTTTGTAATATTGAGGAAAATCAAAATGTGGTGTTTGGTTTCATTAGAATACTGCACAGCTCGGACCATGAAGTCCCGTCACGTCACCGTCTGTGGTATTGTTTCTGTGAAAACACTATTTTCTGTTCACTTTCAGAGCCGCTGTATCCCTGAAGTGTTGGACTAAGCTAGTTGGCTCGAGTGCCACTGTAGCTGCTTTTTAATTAACTTTTCTACACATATGTCTTCAATCGCAATACATGTCATGAGTTTCTCGCTTTAAGGTTTGTGGCCTCTTGCACTGCAATTATCTTGTTTTCACAGTCTGCATTTAACAGATTGATTCTTTTTCTTTTCTTCTGAATTTCATGAGCTATTAAGATGGTTCAAGAGGAGTCCAGGAACACAGAAAGACTTGTTGATTAAATATTTTGATAGGTCAACCGCTTCCAATAAAAAGTGTCACGCTTCCTGCGAGGTTAGAAAGCTATAGACTTATTTAATGCTTTGTAAATTGCATTGAACACATGTTTCGTAAATTGTCTGGCTTAATGAGATCTGTGAGGAAAAGGTTACTTCTGCACACTAGCTCCAATATAACCCGTCAGAAAGGGTCAACTGTAAGTAAGCGGCAGATCCAAGTGTGGCCGTCAGCTTTCCCATCTTCCAGAGTGACCAGGTCAAGGAAATAGTTAAAAACACACCCCTCTTTATCCACGTGTCTAAAGTCAAATTAATAGCTTTTCACACATATTATTAAGTATCAACTAACCCTAAATATTTACTGAAAGACAGAGCAGCCATTAAAGAAATACTCCACCCTAACACGTAAATTCAGCTTGCGGCTTATGGGCGCGTCTGTCGTTGTGTTAACCTCCTTGGCTGATTGCTTCAGATGAACTTATCTCTTCCACAATAAGCAACTCTACTCTCTGTGCAAAGGATCTGCACTTTTTCATCCACTATTCTGTGTGATGGGTAATTGTTTCTTTTGATCCACTGGAGAAAAGGAGGTAATTTAACATTTTGCTACTTCTGTGGTTAAAGTTCTGAGTTTCACAAGCATCGGTTTGTAATGGGTTTACCTTCAGTGTGTCAAAGTAATCACAACCCAAAAGCTGAGCGAGACTTAACAGCTTAGGGTAGTTGGTCTGGTGAGCAGTCTCACTCTCTGCTAGCCAGGGAAGGCGTTTGAATCCTATGGTGCACGATAACAAGAAGCCGGCATCACTAGTATCATAGACCAAGGGCAAATAAATCATTCCTTATATGGGCCAAACATAGGTTGCAGAAATGAGTGTATATATATATATACATATATATATAAAACTCTTGGAGTGCACAAACATTTATTCTTAACACTGTTGCAGACACTGTTACAATAGCAGAACCTCATTAAGACATTTTTAAAACCTTTTTCAAACATTCTTAAGAGCAGAAAACACTTTGAGGTTTAATCCGCACCGTCGAGAACTTGAGTGTTTTCATTGCGTAAAATGTCCTTCAAATGTCAATGATCTTCTCACTATGAAGGAATCATTAGTAAAAGGGATATTGATCCTTATTTCCTTGTAAATTGTTATATTTTAGCCTGGGGAAAAAACAATCTTGAATTGAACATTTTGAAAGATATTTATTTTTTTTTATATCTAAAAATCCAGAGATATGATTGAATGTCGTCATTGTGTGCATTCAGAGATGTTTGTGAGTGAGTGCAGCAAGAGAAGGTCAAACACAGCGGGACAGTGACACAAAGAAATTGAACACAGTTGTCATTCATTTTGACATGGGGCTTCAAATGCTCCAAATCATGCTTCTAATCATACAGTGACACATTCTACAGTTTGTTAGAAAACCTTTCCTCATTGTCACTTTGGATTCTTTTCTTTCATTTCTCCCTGAAATGTATTTTCACAATTTCTTTTTTTTTTTTATCTTTGCAGTTCAGGTTGAGGCTCGTTTCTGTCGGGCACAGCGACGTCTGGTCATCCAACCACAAGAGGACAGTTTCTGCGTCAGTCAAAAAAACCTAATAAATGAGAGTTATTTACCATTGAGGCTGTCCTGCCGAGAAGGTGGCAAAGTAGAAAATGTGGCTCTCCGGGAGCAAAGGAGGAAATGGTGCGAGGTTGTTATAGATCAGAAAATGCTTTTGTTCGTCAGTTTCAACAATGCACGAGTGTTATGAATTATCATAACAAATGTCAATAGCAGCAACTGTTCATTTAAAAAAAATGTGCTCATATCTGCGTTTATTTCTGACAGCATTGGTGGCAAAATAAGACTGAAATAAACTTGAAGAAACACAGTCCTCAAATTCTGTTAAGTTAGGACATTGTGTGACACGAAAATGTCTGCTAATGATTATAAATATGAGGCCGCGGAGAGCTCAACCACATTGTTATGTACCAGCTAGAAATATGCAACGACATATCACTAATCGCTGCAGACCGCTCCAGTTGAGTAGAATATTAATTCTCAGAGAGTTCAACACCATTGACCCTTTCATATTACAAAGAGCCATTTTATTCATTGTTACTATAAAACATATTGCATGATATTTACCAGAGTCAATACAGGCCTGCAACCATCTATATGTGCTGCTGCCAGTAATTGAACACGTGAGCCCACAGCAGGCGTGTGTGTGTGTTGTTTGTGTGTGAAATTCAAAGGTAAGTGCGAGCAGAAGGGATCGGCATTTGTTGGCATTCAGGCCCCTCGAGTTATCTTGAGCTAATGCAGGAAAGCAGTGATGGAAAATCAGATTTTTAAAGTTGACCCTGACCTGATGGTTTTTCTACATTCTGCTGGCAAATAAGATGATCAGATCTGCCACATTTCAACAGAGATGATGGCCGAAGCTAGCCAATGAAAGACAGCTCTACCTTAATAATAATAATACATTTTATTTGCGTAGTGTATATCGCTTCATAACCAGATTTAATTGTAGCTCGTCTTGACCCAGTATCTGAAATCCCAAAGCTAAAAGCTGAGAACAAGCCGGTTGTGCTGTTCTAAACCCAGCAGGCGTAAAACTTGAAATGAAGAGCGTGCGATGGCTAAAATCTTCCAACCTGTTAAAACATATAATGTCGATTAAAAACAACCAGGATCTAAAAGTGGAGCTGAAGATGGAGCTTGGATAAAATGATCAATTTATGGCTGAGCTTCTGACGAGCACTTCCTCTCTAACATCTGGAGTCACAGTCTAGTCTCGGTTATGTCTTCGGCATCAGGCTTCTATTTCCAATTTCACCCAAAATACTTGATTATATATTTTTTAAGTTTTTACATTTGTAAGCCAGTGATTTTGTCATATTGCACAGCCCTGATCCAAACCGCTGTTTGCAAGTGTTAAAGAAGACAAAACCAAGCGAAATGACACGGTCTGGTAAATGTCTTGGTTTAATCTTTGACGATGAGTCTGCAGCCAAACTGTCTAAAAAATCTTTTCACACTATGGCCTGGAGCATTGTGTTGTTCCAACTTCTGGAAGTTTTGACTTTAACTCAAAAGCTATGTCCTTGTGTGCAGCAGGGTAGATTGTTTGGTGTCACATTTGGTCTCCACAGATTCTTATTTTTTACATTATTCTGAGGTTACTACATAGTTTGGCCCCAAGCTACATTTCTAACCCTCTAACCCCCGTCAAGCCAGACAGCTGCCCTGAGGTTTTTGGACGGAGCCCTTCTGCCAGATCCACAGTCATGGCTGAAGACCACGGAGACTGATTTGAGTCGATGCACTGTGTGTGGAACAACCTGTACAAACCGCTGAGGCTAGAAACACCAATTCACTTTGGTCTAACTCTCTTCAAAGCCAGCCCCTATAAGAGAGATTTCTGATTCTTACTGAAAGTGTTCCTCTCTGAGTCATCGGTGGGTTGCATCTAATACATTATCAAAAAAAGACTTTTTATATCATTGGTAAAATGATCATTTCCCAGTCAAAAAGATCATCTTTGTATTCTACTGAGGCGTAGGCTGCATTTAGAAATCCAATGGATCCCGGTAAGAGCTGTAGACCTCTATCTATCCAATCGTGCGTGCGTGCGTGCGTGCGTGCGTGCGTGTGTGTGTTACATTAATGCCATGTTATTTATTTTTAGATGTTCACACGTTGTAGTGGGAAGTGACTCACTTAGTTCCTTTTCCAGTTTTCGCAGCGACTTATTCCTCTTCAGGCAGTGATACCTGGCGTTGAAGCTGCAGATCAGAGCTTTCATAGTTTTAAATAAAATGAGTGTAACCTGAGCTTTCCCGCTGATACTATTTATCGCCTGTGACAATATGATTTAACAGTGCAATGCTGTGACGGAAACCATGATGGCATAATGCAGAACAAGAAATCTCTAATTAGATTCCTGACAAAGCCGCGGAAGTATTGGTTTCCACTAAGTTAGAATTTGAAAATTAAGATTGTCGTAGTGAAGTAATAGTGACTGTTTTCATCTCCAGTGCTTTTATAAGGCTGGAGCCGAGCAATAATGACCAACCATTACAGTTCAGAATTATTCTGAAAACACGAGCGACTTCTTTTGTCCACGTGTCTTCATGGAGAGTTCTTTCAGTGAAGTGTTGTATCACCAATCTGCGCCGGTGATGATGATGATGATGATGATGATGCCTTCTTGGAGTTATTTTGTGATGAAGTGATGTAATTTACAGTTATTTGTGGATCCACTTGAGCCTCACCTGCTTCTACTCAAGTTGTTGATTTCCCGGGATGACTTGTGACTCTTGGAGGACAGTTGTGAGCTGTGGGTGAATGTGTGTGATGAGAGATATCACGCGTTTCTTCAGTCTGACCAAAACGTTACCGCACTCATAACTCGTGTTGGTAAAATAGTGTGGAAAAGAAGGCCGTGTGTGCTTTGATTGTCAGGTACTGGCAGCACAACTAGACATTCACTATTGATGTTTTTCACAGCTGAAAAATGTCCTGATGACAAACACAGTTTTATCTGAATATGTGGACATATCATGCTGTGGAGGACAGTCAGGTGTGTCAGTATGGACTTTTCCTTTTAACATTATGTTTTCACGAGAGTGCTTTAAACATAACCATGTTTTCAAAGGTCACATTCAAAATCAAATACAATCGTTTTTCCGTTAGCTCGCCTCATTACTTCTTGCAAACAACATAATTACTTTCTCCGATCTCAACCTCCTCGTTTTCTGCAGTCATTATCCACAAATATCGAGTGTTAGTCGTCAGATGCACAGGCAGGTGGAAAGGGAGGCGCCGTTGTTTGATTACTGTAGGTCATTTAATGAGGCCTGAAAATGCTGTTTTCGAGAAGTTCATAACTGTAGACAAAATGGCAACATTTCTTATCCTCCCTCCTTTTCGTGCATTACAGTTAGGGTTGCAACTAACGATTCTTTTCATTATCTACTAATCTGCTGATTGTTTTATCCATTCTGCGTTTGGTCATAAAAATGTTTTAATCGCAAAAGAACACTATTAAACAACAAAAAGAAAGAAAAACAGTTTGACATATTTGCTTGAAAAATAACTTGTACTTTTGAGCATTTTCAGATTGATTTAATGTACCTGTTTTAGTCGGGACGTTCTTTTTTTTTTTTATAAGGTTTTCAACCATTTATTGTAACAATAACAACATATTTTAGTTTGACTGTGTGGTTCTGCGTATATGATGGTCTGAGCAAGCTTGACACACAAAACAATGAATGAACAGGCAGTGGAGTCGCAGTGAGGATGTAGAAGGCAGCGTTGTGTATGGAGACATAATGAGCGCCAACATCTCTGAACTGCCTGAGCTACTACGAGGCACTATTCATTCAAAAATCACCATTTGTGACTGGGAAAATTCCGGCTTTGTGAAGACGGCGCAATCGTGTTTCCAGGTGTAGCTTCCAGGCCTTTGAGTCTGATCTCAGAGCTGTTATTGTAGAAGCTGATGTTTGCCACAGGTGAAGCTCTCAGGCTGCCAACACAAGTGTGGCTTCTCACATGCTCAGCCTGGATTACCAGGCGTGACTCACAGCTACTGTTTTAATGCAGTTAAAGACGGCTTTAGTGAAAACACTCACAACTCGCTTTCAACGCTGGACATATTTCTACATTTCTCACTTGCCGAGCAGAAGGTGCATCGACGTGTGTGAGAACAGCACGCTCGGCCTGTTTGTTCTTTAGGAAAAACATACTCTCTTGTCCTGAACACGCCTGTTGCCACGGTAACAGTGCAAGGTGGAGAATGTGTACATGCCCAAAAACACGTGAGGATTGTCACCGTGTCTCTGCCGCACGTTAATAGAAAAAAACAAGAGTGTTTTCACTGCTTTCCTTCTTTGATCTCTCGCTCTCTTTGCTTTCTAATTCCTTAATTCCTGTCTCGGCTGTGTGTCGCAGTCTGAGCCGCTCTCCTCTCTGTTAGCTCGCTCTGCCTCTGTCGCATTGAATCCTCGCAGTCTGACTGTGTGTGTGTGTGTGTGCCTCCGTCTCTGCACTTCAGCTTCCCTCTTATATTTGCTGCAGTGCTTTGATTCGAGCTGGAACGCTTTAAGCTCACAGTGGCAAAGAGAGGGCACACTTTCAGACACGCACATGCACACACTCGGACACACAGGAACACTCACTTTTAAAGCCTCTGTGTGTTAAAAGAAGGAACAAGGCGCATCAGCTCAGCTGTGTACACGTGTGTGTTTTTGCTCTGACTGACACCCGGTCAGAGCAGTTTCAGTACTTAATGAGATGTCTCATCACATACACACGTGCAGTGTAAACCTCCTAGTCTGTCTCTCACACATAGTTGCATCAACACAGTGTGTCAGTAGTTGTAGCATCAAAAGGGCTTGAGATTGACTCTGGAGTGGTGAGAGGAAATGATCGATGTCCTGGCTAGCTACTGGCTATCATGTGATGCATTCTTTAGAAATAGAATTTGTCAGCTGGTAGCTTTGATCTGTCCGGTTAATTGATGTGGGAATTATTAACTCATCACTACGGTTGTCCTATAGCTTTGTGATGCCAATAGTGTTTAATGTGGAAGTTTAGTCAGATAGGCTGATAGTTTCCTGTTTCTCGCTTCTTGTTATTTAAACGTGTTCATAACTGGAATACTCTGCAACATGCCGCCTCTGAGTTTATAAGATCATCACATCGGGAAATTGAGCAGAGCCAAAATGTCGGCGTTACACAAGAAATGCCATCAGGGATGTTTCTGTGTGGACATGTAGGGTGGGAGTTTTTACTGCCCTGCAAGCCCCTGGACTCACAGACAGGATTCACAGACAGGTGGAAAATTGTCCCCACAAGCAATCTTTGAGCAGGGAGTAATGGAAAAGGAATGGAGATAGCAGAGGGCCACACCTGCCGAGCGCGCTCAATATCCCTCATTTTAAAGTGGTGCGTGTTTAATGCTGTGCTGCTGTTTCACTGGGTGTTTTTGTCATAGCACATCATTTCATTTCTTATCATTTTTTATGCCATGATTATCAGTTCTTTATCTATGCTTTTTAAACATCCGACTCTTGCATTTGCTCAGCGCTGTTTAGAATCCATTTCATGTCTCCAGCGATTTTAGAATTGTTCAGTTTGACATCTGAAGCCTTTTTCGAGGGGAGTCCAGAGAGAAGTAGTGAATCGGTAGTGCCTGAGTGTCTGATGGATCAGATCCTGGTTGTGCTGATTGACAGGAAGCTTAGAGTGGGACAGAGCCGTCCATCCCGTCTGTCTGAGACGCCGTGTAGCCCGTCCTCCTCGTCTATTCTCTCTTTATTCAGGCAGGAGGATTACAGCAAAGAAAGCAGCAAAGCAAGCAGTGAAGGGATTATCGAACAGCAGCAAAGGGATTAGAGGGGAAAGTTGCACCTCAACAGAGCAGCGGACCCCTGTGGCCCATGTAAGAGACTCATGCACGGGTTCGAGAAAGTTGGCTCCTCGGCCAGCTGCTGCCGCGCGGCTCTGCCAAGTTCCCACAGAGCTCCTTCAGTAGGTGTTTGACATGCAGAGTTGCCAAGACTTCACGGCTTCCCCAGTGGGTATTTGCTGTTCATTTGGACAGTGGTAAAGCGGACAAAGGGATGAGCAAAGGAAAAGCCACAAAGGGGATTTGAACTCTGGCTCTCATTTATGGATTAGAGGCAGGAGTTATTAAACAGTTTCAGTCTGGGATCCAAATGAGAAATTTGGTCTGTGACCTCAGGACCCAGGGAAATAAAAACGTTTGCTTCTCCTGTGATGTTGAGACCCCATCAAAGCAAGTCCTTGACCTATTTTCGAGGCGAAGAGTCTGCTGAAAAGCTACAAGTCATGGTTTTATCTGGCAGTTGCCAAATGATGGCAACTTTTCTCTGCTTATAATTGATAATTAAAATAGTATTTAGTGTAGCTACGATTTAAGATTGTTTTCATTATTATCGATTATTTTCTAGATTCATCTGTTAATCGTTAGGTCTATAAAATGTCAAAAAATAGTGAAAAATGTTCAGGTGAAGTCTTTAAGTCCTCTTTTGTCAGTCCAAAGATATTCACTTTAATATGATATAAAACAGAGAAAATAAGGAAATGTCAATATTTGAGAGGCTGAAAACAACATTATCTGCCATTTTTCATGAAACATTACTTAAAAAATTCATCAAAAGCTGGATAATATTTTGTTGGTATCGATTGCTAATCGATTAGTTGACTAATTGTTGCAGCTCTAATCATCAGTTGCTTGAATTCTGCACTTTTGATCCTGGACTTGCAATTTGAAAACATAACTTTGGGTTGTAGGAAATTGTGATGAATATTTTTCACTATCAACTACATGTTATAATCTGAAACAATCGTGGAAAAAACTGTAGCAAACCTTGTTTCGATGGTGAAAAAAATGCATTCAACCCGTTTGAGGCCTTAAGGATACACAGTGTGTGAGAAATTAACGAATCAAAACGCTTTGTTTACAATGAAAACTCCGCAGGGGACTTTTAACTAGAGCAGGCGCCCTCATTAAGATGCTAAGTACCTGATTATGTACAGCAAAAGGTGATTACTGATGCTTATAGTGGACCAAGCGGGATACAGCTATACGATAGCTTAGCCTTGTTTTGAAAGCAAATTACCGTTTTTTAAAATTTTTAACACTTCAAGTGAATGTCATTTACGATTTGTCCCACACATCAAGTGATGGAAATAAACGTTTACAACTATCCAATTTTCTCTCAATATTACATAACTTTATATCTTCATCGCCATGGGACCAGACTAATCTGTTTTTGTAGATTAGCAGGCTGTCCGTGAATGTGATCATTATTACAGCATACATTTTCAACTGAAACACAAATTATTGCTTTGACCACAAGGAAGCCACCAGAGGCCTCGTTAAGAGAGAACTTCGGACTCTGTTGTGGTTGTAAGTGTGTGTTTAATGCACACCAATCATCTTGCACACAGCGTGACGGCATGTGAAAGCCACAGGAAAGCATTCAGAAATGTGTGCTTGGATTTAATGTTTCACTTGACTTTAAAATAATAATTGAAGCAAGGATATCAAAATAAGTTGTAAAAAGAATATTTTGAATAGAACTGTTGGGCACTTGAAAAATGTTATCTTTGTCGGATCAGGAAACTGTGGCATTTGCTGTCTTCTAGCAAAAAGTTGACATTCAGTATTCTGATTTGAAAAGCACATAAACTGAGGAAAAGATGGTGGGTGATTTGGGGAAATAACCTAGATTATATCCACCAGAATTGTTTTTTTTTTTTATAAAATCAGGTTCCCACTTGGCTAAAAACCTCTGTTGCTTTTTTTAAATCATGAATTAGTGACATATGCCACCATCATGTTTGTTTTTAGTGAGATCAGCAAACCAATCAAGGTCATAGCAGGCAGACTGTCAACTTCCACTTCTCTATTCACATATGCAAATTTGATTATGTTGTTATAAATCAAAGCTGTCACTCAAATGGGTCATAACATCCATCATTGCTCCTGTGATTTAATCTGATGACAATTAAGTATCAAGCTATTCTTTCACACTGGCACCATGGCAACATTTCCTCTCCGGGCACTTCCAGTTAACCCAGTTTACAAAGTGGTGACAAGCCATCCGTCCAGGCTTAGGTTGTGCATTGTTAAAATATATTCTCGGATTCACAAAATCCACACAGGAGTTTGAGAATGCCTGCTTCCAGGATGATCAATCTTCCCATCAATCACACACATAACGGTAAAAGTGGCGGCTGATCAATAATGTCCGTTGAGCGACGAAACTGATTGATTTAAGTGAGGTTAATCCGTATTTCATCAGGTCTAAAGAATCTGTTTAAACAGGGTGTCCGCAGGGTTTTAAAAATAATTAATCAATTTAGCGATAATTAAGGCCCTAAAAAGTCTTAAACGCCATATCCGTATTTGTCCAAAGAAATTGTATGCTAAAGTATACATGAATTTAATCATTGTGTAGAGTTAATCTGTGTAGTTAACTGCTAGATTAGACGTAACTAATGATAGACTAAGTAATAAAAACAAACTGGGTGGAAGGATGTATGGAAAAAGACTGACTGCTACCAGATCATATAGTGTTGCAGCCAGACCAGGGGCCTGATTTATAAAACTCTGTGTAGAATCCACACTAAATGTTTGCCTTTGTCCCAAAAATATTTTGAAAACAGTTTAAAAAAAAGAAAAAAACGTCATGGTGATGCATGTTGAAAAAATTTTAACATTTTATTGTATAGAATGTAAAAAAAAAAAAAGAAAAAACGACATAGTATAGTATGTCGAAAGAATTAATAAGACGATATAGTATAGTATGTCCAAAAAAAGAAAAAACAACATAGTATAGTATGTCGAAAGAATTAATAAGACGATATAGTATAGTATGTCCAAAAAAAGAAAAAACAACATAGTATAGTATGTCGGAAAAAAATGAAAAAACTTTATTTTAACATTTTTGAAAAGTCATGGTATAGTATGTAGAAAGAAAAGTAATTAAATATACTATACCATGACCTTTTTCAAGTTTTTCGACATATTTATAGAATAACCTGTTTGGATATGTGCATTACGTGCTTTCCCAGATACAAACTGAATTTGGATATACAGGGAATAAAATGAACATGCTTATGTAAATTAACCCAATCTAGTATATCCGTCTAGCACTAGGGATAGTAAATGTGATACAATTGTACAGTCTAAGTAAATGACTTGCACTGATATGACAGGGTTTTGGCCTGTGACAACAACCTTTTTTTCTTGAACATCTATTGTTAAAATCTAATCACTAGTTAGACACTTTATTCTGAAAGAGCTGTGATTTACCAGGTGGATATTAAATGCAGGACTCAAGCATTCAAAGATGTAATATATATTTTACTCAGGCCAGTATTGAGCTGATCAGTCTGCTTTGTAGTGAGACGTTGACATGCAGGGTCATGAAGGTGACATTTGATCTTGAAAACCATTAACTGAAGCTTGCCTGCAGTCTTTCTGCTCCCCTTATTCTTGCATTGCTCAGGGTTTATCTTTTGCCTACTGTGTAAAATATGCAATACACACCAACACATTGCAGATTGTTACAGTTAACTTTATTTGTAAGTACAGATAGTACAAGAACAATTATCTTTTTTTGTATTTGTTTCCCTTTTTGTGCACTCCAGCTCTTTTCTAGGACTTATACTTCAGTAAATGAAAATTATTTAACTAAAATGTATATTTCACAAGTAGATATATTTAGAAATTTCCTGGAGACATTTTGAATCTGCAGGCGGTTAGGCCTGGTAAACTGAGAGAGTAGATAAACAGTTAGGTTTCATAAGAACAAACAAAGGAAAGCAATATTACCTCAAGAATAGGTCAATGTTATAGAAGGCTTTCTGAAACAAACATTTTCCAGGTGTGTACTTTTTTCTCCCCAGAAACTGATCAGCAGTGCATTCATAAGCATGGCTGTTGTGCTGCTGGCTCAGACAGAGAAACACTGCCATACATTTACATTATTGCATGAGTTGATGCCATCATGTTACATGTGAAAATTGAAACTGTTGAGGAGGTTGGATAAATGGACGAGGCAGAAGAGGAGGGAACTTTACATTATTGTGCAGCGGTTTGTCAAAAAAACTCATTCATACAATGCCACCACTTCATCTCTTTCAAAAGAGTTCAAATACAGATTGATAAAGCCAGGAGGTAAATTGAGGCATGGGGAGACATATCAGTGTAATTAACTACAGCGTCACTGCTCAGTATTGATGCATAGTTCAAAAGGGGACTCATTTGCAGCAGTAAATTAGCAAAAAACTTTCAATTTTGTGTTTCGATTGATGCAAGCTGTCGGAAGCTGCACTGACGTTTTGGGAAAGTAGCTGTTGTATCTTTTCTGGCTCAATGTTTCACTGTATTATAGAGCAATTGTGCCACTTCCTTTGCTACTGTAATTGATATGTGATCGAATTTCTCTCTCCTGCTGGTTCACTGGTCAGGGTGTGTAAACATTCAATAGAGCATTGATGACATTCAAATAATTAAAAATAATTCAGTAACTACACTAGCTGACATCTGAGTAAGGTCATTGCTGTTACATTTGTTATACAGTTTTACTATGGAGATGTAGCCACACCACTGTGAGGTGTGTTTGGTTTTCTTTTGATCGGGCAGCAGTCAAGGGTTGGGAGTGTTAGCGTGAATATTTTTGTATCAGTACGTGTGTGTATGAATATTTCATTTCTTTTAGAATGGGTTTTCAGCTCTGGGAGGTGCAAAATTATGAGGACTGGTTGACTTTGTCCTTAAATTTGCTTGCACACACATATAGACTCATTCATCCAAACACAGACACGCATTAGAAATATAAAGCCGAGTGCTGCTACTTGGAGCCTCCAGAGTCTCTTATTAGTCCGGCTAATTTCACATCATTTGACAGAGAATTAATTCATAAATTAATCAGCAGAGCCTCAGAATAACACCACATGCCTCCATTACACCACCATGTAATCCCATTTACACCTAGCATTAAAATCCCCAAGCAAGTCAGAAAACAGTTCACCATAATCTCTGCCTGGTTATTAAAAGGACAGGGTGGAGCTGTGCTTATGACATTTTTCAGAGATTTAATAAAGTCAATGACACCTCAGCAGATAGAGCTCAATTAGTTTTATAGTAAGAAAGACACATTTAAACCATAACAGAGGTACTTTGTAAATATCACATCTCTAATCCTGTTTGGGTTTTTCCAACATGGCCTATTATAGCTGCATGTCAACAATATCAATAAGGTGTGAATGGGGAAACTTTTTCAACACCAGTACAGATCTTTAAAAAAATAAACCATCTACTATTACTGATACAGTAACAGAATATTTTTTTAGCTTCTGGCCAGTATATCTGTCGACCCTAAAACGGTGATTGAATTTGTTGTGCTTCTCTCATATCTTAAACAGGTTGGACAAAATATTGTAATTTCTTTCCTTCAGCGCATGTGTGCTTTGTTGACTTTCCAGAGAACGATATTACATTTTTTTCCCTACAAAAAGTGAGTTGTGATCGTCGGAGATTGGTAATGTCTTGGCGAGCATACTAAAATGTGACTACATCCTCTGGTCCATCTTTTTTTGCCTTAACCCAGGTAAAACATTGAGTGGTCATAAAGTTTCATCTACTCACTTTGAATATATTAAGCAACATCAACAGCATAGAAATGGAAATTGTGGCATTTAATTGCAAGTAGAGGTTACGACCCTGTTAGTGTTACACATGATCAGCTCAGTTTGTAGCACGTCACATTTAAGACTAGCAAGATTAGCAAGTAATGGAATGTATCACAATTGAAATAAATAATGTCTTTCTAAGATATGTTATTTTCCACAAGTTGACAAGACATTAAGAGATGTACTAATCACCACAACTACATGATTAATCTATTTTTTTGGAGAATTAAGTATAGATTGATTAGTGGTACAGTTCATTAAGGAATCCCCATCAAATTAATATATTATTTAGTCATCATCTATTTACACCATTCAGGTGTCTGGATATGTGGATCTGTGCTTCATTTTGTATCCCCAGTGTAACCAAACAGAATATGTACAAATTGGGGGCAGAAATGTCAGTACGGCCACAGCATGTCTTTTTAAAAAAACATTTTTTTAAATCCCCCTATTTCAACCTCACAATTTCCAGAATCAGATGATCTAACTACCCACCTGCTACCCTGACTCTATTCTTCAATTTCCAGTATCAGGTCATCTCCCTCCAGGGAGGCGTCGGCCGTGACATGGACAGCCTTAATGGTACCGGCCAACGGGGAGTTGACCACGGTCTCCATCTTCATGGCCGAGAGCACACACAGCGGCTGACCCTTCTCCACCTTTAATGAAAGACAGTTCAAAGAGCATTAAAAACACATGTTTGATATACAGATCACTGAACAAGCACTGCAGTCAAAGGTTAACAAGAACACTACACTCAAAGAAAAGGACATAAAGGGGATCTTTCTGGATAATCTTCAGAATTACAAATGCCCTAATGTGAGTTTCAATTTAAAAAGGGACTGTTCACTAAAATTACAAACATAAAAGCTAATGTATGCAGGTAGTTGAGGAGGTGAATAGACTTTCATTTGTGGTGCTCAAAGCATTTTAAAATGATCCTGTTTATCTTTAAAAAATGTAATCTTTCAATGTTGTGAGCACAACAAACAAAAATGCAATTAATCTTTTAGAGTTGGGGACCTTAGCATTTAAGAGTCGAGCTGCAACCATTAGTCCACCGATTGGTTAAATAATTGTTCATGGAAAAATGGCAGAAATTTCTTGCTTTTCTCTCTTTTATGTCATATTAAAGGTTCAATGTGTAATTCCGAGCCACCATTCACCTCTAAACTGGGTCAATACAATCTCTAATGTTATTTTTGTTGCAGTAGTTTGGCATATTCATTGTATTCTAATTTATTTTTTATTTAGTCTATTGCATTTATTCCTGTGTAATGCCTGTCAGTCAGTCAGTGGGCAAGAATACCAAAATTCGAGAAAACTGCTCAAAAAACTTATTTTATAATCTTCACGTGGAGCTGATCCATCTGTGTTTACTGGGCAGTAATGTTAACTGGGGCTGTAGTCTGTGTAACGTTACGATAGTGTGTTTATTGGACTAAATCCAAAGTGGCAGAAACTAGAAAACAACCCGCATATTTGTCTCATCTTCCTGGTGGCTAAGCCGGCAGCCGGCACTCGGCAGCCGGCACTCGGCAGCCGGCACTCGGCACTAGGCAGCCGGCCCAGTCAGCGGCCGAAGAGACTTGAGCTCAGCCTCCTGGCAGCTGTGAGGACGAGGCGAGGGTGTGAGGGGTTTTCTCGTTTCTGACACTTTCAATGTAATCCAATAAACAGACTATAAAACAGACACAGAACATGGCTGTAATATCTACAAGCGGGTCAGGCAGCTGTACTTCTTCTCCCTCTGCACTAAGGCAGCTACAGTGACTCACTATGACCTCTAGAGGAACAAGTGGTATTACAGCCTGGACGTCAGTTAGCATGCTAACTTCAGTAGATATCTGCAACACAATACATTGATACCTCTTTACATTCTGTTGATCATGTTTGTTCACTGTTTTAAGTTTCAACTCTGGCAAATTTTACACAATGAACCTTTAAAGAGAATATCTTTGCGTTGTGGACTGACAAAACATCTTTCATATATAAATAGATTTTCAAAATAAAACCCCCTTTTATTAATTTATCAAAAGAAGGCAAACTTTCCAAATGTTAGATGTCTCCAGTATGTGCACAAGAACATGACAACATTATCATTTAAATGAGAAACTCTGATCAAAGAATAGAGGTCACATGAAGGCAACACTATTTGCAGGGCTAGATATTATAAAGGCGAGGTCATCAAATCTGATAAAAAAGTAAATGTTGAGAGAACTAACCTTGGATCCCACTTCCACCTTGACCTCTACGACTTTTCCAGGCATGGGCGCTCCCACCTGACCCTTGATAGACTTCTGGGCCTTGGGATGGAACTTCATTTCCTGGGTGGAGGGACAAAGAGAGATTTCATGCATCTGTCCAGTCGATCATCCACACATCCGGCCAGCAATCAATCACCAACGGCATTCAACCGCACATTGAAACATTCCTTCCTGCTGAGCCTCCATCTAAAACTCTCAGACATTTTTTCTTCTCAGATTCAAGTAGAGAAGATCAGGTTTTCATGACTTTCCCTTTATCTATCATTCACCTGCAGACATGTATATCTTGTTCAAACCATCCCATCTATACCTTCATGGCGAGAGTGTCTTTAACCAGCACAGATCTCAGCTGTCCGTTCAGCTCAAAGAAGACTTCTCTCTGACCGGCCTTGTTCAGGTCACCCAGTGCGAGTGCCTTGATGTGGAGGATCTTCCCTCTCTCCAGCTCCACCTGAATGGAAACAAAGCCAGAGAGAAAGAGGAGAGTTAGAACATTCATTTATTTCTGTCATGCCAAACATTTGGCCCATCACATTTTAAATACATCTTCCGGTCTTACATACAAAGCATGTGGATAAAGAAAATGCCGAATTGGGCCAGGGACATAGAGTGGGGCCATAGAGTGTGTGTGTGTGTGTGGGGGGGGGGGATTAATGGACCATGGCCATTTTCGAACTTGACCTTAATTTTGAGCTCATCTACACATCTGTAAAGTTTCGTGACTGCATTTTGCACGGTTGTGACGCTATCGCTGTGACAAAAAGGCAGAGTGTAAAGGAGGGTGGGACAGAAATTAAATTATGTTAGAAAATTGAAATGAATACACGAGAGCCTGTCTCACAACTCCAGCTGAAGCAATAAAAGACTCTGCAGAGCTTAGTGAAATTAAAAAATCAAGTTAGTGGAGTGAGACAACCACAATGTTTCCTTCTCTTCCTATTTCTTTTTACCCTCATGCTGGGATGGAGTGTTTCCCAGCATGCACATGGTGGAGGGCAGAGACATGGACAGATTCATGAGTCATTAAGTCTCACTGTAATTAAAGTGCTTAAAAAATAAATCAAATAATGTAGCATCTTATCACTGTATTTGACACTAATGCACTACATTGCATTTGTGGCCATCTGCTCTTATCAGCTGCCCATTTGTGTTTAACTCTGTCTGCAAATCAAATTCATCCTGTGGGACTCTAATGTTTTGAATGAAAAAGGTGGAGCTCCTCAATAACCCTTTTTTCATAGCAGAAAATTTGACTCGTCATAGTTTGGAAAAGCGCAGGTGTTACTGATAATATGGATGTCAGAGATGGGAAAGATTCACTTTGAATAATTCAACACCATAACCATTACATTTGGGTTTAATGACACTGAACAACAGTATTTGGGTGATTTTAAGCCGGGAATTGAAGCTGCTAAATGGAATTAAGCAATCATTAAATCTATCATTTAAAAATGTGCCTCTTCCATTGAAAAAGGCCTATATGTTCTGTAATAAAATAACCACGTTTAATTATATATTGGTCCTGAAACATTTAGTCATTTAATTAATAACTGAATTGACTCCAAGATTTGGTGTGAAAGCACCCGAATAGTTTTACCAAACAAGACTTTTTAAGACATAACTTGGGGGTCTGCAAAGTTAAGCTAAATGGGCATTTGATATTTCTAAGGTAATTACTCGGAGGTCATGTTTTCGGCTCAGTTTGTCTGTTTGTCAGCAGGATTAAAGGAAAAACTACGGCCCAGATGTTCATGGGGCTTGGTGGACAGGTGTAGCATCGGCCAAGGAAGGACCCATTACATTCTGGACTGGATCAGAATCACGAAGCAAATATATAAATATGATTTCCTTTTATTTAACATTGCGAGATAGGGCATTTTTGCTGCATTCACGTGTTGCCAGAATAATCGGAAAACTTAGTTCCAGATTGGGGAACAACAATTCGGAAACAGATATCAAGTGATATCAACGTGTTGTTTAAACGCTCGGAGCGATAAAATACAACACAACTTCTTTGTTGTTTCCACTTTACAACTTAAAGCTCATGAACACGACTTCCCAATTCGGGAAATGGGACCAACCAAGGAGCACGAGATGCACCACTGGCCTTGGTGGAGGTCTGAGCTCTCAGAGTTAAATTTTTAGTTCTGACATGTTATCGACTTTAAATGGATTCTGAGGGAAGAGATAAAAACACAGGAGTTAAAGAGACATCTGTGATAAACTCTCTGGCTGTACTATACGTGTAGGCTTGAGGCTACTGACGGGTAATGACAATCAGAAAGATAAAGAGACAAACTGTTTCCCCAGCCTTCAGTACAACTGTAAACTCTGTGGCTTTACCTGCCACCTGTAAAGTGTCAAGACAAAGGCGTTACTCGGCCTCTATATCAACAACAGACGCACTCTTCTCTTCTCATATCAATTCTGGTCACTGCTGCCTTCAGTCTCACAAGTCTTTCCCTCGACAGCGGCCACTGTACTTCTTCATTTATGTCACGCCTCTTCTCAAATTTCTCATCCCACTGGTTGAAAACTAATTTTTTCATCTTTCCATTTGTCCAACTTCCTCTGTCTGGCTTTCACTCTCTCCCTTTGTCAGTCCTCCATGTGACAGCTTTCCATTTTGTATTGTTATTTTTTGACCCATTTCTGGGGCCACACTGTCTCTCGTTTTTTCCGAATTGTCGTTGTCAATGTTGCTCATTTGCCTCTTTCTGCTCATCTTCCCTTTAATCTGTCTGTGTCTATCACCCACTTTCCTTGACCCTCTCCCGCTCATCTTTTTTGTTTGTCACATTGACATCTCGGCCGTTGAGTCTCCATTGATATTCCCAACTAAGTCTCAGTGCGAAGACGAAAATACACGCTGCTGCAGGTATGTATTGATCTCAATTTCATTCTGCCTCTCTCTTTCTCTGGAAGCTCTGACTCTTCATCTATTTCCCTCACTCCATATCTGGTAACAAAACCTTTCTTTGAATGCCTTTGCTCTCTCTCTGGCACTCTATCTTCATCTCTTCTCTACTCTCTCCACACTCCAGCTTGTGCTGTTTGCCAGGCTCTTGGCAGCACTTTGCACAAAAACAAAAGTGCCTTCCCCTTTCCAACTGTGTTCAACTACCACACTACATCTCCTCACAACTGTTCCCATGAAAAATACAGTATGCATCTCTTTGAAGAGTTGCACAAGATTTATGGATCTTTTGAAGATGATTTTGTCTAAATTGTAACCGTGGGTATGTATGCCAGCTTCAGACAGAGCTGAAAAGACGACTTCAGTGCACGGTGTTGATACCTAAAACCTGGGATGCATTAAGACTTTCACAGATCAATCAGACACGCTCACACTGCGTCTTCTATAGTACCTGCTTCACACTGAGGTTGCTCGCACCCCCCCTGTGGTTGGCTTCAATTTTCTACTTTCATTTTTAAGCCAATTCAAGCTGAAATACAAGGGCTCATTAAGCTTTCTGACCAAAACATGCAAGCAGTCATTTAGCTAAATAGCAAATAAGAGTGCAAAGATCAAATAAATGATCTTTTCTGCAACTAACTACAAAATACAAGTTCATGCTAACTCAGACAAAAAGTGAAGTAAGGGACTACAAGTCGTCTGCTTAAACATCCATGTATAGCATGCAGTCAAAGTAAAGATATGATCATTGATAATTTTGCATGAACTTTCTGGTGTAATCAGTCATCACCTCACCTTCTTTTAACTAAGAATGTCTGCCTTCAAACAAACCACATAAATGGATTCAAAGTATAAAGTGATCTCAAACCACCGAGCCTCGTCCTGTTTTGGTTTTATTACCATACTTGTGATGACATATCTTGTGCATTATGTATGTTCCATATCTCTGTGATGTATCTGTTGTGTTCTCATCTATATAGCCTTCACATTTAATCACAGAGTAGTACCTTCAAGCACAGAGCATTTCATGTCAAATTTCCATGCTTATCCATTTAGTGCTATAGAATTTCTGACTGAAACAAGTTTCACAGTATGTGTCACATCACGTCTCTGATATGACTTTATTAATGAAGTGTGTTGTCAGTGAACTGGCGGTGAACAGAGCTCCATGTGTTGGTGTCTGTGCACATTAGCCCTGACAGGGTGTGTATGACTGGGTCCATGTTTGTGAAAATCTGTTCATATTCCCATCAAACGTGATTAATACCACACTGAGTCATCAGCACATGCCAGATAGGTTGATGTCTTTTTCTCCTCCCGTTTGTGCTGTATGCATGTGTGGGTGAAGGACAGCGATGGGCAGAGCCGCCACATTTGTGTACATGAAAGCTCTAAATGGCCTTCAGATACTATTTCACAAAGTCTTTTATTTGGTCTTTCAAAAGCACATGCCCATGTGGGCTTTGTTCAACTCAACTGGATTAAAGTTACTCAGAATTTAACTGAAAGAAGCAACGATGATATATAACCCAGGATCTTTACAAAATATTAAAGGAATACTTCACCCACAAAATGACCATTTGTACCGTGTTACCTTGAATTGTGGAAGAAAACTTGATGAATTTGCTGTAGTAGTGAGCATAAAACTGGGGCTTGGCTTATACTTCACGGGCTGCGTTTGTAAACGGATGTTCAATAAAGTTTTACTGTTATTAAATGCGGCCCCCCTTTAACTTCAATTCATCAAGACATTTCTCCGTGTTTTTGATTCTTCGCTCACCGTGGAGGCATGCGAGAAAAGTTTTCGTCAAGAATTCAAGGTAACACAGGGAGAGTAATCGATATACAAATGGTCATTTTGTAGGTTAAGTATTCCTGTTAGGAATTATACTACATAAAAAAAACAGTGGGGAAAAAACTGTAGCGGTTGTGTCCGCCCACCACATTCACTGCACAAAGACAAATCTTTCAGGCTCGCTGTTCACTTTTTGGATGATAAGGCTCTCCAACTGGATTTGCAACAGGCTCGAAATGATGTGCTTAACAATACCAAATGATTACTGTGAAAGCCTTTATATCTGCTTCCCACAACATCAACAACTCAGGGCTTTAGGTCTAGCTCAGTGCTCACAAAGATTTGGTGCTTAAATCTGTTTTGATAAAGATTTTCGCTGTGTGCTTCACACAATAGCTGCCAAGAGCTCATAAACAGCTTGTGTTCCAAATACACAGGTAATAGTGCGGTTTGTGAAAGTACAGCAAGAGTCATCTGTCATGGACAGTGGCTGTCTCCTGCAGCTGTCACCGTGGATTTATTACAAACAGCAACACAGGTTCACAATCACAAGCTCAAAGGCTTCTCTTCTGCCTCACGTTCTGAAGGCTTCACTTTATAATGGAGAAAAGTTAAATGACATTTTCAATTTACTTTTTTCTATAACTACAGTGTTGTACTGTATTTGACGCATTAATCATGCACAAAACCTTGTTAACCTACATTATATTTTCTGTTCATTTATGACTTTACAATTACAGTACGTGTCTGTACAGTGGGGGATTATACCAACAATAATGATAATAATAGAACATTTAATATATATAGTGCCCTTCCAGATACACAGACGAAACAATGCTTAGTCTTTACACGTGCATTCAACATAAAAAGGTGTAGCAGAGCCTTCGAGGTGGAGGACTGGGATGGGGTGTGCATGCAGGAGTGCGTGATACTACCCTGCATTTAAAACTCACCAGAGCTATTTACTTTCCTCCGGGCTCTTCGCCGCCTTAACGGTGCACATTGTTAATCTACAAAGCAATCGACAAAGTGGCCACGCATGAGCGCAAAAAATAAATGTGCTTCTTATGAGCAGCTAATAATTAACATTCGTGTTAGTCAGGCTCAGACTGACACAACACACAGACACAGACACAACCCGTCTGTGCATTAGACAACAATGGTTTTCTTCTTCTGCATCTCAAAAGGCTGCAGCAGCTGCCATTCACCTGGCCTGCAGTCACCCTGTCTATTGTATTTAACATTCACATCAGACTGTCATGGTATGGTGCACAGTACCTCACGCCACCAAACACTCAACTTGTCAAGAGTGGAGGCAACTCCGTTGTCCCCAGTGATGTCTATCTACGGTCGTCAGATCATTAATATTTAACTAGAGATAAGCTATCATATATGTGGGGGTGTTCCCGTAGGATCTGTAGGTCATCTCCTTGGCCCCGTGTCCTTTCATCTACACAAAGAACCAGAAATAACTCCCAGAATAAAATGATAGAAATTGCATCTTTGATTGGAAGTAAATACTGTTTCTAACATGCAACGCTCCTGAATTACACAAACGACAATGAAATAAATGTATCTGTCATATAATGGAGGGAACACATGACCCGAGTACTTTCATGAGCATCACTTCATCAGAAATGACAACAGCAAGATCAATTGTTCCTCTGTGAATACAAATGACACTGGGACATATCATACATACACACTTAATTCAGCAGCATTGCTATGCGGATCACACACACATTTATGTGCCATTAAAAACCAGTGAAGGAGAAAAGTTCATCAGTTATCATCTTGTCTATCAGAAATAAAGTGCAGGATGTGCACATTTTCTCCAGCTAAATGAGAGCAAATGTGAATCATTCTTTTTGGTTATCCAAAGTCTGTCCTAATTTTAATCTTGGCCCAGTGTCTACAAATATCAAACCTAAAGCCAGAAACCCGAGTGTGATATTTAACTTTTAATTTAAAAAACAAGTTACATAAGTCATTCAATTTATCAATTGAGGAGTGTCTTAAAAATCAGTCTTTTCTCTGCCAGCCTGATCTCGAGAAGGTCGTTCACGCTTTTACATCTCATTTAGATTATTGGAATTCATTACACTCAGGGTCAAGACAATGAAATATCTCTTCAGCGAGTACAAAAAGCAGCAGACAAAATCATATCAGCCATGTTTAGCTTCCACAACTGATTACCAGTAAGTTTACAATTGATTTTCAAATTTCACTGCTGTGGAACTGCCCGTCTGAACATCTGAGGCTGCAGAATCAGTGACATCTTTTAAATGTAACGCTGAACCGGGTAGTTAGAAGCTTCCTTCACTTTGACATTTGAATTGTAAATCAACATTTAAACGCTGCACAGCTTCTATTCATTGGGTTTAAACACATTTTGTGCACAGTTGCAGATAAAGATTGGGCTGCACTAATATTATCAGTATTATACTTTTTATAGAATGAGATTCCAGTGGTGGCTGCGTAGGATTGTTTCAGACTTGTGTGATCCAAACATTTCTAATAACTCCAGAGTGTTTAAAGCCCAAAAGTCATCATTGTAATCATTTCCAAAATTCACAACATGTTTTTATCTAATGAAATGTTCTGCTTCAAGCCATATTTGTTGCCATTTAGCCTTTCAAAAAACATAATTTTTGCTTGGGCCAGTGAAACACTCTTCTGTATTTTAAGGGTGACTATGTCTTTTGAAAACCACGATATAAGTTTCTAATGTAAAACGATGACATTCGGTACAGCCATATTTAAATCATTAGTGCCGGCACATTGTTTTACTTCCAATTTCTCTCGTCCGTTTTATTTTTGTTTTTATCTTTTATTATGTTTGGGTATTTTATTCCATTTTATTTTCGCATCATTTTAAATTGGCTGAAATTGTGAGATTTTAATTGTCTCATTGCGGTCTGAAAAAGTTCTGTATAAATATAGTTTAATACTAAATGTATTATTATATTAATTCAGGAGCTTGTTTTTGCCCTCGAGGAATTTTGCACATCAAAAGAAGGAAGACAACTAACAGAAACTAAAGCTGCGCGTGACAGGTAACTTTTTTGACATGTTTTCATCCCATCTCGTTTGATACCGCTTATCGGACCTGATCTGGTGGGAGCACCCATCAAGTTTGTTTCTGTGGCGATGAATGATTTTGAGCAGAAATCCGAGTGACTGACATGACAACAGTTCTGACGGAGTGGAGATTAGATAAACAGCAGCGAGGGAAGGTGAACAGGGAGGGTGGAAAAAATAACAGTTTTGCATTTGGGAAATGTTTGAATGACACGTTCTCCACTTAGTTTGCTTTTTCTTCCCTCATTGAAAGCCAAGACAGGTTAAATACAAAGTTTCTCATTTTGAACAAGACACGGTTAGAAGATCAATTTTACTGCAAGCAAAGCCAATACTGCCATAGGCCAGCTGGAAAAATGGATATTAAATGTATTTATCCTGCTCTACAACTGTGGCTTTTAAAGTGTTTTGATGGTTATTTAGCCCTTTTTGTTTATGAATATTGTTTGCACTAGAAATCAAGGACATTTTATTCTAGCCAACCATTTAGTATGTTGTAGGAATTTGGAAAGAACGGCACAGCAGCACTTACCGTGACTGTGGCTTCAAGACAAATGAACATACTCAAAAACTGCGGAAGCTACCAAGCAAGGCTAATTGAAATATTTTAATTATTCTATACATCAGTGGTTGGTGGTCTGACTGTGGGTCTCCTGACACATTTCTGACTATATCATCTAATGATATACACCCTGGGTGATTGACAAGAAGGTGATTGGGGTCAATACTAGATTATGCAGCTTTATTAATAAGAATACAGCAGCAGAGTAGTCCCTCGTAATACACAAATCAATTAACACTAGCCTAGAACTATGTCGCTGCAGTGAAATGAAGCAGTAATTAAACGTTTGCCTTTGGACGCTCGGAATCACTGTCAGTTAAATCTGTGCGTTGCTCATAATGAGAGAATCAAAGGAAAATATTGTAAGGAACAAAAGAAACAAAATTTATAAATGATGTGGGTTTCACTGGCTTTATAATTAGAACTGGTGGAAGGAGGAGGGTGAAGGATGTCGTGTAGCTTGTAAAAAAAAAAAAGAAAAGGGAAAGGTCAGCACTCAGATAAATGGGCTTCTTATTTATTGTGGGCTATTTGTTGTGGTTTTGCCCACAATCAATAAGACGACTATTTATCTGTGAGGGCCGCTGTCTCCTCTTTGATCCTCGCCACCGATAAACTATTCGAGAGTTGGAGAAGTTCCTGGAGCGGCTTAACACTTATTTATTTCAATACACAACTTCACAAGTGGATGTTAAAACGCCTTGGAAAATTATAAAGTTCTTCTGACTAATAACTTTTTCTAAAAGCTATTGTAAAAGTAAAAGTAAAAGTAAAGTAAAAGTATGGTCATGACCTCTGCCAAAGCTGAAATCCTTCAGGGACCTGAAACACCGGCGGTCGGCTGCGCACTCTTTAGAAAGGACGGAGGTTTCAGGTTCCTGATGAACTTACTACAGATTCAAACGCCTTGTGTTGGCTTTAACAGGTGGGAAAACTATGTTTTAGATTCAAGCAGGTTTCCCATTGAGAAGTGACAAGAGTTTAGGGGACTATCAAGCAAACTGAACAGAAGGATTTCAGTTCTGTACGGGAAACTTTCCTTGCTTATTTTTGGAGAGAGATTTCGGTATTTCCTGTAGATGAATACTGCAGGCTGGGAGCTCAGTTAGCCGGTTGGTTGCCTCGGCACTAGATTCCTATGGAACTACAAGAATACATACTTTTCCTTTTACCTGTAGAGCTATTTATTTATCTATATTGTTTTGGTGCGAGTTGCTGGAGAAGTCTGCCTTCTCTCTGATATAATAGATCTCGATGGCACTCGGCTTGTGGTGCAAAAAAATAAATTCAAAAACCTCAACAGCAATGCCAAGATAATCCAGAGACCTAAAGCAGTCTACATTGATCACAAACACTAGAGGTAAATATGTATTTTTGATTTTGGGGTGAACTTTGTCTTATACCTCAACTAATACCAAAGGCAAGTCCAGGAACTTCAATTCAGTTCCAGTACTTTTACTAAACTTTACTGCATGAAGTTAACATTTTTATTTTACCATGCCAGACCTCCCATCGCCATTTCTCCTCAAGCCTCAGGTCCTGCAACACTAGGACCCATAGCGGCAGGTGTCCAGCATGCACCGCCTTTTTGTTTCTCAAAACACAGGACAAAAATACTAAGGTTGCACAAAGCTGCAGTCAAACCAGCACACATTCACAGTAGCTGCGACCACGTACGCACACTTGACATCCATGGCAAATTTCTATTTTTTTTCCCGCTGTGGCCTCCAAAGAATGGGTAAATTATTTTCGACCGACAGAAGAAAGCTATAGAGCCGCAGGTCGCAGCCTAAAATGTCACAGCCATCATCTCACTTCCTGTTTGACTGTGTCCTACTGTGTACATGTGCCAGATTAAAACAACTCAACAGCATCAAAACATAACTGCACAACACATCTTACTCTGCCGGTGTTCACTACTCAGGGACAAATAAAGCTACATTCTAATACACTACTGTTTATACTCAGTCCTTTCTACACAATGTATTATGAAACAGCCATATGATTCTCAGAGTCTGCATGTGTGTGATTGTAAAGACAATCCTTTCCCATAAGGACAAGTTAGGGAAAAAAGCAACTTAAAGTTTTGAATATGGTTTATTATGATCACATGTTGAGTGACAGACTCTTCCAACATCTCGTTCAGTAGCAAAGCAAAATGTCTCTTTGAGCGGACGTCACAAAGGTTACCGTCAGTAGTTTCAGTAACCTCTTTGGGATTCACTCTTCAACCTGGACTTGAACAATCACGAGTTTGAGTTTTGCTTCTGAAAGTGGTGACTGCTGTCATTCCCATGACAATCTGTTTGCGCTGCACTTTCTGAATAAAAACAGCGTCTTTAAAGCTGCTGCCTCCTGTTCTGAGAGAAACTTTCCACCGGCACAGACGACATCTGGAAATATTTCTGCTGACTTTGTATTCCTTTATGTTAAAGACAACTGATGAAACACTGATTCTGCTTATGTTGATAGGAAATATTTTGCTACTTAGATGTCAATATCCCCCGGGAACATTTCACTTTCTGAATCTGTGGCTTTGCAGTTACGAGTGACAGCTAATAATTACATCCTCTCATCGAGAGACATTCCTGTGCCCCACAAATGTGTTTGCATGCAAAGCAATTTATCTTCTTTGTTTTTTTTCCTTCATGGGCTGCA
This sequence comes from Bovichtus variegatus, assembly GCA_943593645.1. Classification (NCBI taxonomy): domain Eukaryota; kingdom Metazoa; phylum Chordata; class Actinopteri; order Perciformes; family Bovichtidae; genus Bovichtus; species Bovichtus variegatus. The sequence goes on along the minus strand of CALSCE010010667.1, from coordinate 6,237,712 downwards.
TGTTCAGCTACCTGCCTGTTGGAGAAACAATTAGCGGTACAAGCTTTAGAAATGTATAACGTTATGTTTTGGTCTGAGGTACTGTAGGGGCCCTCAGTGCCTTTCACTGGCCCGCTCTCAAACATCACACGACGAAATTAATCTGTTATTCCTCTGTGGGAAGGCCAATATGATGGCCGGAGGGATCCGAAATGCAGTTTGTTGCTCCCTTGATAAAGTGTTAATATCTCCGTCCTCCCCACTGTGTTATCAATTGTGACTCTGCACCAAACTGCATCAAACCTCAACCTTCTGCAGTGATGGAGAAATCATCTCCGGATGATTATGTCTTTTCTTTAGGGGACAATTATTATACTACAATTAATTAAGCAGCTAAATCGATGATTAAATCATTTATTATCAGTATTAAATGCAATATCAGAATTTTTGACTGATACACACTTGTTCTTGTTGTTATTCATTGTGATTTTATAGAAGTAGTTTTTATAGTAGCCATTTATAAAAAAATGTTTAATCTTAATTTATAACTTGCAAAATTACAAATGCGCTGTAAAGTGCAGAGATTCTGCACTATATTGTTGGAACTGTTGAACACTGCTCAATACATCTCTCAGGCAGAAATAAAAAATGGCTATGGTATCAGTTCAGATTTTTTGTAGGTGAACTCGTTTTTTAATATTGCACTTCCAGAAAATAGGACTTAAAAAAAAGAAAAGGTGAAAATATGTGCTGCAAACACCAAGAAATCCTGACATTTAGTCCATAATATACTGAAGGTCAAGCATAATGCAACATCTTTTCATTAGACCCTTCCTGTCTGGGAGACGGTCACGTCTTTCCATCTCGGCCATCTGTTAGAAATGGTCTCAATTGCAGAAACCTGAAGAGTTCCGCTCTAAAATGATGGTCTAATAATGTGAAATGGTGTGTAGTAATAAGTTGTGTACCTCAAACTCCTCAGCGATCTTAGGTCCATCCAGAAACAGCCTGGTGCTGAGACAATCCACTGGACCAAAATTAGCTGGGGAAAGAGAAACAGAGGTGACCTTCATATCAGCGGCAATATTTCATGATAGTAATTTTAATCCTTGATGAAAAAAAAAAGACCAAAATCAAACTATGATGCATTTGTGTTGGTTAATGATTTCTCTATTGTCTGTTCTAGAAATATCACACAACTACTTTAAGACCTTGAAATATGAGAGGATGCCACTTTAAAAAGGGACTAGTTTATGCCCTATATTTATTATCAGAAATGGAATTAGAAAAGCTTTAGAGGGTTAAGACTTGGTTTAGCGGTATGTTCAGTCTTAAGATGAAGTAGTAAAGGAACAGCTTATGGGACACAATTAAAGCGTCTCATGAATAGGCCGTAGCAGTTTAATGCTCATATTTCCTAACTCTTTAAAGCAACAATTAATCTTGTATAATCCAGGCAGCTCAATGTAACTGCAGCTGCTTTAAACAACTTCCAAGTCAAGTTTGAAAATGTGACTCCTCGAGAAGGATTTTTTTTTTTTTTTCCTTAAACTTCCAACATCACAGCCTTCTCCCTCCTCCTGCTGCTGCTGAGTGCATGTACTTCAAACCTGCTAAAAAATGCTGTTACTGGTTATGCTGATTTCTCCCCCTAGCTCCACTTCTTGCTGTTCTGGTTTCTTATGTGCATTATTCAAATTCACCATCTGAGACAGGTGTTGTTACGGCTTAGGGGCTCAAGTGCACTCTCGCCTGAATCTGAAGCATCAGATTGTTTTTCCATAAGTAAAAAACCCTGAATATAATATAATATTTAATAAAACAACTGAAATCATTTCTACCTGAAAGTTGAACTTGAATGTTCCTGATTTTAGGTTGGCTGCTAATTTCAAGACTCAGGAATAATACAAATGAGAATAAGAGCGAGAGAGTGTGAGAACAAGAACCCAGACAGAAAAGAAATATATAAGTGAGAAGTATCTGAATACAAATATCAACTAGAAGAGCACTCTGAGAGCGCAGACATACACCAAGGCTGTTTCCATAAGTGAAAGATTATTTAATGGGTTCTTCCTTGTTCCACCAAGTTTCATAACAAATCAGGCCAGCAGATTTTCTGTAATCCTGCTGACAGAAAAAGAAAAAACTGAAAACATAATCAAGTCTGCCCACTCACCAGTAAATTCCTTGAACTCCTGGAACACCTTTGGGTACATGGCTGCAGACATCACATCCTCAGGGGTGATTTCATCACTGTGTGCAGAGCGGAGTCCCTCCTCCAGAGTCTTGAAGTCCATGGGTGGCAGAGAGGCGCCGGGACGACCCTCAATGCGATGGAGGGACTTCAGCACCTGGGACAGGAAGTCAAAGAGAAAAGAAGTGAGACAGAGGGAATAATCTACAGACTGATCTTAAACTTCAAAACATAGCATCCCTGAACTAGTTTAAAAGGTATTGTGAAATACTTTGAGTCCAGGTTGTCTGTGTGCAAATGATTTACTGATCATTTTTTTATGTTCATCAAATCTATGTTATTCTTTTTATTCATGGTTTAGTCAGTTTGTTAATTTGAGGAAAAAAAATCAAAGGCCTTCAAAGTTTCTAAAAGAAGATATGAATAGACATGGGTCATTAGAAGTGTTTGAATTATATATACTGTATAATTATATAGAATTATATAATATAAATTCAATAGAAAGTTCTTTTGATATTTCTCTGCATGTGTCTCCCGCAGTTGTGCCATTGATTCATGTGTCACCTGCTCAGAGAAAGTGCGACAGTCTTGTGTGTGCATGAGTGAGTGATGTGGAATGATGCAGGTTAAACAGCGGCGAGAAAGATTACAAGTGAACCTTCAGCTATGCCTGGAAATGTCCAAAAAAGTCCACCAAAGACATTTACAAAGACCGGCTTGTTAAAGATCTGTTAAAGGCCCTAAAAGCAAATCAATAAAAGTTAACGCCATAACCTTGATCCATGTCTCTAATCCCACCGTGTTGTGTCCTTGAATTTGAGGGAATTGGGAATGGAAAGTCCTTGAATTTGAGGTTTAAGAAGGTGTGGGAACCCTGTTTATTGTTGAAACTATGTGTTGCTGCTATTCTTTGCCATCTTTCCCTTGTAAAAAAAGATCCTTGATCTCAATGGGACTAACCTGGTTAAATAGAGGCTAAATAAAAAAATGAATAAAAGAGAAAATAAAAGGTGCGACGGCGCGAGAGAAGGGGGAAACAAACAGATTTCTAAAAGTTTTTATTCAAAGTCAGATAGTCTTGCTGAATGTTTCCTCACTCGTAGTATTCCCATGGGACTCTGAAGCATGTAGGATGTATAAAACCTTCACATTGTACTTCACAACTGGATAAAAGCTGCACCCTGTCAAAGCACTAAAGTGACAGAGACTCTGGGTGAGAGGAGGAGGAAGAGGAAGATACATGGGGAGCTGTTGTGAGGAATGGAAAAAGAGAGCCAGAGAAACACTTGGATCGGGGACAATATGAAACTTAATGCAAGTAGTTGTTTTTTTACATTTGCATAAAAGTGACACCAGTGTTGTGTTAAGATCTGCAGTGAACCACTTTAGTTCCCTCCATCTCATCTTTTTCTCTCCAGTAAAGTGTCATAAGCCGAGCACAGATGACTGCAGTGTTGACGCATATGTTCGACATCATCCTGGTTCCCTCTTAGAAATAGTCGAGGAGGAAGACAGAAAGAAAAAGTACAATTGTGGAAAGTGGAGGCTGCTGTAAGACTAATGATGTGACGTTTCATCTGCCCACACAGTTGTCTGCCTGGTGAAGAGATTATGTCAAGACACAGACATTTGGCCTACAGGCTGCAGTTTTGTTTTTCTTTCACAGATTTCTTCAGCTTTTGAGGACACAGTCTACGCAGGCGCAGGGGGAGGCACGGACAGTAGCTGTATTTAGTCTGCTTCAGCAAATGTTGCTTGGAAGTATTCGAACAGAAAAAGCTAACAGCAAAGCTTTTATTGAGCTACACACCTGTATGTGTGTGCGCCTTTATTTATTCTAACTTCATTCAGGTTAAAATAATCATCGCCGAAGCTAACACGTTAAGTGCTGCCTTGGTAATCTGTGTGTGCTTTCACTCATTTGCACTTTGAGCATGTGTGCACCAAATGAAACATTCAGCTGACCGCATGTCTCCCGTGAGCATACATGTTGTGCATATATCCACGTTATGTTTGCAAATGTGTGTGTGCTACCGTCTTCTAGTCTTTGTGTAAGTGTAATGAGTCGGCGTATTCGTGGGTGCATGTGTGTGTGTGCCTTGCGGAAATCTCCAGACAAAAGGCCCAGTGCAATGCTTTTAGTCACAGAGCTAACAGTTCAAAGATAGCTGACACACGTGTGTGTGTGTGTGTGTGTGTGTGTGTGTGTGTGTGTGTGTATGAGTGAGAGAAAGACACTTCAAAGATGGCAGGCTCATTCGAGTTGCTGCTCATTAACATCGCGTCCTCCGAGGATGTCTTACACTTAAACTGCCTGATTGTTTAAGTGTGAGACGCAGACAAATAGTGACCGTGTGTGTGAGAGAGTGTGTGTGTGTGTGTGTCTGCATTACCAAACGAAGGAAAGACAAACTCTTCCTTCAAGGTTATTTGCTCTTTCTCCTCATTTCTCTTAAAACACCCCACAACACACTCCTACTCTCTCTTTTATGTTATTGTCACAGATTTTGTCTCTTCCTTTCTTTCCAAGTGCAGTGCCTCTGAGGGATGTGCTGGATTTTTTGACAATATTATTTCTTGAATTGACTTTCTTTCTGATGGCCTGCTTATTCTCTCCCTCTATCCTCCCACAATCCCCCTCTTCTTCACCCTCTTGTCTTTCTTGTTTTCCTCTCTCTGTCCACCCACGCTGCAAATGAACTGAGCGTGCCATAACCAAGATGAGGAAATGCCTCAATTACCACTTTGTGACTTAAAAAGGTTTCCCCATGCATGCAAATAACTTCCATTGATGACTGAAATGAATGCATGAGAGCACATGGTATAATGCTCTCTAATTAATTAATTAATACCATCAAAGCACCATAAATGAAATATGACTTCTATGCTGCTAGCATGCAAAAATAACATTCAGCTACAGCCTTTTAATGGGGTGTAAATGTTTATGCTTGCATGTAAATGCTACTAACTAATAAGCTAATCACACTAGAAGTTGCAATATTAGCCCCACACAAACATAATACTGGAGTGAGATTTAGTGATTCATGAGGCAAACTATCCCAACAAACATAGCTCTGTTTTAGGAAAATGATTTAATAAATAAAGTGAATTTTTTACTTTCTTCCCTTTAAACCACTTCTACTTTATCCAACTTACATGAGCTTGACACCAATTATTTAGAGTTATACTCTAAAAGTACTGTGAGATATTCAGTGTGTGACAGTAAAATGTATCAGATTTATCTCAAACTTACAGCTTACATGTAAACACAGGCGTGCACAATAAGCCCAAATTAAAATACTGTGAAAGCAAAGCAAAAATCATTTGGACCAAAGCTGGTCTCTGAATGTAACCGAATCAGAGGGATGGAGAAAATGAGCTCTTCTGTAAACCGTGTGAAAAAGCCTCTTGGTGTTATGGAGGGTGGATTGCTGAAGTAGCATGGAAGCCTCTCTCAGCATTAATTATTCCAGTGCTGACTGAAAAGAAAAATGAAAAGGAAACCTGAAGATTTGAAAGAATACAGAAGTTGTCCCCCTTCTTCTTTGTTAATAGGAAAAAAACGTGCCACAGTTTTGAGGAACATGAGACCAATTGAGAGCCACTAATAGAGCGGTAGCAGACACAGGGAAGCTGAAAACCAATATGATTGGCAAGGGCAGGACTGCCTGGGAAGCTAAATGACAAATATTTGATCATATAATCTTCCAGTATTACTCTAGTTTACAGAGATGGAGAGAAAGGACAACTTGATGATAAGGGTGACAGGACGTCAGGAGTTAGTTTCACAGGGAGGTAAACAAAGGGGAGGAAAGATGTGAGGGAGAAACAGTAACTGGAGACAGATGAAGGCACAAATAAATGGATCGACGGGTTCATAAACCTACAATGAAGTGACGAAAGGAGCGAAAAGCTGAACTTGACAAGGCAGGGAAGAAGATGACCATGAGCTAAACTCAATAATTCAATGTTATCAACCGATTTAATGGGCGTTATGAGTGGGTATCAGCCTCACACATGGGTTAGAAGGGACATGCTGCACCGACTGGTAGGTTCAGAAGGCCGTTATAATCTATTCACATGGTTGATCACGATAAGAATACAAGAAGACACCGGCGACCTCTAGTGGGCGTTGTATTCATGACGGGAGCAAAGGAGGAAGTCAGGTGACGCAAAATAAAGAGCGTCAAAGTCGGCTTAGGGAGGAGGTCGAGTGGATGTGAGGGTCAATAAACAGCTGGACTTTCACCAGGGGAATCGCCGTTTGTGTCCCGCGTTCATTAACTCACGTACGTAAATTATGTTACAAAACAAAGATTTCAATATCAAAAAAAAAAACTGACCTTTTTTAACCCAAACCATGGTCTTTTCCTAAATCTAACCAATTAGTTTTGCTTCAATTCACAACATTAACCACGTGTTTGAAACTGTGACGGTTTCACTTTTACAAAGCATAAGTAGGTGCATTTTGGCCCTTCTGACATGGTAACTGATAACAGCCATGTAATGTGCTAATAACATTCAAATTCAATGCAATTTATCAAAAAAAAAAAAAAAGGGTCAGAATAGTTGACTAATTATATTTTAATGATCCTTTAATTATAATTCAGGCTCGGCAAAAATGTTCACAAATTCTGTGTAGCTGTATGAGTGCATACGAACACACAGAGTTCTCAGTGACATAATGCGTGCCAGTCAGCTCACTGATAATACATTATGAAACGCTCAACACCTGTGGATGTGGGGGAAAAACATTCACTAGTTTCCTTTCTTCCCTAAAGGAATAAAAAACTATACTCTGAGTTTTTGGGGAAATGGCAAGTAAGCCAATATGTCAGCAGGTTTTTGGGAGAATATGCCAATTTCGCCTTTATTCATGCGACTCTCCCGAGGAGACGTGAAGCTGTTTACCCCTGGTGCACCGGAGAGGCGCTCCCTTGCCGTTTGCAGTCGTGAAGTGAGTGACAGGAGAAGTGAACGGAAGTAGAGAAACAGAGAGGGGAGAACAGAGAAATATCATGGTTTTCTTAACCATTTGTGACATTTCAGATTGAACCAAGCTATGACAGAATGTGTGTGTTTGCACTCTACCAATCTTAGGGGCTCCTCATCTGTGTGAGTGGTTTGAGCGCATGCATATAACCGCAACGTCCTGGGTAAGATTCCGGCACTTTATGCCCCTCTCTCCCCCCGACCCCCATTTCTACACTTTCCTCTGTCCAATACAGTTGAAAATGGCGCTAACATTTTTTAAAACCTAGAACTATGGTTGTATGCCTTCGCCAACAGTTTACATTCTGTCTGTCGAAAATGTCATCGCTTCATCATTTTTATCCTATTAGACATTTGTGAGAAATTGTCATGATTTGCATATGAATTCCTGAGCTATGGCCAAAAACGTGTTTTAAGAAGTCACAGTGACCTTGACCTTTGACCTCCAAGTGGACGTTTGTGCCAAAATTGAAGAAATCCCCTCAAGGCGTTCCTGCGATATCACATTCCCAGGAATGGGATGGACAGACAACCCATAAACTTAAAAGGCATAAAAAAAAACTAAAAGATGAATTAATGTTCATGAAAAAAAGAAATCAAACTACAGGAGGAAAATGGGAACATGGCATGTTGACACACTCCTGTACCTTAGATCTGAAGGGCTCGGGGAATCCTCCATGTGGTATCCCGATGTATCCCTGCAGGAACTCAACCACAGACAGGGGGAAGGACAACTCGTCCGCCCTCTCCTCCACTTCTGCCCTGGACAGGTCGTTCTGCACCATGAACTGGGCCAAGTCACCCACGATCTTAGAGGATGGAGTCACCTGAAAGAGAAAGATAGAAGTGTTACGGTCCATGTTGAAACTCTACTTTTGTTTCGGAATTGGAGGATGAAAAGAAGAGCTAATACCAGCTCAGTTTAGTTATTTCACCACAGACTGAGCACAAGATATTAAAGTGCAGATGATATCTCAGTTTGCTTAGGACGAGGAGAGGTACTATTATTTCTCTCTGGTACGTGACTGCTGGCCTTTTAATCTGACAAGCATCAGAAAAACTCACCCAGACAATGTATTGAGGATATTACAGTTTTCCATGGTGTAATCTTGGTTTTACTTTTTTGCAGCTGCAGTTCGTCAAGCTGCACTATTTTCCCTACTGTGTGGTTCTGTGTCAGCGGCGTGCAGGTAGGACTGCACATCCACAATGATTTAACCAACAGAGAAAAGTGTTGACAGAGTCTTTGTTTTAATGAAGATTAAGCATGAAGTGACATGGTGAGAAGGAGCGGCAGGACAGCAGAAACTAAACTACACAGGTCTTCCCTTAAAACAAAGAGGTAAGAAGAAAGGAAAACATTCATTAAAATCACATGTATTCATTCTTTCATTATTTATAATGGCATATCATTATGGTAATAGCGACCCATATTAGCATAATGGTGATAAATGGACTGGGAACAGGACACTGATGCAAATATAAAACTGCCCACATTACTCTTCCATCGTAATGAATGGAGACACAGATTTAAGTCTTGCTGTTGACTTCCATTTGGTATTTGGACCATTAAAGAGAGAGGGCTCAATTAATGACACATTTATAAAACATTAATTGGATAACTTTATGTCTCTCACACAGACTAGACTTTATGGTAACAGTTTGTTATAAACATACTTATAATGCGTTATCATTTCCTCAAAGCTCTATATAATTATAGTTATAAGCACCCATAAATATTCATAATGCTTTGAAACAAGCATTTAATAATAACACTAAACAAAACGAGTCTCCCATTTTGGAGCCACCAGCAGAGGACCAGTGTCCTGCTTATGAGCCAGACTCATAGTTTGAAAACTTAAGCATTGACAGCTGAAAGACGAGAGAACAAAGAGAGGGTCCACACTCTGCTGATATCAGGTGGCAGAGGGGGGAGAGGGAGAGAGAGAGGGAGAGACAGAGGGAGAGAGGCACAGAGAGAGAGAGAGAGAGAGACAGAGACAGAGAGAGAGAGAGAGAGAAAGAGAAAGAGAAAGAGAGAGAGAGAGAGAGAGAGAGAGAGAGAGAGAATGGGTGAATATAGATCAAACATTCCCCAAATAATTCCCCAACAGAGACACCTATTTCAAGAGATGTGATGCCAAATTGAAGCATGAGACCCCCCCACACCCCCCCCTCCCCTGGGACTACCACAACTCCCCTGGGGCTGAGTTGCTTGTGAGGCTAGCAGCTCTCCTGAGATCTCTTTAGTCTTTGAACAAGCACAGTCCAATTTGTGTGTGGGTGTTTGTGTAAGAGCCTCTGGTCTCTGGAGATGACGGGATACAAACCACCTCACTCTCACCTCTTGTAGATAGTAAATGCCAACTGTGCTAACACATCAGTGCTAATAGATAGAACCCTACACAGCGAGATAAACTGTGTGCTAAAGCTTTTTCATATGTAGTCTATTATTGTCTTTCGTCATTACAGTAACAGATATCTCACTGCACCTGCTCTGAGCCTAAAGGAGTGCTGTACTGTAGCAATTAGACTGTAAAGTTTCTGTTTTTTATAATATCCTGCACTTCATATTTCAAAATTCCATAATTTCCAAGACTAAAATGACCAGTCCAGATGTTTATTATGTAAATAAATGGTTTTAAAATCTGCCAACCAGTCAAGTTGCAGTTTACATTCATCACGTCTGTCCAACATGTCATCATTTCATCCTATTCGACATTTGTATGAAATTGTCATTGTTCGCATATGAATTCTTGAGTTATGGCCAAAAAACATGTTTTGTGAGGTCAGAGTGAACTTGACCTTAAACCATCAAAATTCTACTCAGTTCATCCTTCAGGTCAATTGGCAAAATTTGAAGAAATTCCCTCCAGGAGTTCCTGAGATATCACGTCCATGAGACTGTGACTGACGACCCAAAATCATAATGCACGGCTGTCGTCGTAAACACATATTTTCCTTGACGATTTAAAATTGAGAATTTCAGAACCATCCAAGCTGTCTTTTAAAAACAGCCCAGGATGTTAAAGTCCACAACAACTTCACACGTTTTCAAAAGAGCCTTGCGAGCGGATTGAAAGGTGTGCACGTCTCTGCCACGACACCTGAAGCTCCGTGTGACCGGGCTTGTGAATAGACGCGGTAATGAAACATTGCTTTAATAAAATCACCATTTACAGAAAAGTGTTTGATTTGAGACGGCTGCTGAAAATCCCTGGTGAGGCCATTAACTCGATATAGCTGGGGAACAAAAACTCACTGCCGAGATATTTGAAATCTGAAACACAGAAGGCAGCATGACTGTGCGTTCCTCGTCGAGCTTCAGCATGTCTCCCGTTCTCCATTGTTTCCTCTGTCCGTCTCCAAAGTCCATTTTTCTTATTTGTTCACTGCATAGCTCAGAATCGTTACTCTTCTCTTCCTAATCAGTCTTCATGAACAATGCTCACTCCATCCCTCTCCTCCTCGCTTTAACTTCCATCTCCTGTCTGCACACCAACAGCCTCCATGTTGAGTCTTTACTCGTTTCTCATGAATCACCTCCACCCTGTGCCCGTCCCGCTTTTCCTCCGTCCCTCTTCCGACACTTCACTTTTCCTTGATCCACGGTAACGTCAAGAGTGTTCTCATTATCAATATCTGCTGATGAATCACCCACCCCGAACTCTCTCTGGGTGCCTCAAACAGGAAAAAGGAAAATCTTATTTCCAATAATGTGTGAGCCGCACATGATGTGTGATCTTTTCTATATTCGTAGACGAGGAGTGAGGTAAATCACATCCTGGCCGAGCAGGGTTAGAAAAATGTGATTTTCTCTGCTCCTGCGTGTAGCTGAGCTCAGACTCTTCGCTGCAGATGCGTCTCAGTCAGAACTTCACATCTCTGTCGTGTGTACAGAGCACACTGTTAAGGATGTCATTACATTTTTAACTTAGGGATTTAACTGCTCCATGTAGTTGCCTTTTTCTCTACAACAGCAATGCTTGCAAACTTCAGTGCAGCACAAAGAAAACTGTTCATCAGTTGGACTGATGTTAGCAATCTACTTCTTCAACCTCTGAACAAAAGCAAATCCACTAGAAAAGGCAAATTGTTATTCTACCTCAAGTCAGCTGCTACCTACAGCCAGCAGCTCTGTGGGACTGTAAAGAAAACCAAACAATTAAAAGTCCAAAATTAGTTTGTGATCTTTAGCAGTGAAGCGGAGGCGTCAGAATAAAGGTCTGATATCACAAGAGGTTTTTATGTTGCGCTACATAGTTTTTTTGCGTGAAGATGACGTAAGTAGAAAGGTCAACATGTAACTTTCTACATTATTTAAATACCATACTTTTTTTTTCCTCCTAAATTTGTGACTTTAATCTCAGAGAATTAGATTTTATTTATCTCACAAATGTATGACTTTAAATCTCACACAATATTCAGATTTTTTCTCTCGTAAATTTATGGTTTCAATCACCAAAATGCGGAGTATTATCTTGGACTCTAACCCCCCCATTGTCCGGCTCTGTGATTTTTTTTTATCCATTAGGGCCCTTATACGCCGTTGTATCTTTGAGACTGATCTCTCCACGTCGCTCTCACCACTTAAACTCATCTGTAACCTCACACAGTTCCTCACGCAGACTCATATCATCACACTTGACACATGAGGCCTGTTGCAGCCTCGTCCACCTCATCTCTCCACTTTGACTCGGCCTTTCTATTCTCTCTCCATGTTAGCTCTCTCACACTCCTCTACTTCTGCCTTTTGTCCCTCTTTCTCACTTCCACATCTACAGCTCTCGCTAAGTGCTCCTGCATGACTCCACACTCCAGCTGAAAACTGGTATATTCAAGTGAGTGAGTGTGTGTGTGTACCAGTGATTCTGTGTGTGCGCCTGTCTGTGTACTTTGTTTTGAAATGCAACTCTATCCAAAACTAAACTCCCCTAATGGCAAAGGATTATATCATCCAGAACAGTGTGTGTGCATCTGTGTGAGAAAGAGTAGGTAAACACACACACACACACACACACACACACACACACACACACACACACACACACAAAATGTCAGGACTGGAAGAGACAGGAGAGAGGAGCGATAACGAGAGAGGGGGAGGAGCAGTAGAGAAAGGATAGAAAGATTAGAGATAAATAAAGGAAGTCTAATCGAAAGGAGGGAAAGTGGGAGGGAGCCATGAAGGTGGAGATGAGACGAAATGAAAGTGGAGAGGGAGAGCAGGGAGAGACAGCAGACAGGATGATTAAGAGAGAAACAGAAAGAGTAAGAGAGAGCGAGAAAGAAAGGAATGGACAGATGAACGGAGGAGAGGCAGAACAGACAGGAGCAATAGACATCTGCAGCCCCACAGGCAATACAAGGAGGAGCTCCCCCTGCAAGTAAGAGGCACAGAGTGTGTGTGTCCGGAGTGTGGAGGTGAGCGAATACGTGTCTGTAATTGCAAAAGGAAAGTGACAGAGTAAGTTAGGTAAAGGAGAAAGACAGAGCATACACACACATACAACTTGTCCTCTTTATATTGACAGGCTCATGTTGTGACAGATGTAGCCGAGCGATAAAGAGAAGGAGAGGACAACGGAGAAAAGGAGCACAAGTTCAATGCAGAGGAAAAGAGGCCGTGACAGTTTCAGGACTTTTCATAACTAAACTAGAAGAGCACTGGGAGAGCGCAGCCGAGGCCGTCTCCATAAGTCAAAAATAATGAGTGTAGCCGACACGTGATTCGGATGTGCTCCAAAATGAAATGTGTTCTTCCTTGGCCCATGCTACACCCTTCCACGAAGGTCCATGAAAAAAAAAAAATAGGTGATTGGACTGCCTGCTAAAATTAAAATTTAATTTGTAGAAAAACTGGTGTAAAAGTGTAAAATAGCTAATTATTGTTTGATGCGAGGTTATGTGCCCGACTTGGTCTTGGCTGGTGACTTCCTGGAGTCTTGGCTGGTCGCCTGGCAGTCTCATGGCAACGACAGGACTTCAGTGGTTTCAATCTTCTCATCTTATTCTCAGCAGGAAAGCAAATAAGCTCATTTCCCAAGATGTCGTACTATTCCTTTGAAGATATCATCATGGGCTTAAAAACTTGTGATGGACTTTTTTCACACATTGCTTTTCGTTTGGAAATAAGTGAGAGCCAATGAGCCCATAAGTCGGATTTCTTTCCCTGTCAGTTCAGAGACATCCTGTACAAATATCTTGATTCACCCTTAAAAACAAGTAATGAGAATTAATAAGATAAGGAAAAGTAAGTAATCACATTAATGCAAATGCTGGTGATGGAAAGTTAAAACTCTGACATAATTACACTTGATTGTCTTTTCTTATGGTGGGGAGGGGCAGTGTACTTGATGAAAAGAATAACTTTATTATCCTTAAAACTCCTCCAAGGAGGTTATGTTTTCAGGTTTGGTTAGTTTGTCAGCAGGACTATAGAAAAACTACTGGTCCGATTTTCATGAAACTTGGTAGAAGGGTGTAGCATGGGCCAAGCAAGAACCCATTACATTCTGTGGTGTGAAGTGGTTTGAAAATTAAGTATTGTGACAAGCACAATCCTTCATCCCAGCTCTGAGCTAAAAAGATATGGCTTGTGCAGTGCTGTGCATGCGAAAGCATGGTCAACTTATATACCTGGGTTGCTCTGCTGAGTGCCAGCGCAGTGTGTGGTGTGTCTACTTTATATCTTTATCTGACAAGCACACTCTCTCTCCCTTATCGACAAGCCAACTGTGTGAGAGAGACGCAGCCATCGTCAAGCTAACAGGATACAACAGAGAGCATAGCAGGGCCTGTAGGCAAATTAAGCCAACATTGGCTTGTGCAGTGAAGCCCGCAGAGTCTTAATTGAATTGATAGAGTATGGGGAGAGGAATTGATGAGGAAAACTTAGAGGAGGGGGGGGGGGGGGGAGAAAAAAAGAGAGAGAAATGAAGAGAGAAATGGAGAAAGAGAAAGAAAAAAAAAAATAAATAAAAAAAAAAGAGAGAAGGAGGATGTAGAGTAATGGACAATCTCAAACCAGAGAGAGCAAATGAAGAAGGATGGCTGGGGAACAAGCGTGTGTAAAGCAGCGATGCGATGCGGAAGGGAAAAAGAAAAAGCGACTTGATAAAGAAAGAGAATGCAAACTAGGAAACAAAATAATTACAGAGTGAGTATAACACGGTGAAAGAGGGATGAATCTATCGCTAAGCGGAAAACAAAGGAATTAATGAAAGATAATGAAAAACAAAAAAGCAGGATAAAGGTGAATTTAGGCTCAGAATGAAATTGTTGACTGGAGAATTAGCAATAGAGCTCCCTCTCCACGACTATGATTAATGTGCCCTTCAGGAAATCAACCTAGTTCACCGGAGTTTCTATCCACATTTAAATAGAGTAAGGCAACACAAAGAACAAAACAGTGCTGAATAAAAATATCCTGCTGAAATAAAACTTGCCCGGTAAAATAAATCTAATACAAAATAGGTACAATTTGCTAGTTTAGATGTAAAAATGTCTAAGGAAAGGGCAAAACTATAAAAAGCGTTGGGTAGAGTAAGAAAAGTACCCACAGACGCAGAGGAATCCAGGGAAGGTCAAACAGACTGTGAAGGCAGACAGCACAGAATAGCAGGTGCATCAAACCTTAATCTGGGATTGAGTCACTGAAGAGATGCTAATGGTGGAATATCAAATACACGGCAGAAACACCTTCGCGCTACAGTCTGTGTAGGGCACTGAAGATTGGTAAACGAAGCAATGTTGTCTTATGCAAGACATGAACACATTCCTGAAAATGAACAGAGGCACTTGTGATGTTCCATCTTCACGTCTCACCTTAATGAGGTCTCCTAGGAGTTTGTTGGCTTCGGTATAGGCCTTCTTCACCTCCTTGAACTTATTTCCCAGTCCCATGCTGTGAGCCTGCAATAAAACAAACACCAGCATGAGTGAGTAGAGAAATTACCTTTTTTATATTCCTTTTGAGGAAAATAAGTCAAGGCTCAATCAGTGCCAACCTGTGATTTAAGGCTATAATTTGTGAAGGGACACACACAGTTTTAGAATTGATGGCTAAGACGCTCGTAAGCCCCTGTAAACTGTATTTTGATACTCAGTGCATGTGTTCAAAACTTGTTGATATAAACGAGCCACAGCTAAGCTACAGGACGTGCACACACGTTGTTCTCCCAGCAGCTGCACAGCGTTGTGGATTCAGTCACGTTCAAATAGTCTGTGACACATGTCAGAGTGTGACAATGTGCACAATGTAGACACTCGTGTTTGTACTTAATGTACCGTACAGCATTACCAAACACCAACATACGTTCTTCAAGCAATATTTTCAGAGGTTTCTACAACAGTGTCACTGATGAATGCACTTCCTCGGTTTCATTTCTCGCATCTGCAGTATAGTAGAATAATATAAACAATATATTATTTTCTCCAGAATATTATATAGTTTTAAAACTTAGACTGTACACGTCTGAAAATTTAGATTTTTTTTTATGTCAATAGTCCATTAATTTAACCGTCAAATTATAGTAAAAAGTGACACTTTACAGGTGGATCGAGGTGAATATAAATATAATGTTACACTGAGCTAATACGTGTTTACATCCTTTCATCCCTAAGGAGATAAAAATGTGGCAAAGAGCTTTGTGAAATGCAGCTTGAATCTTATTTAGCTTCAAAATCAATCACTTACACAAAACACAATAAAAAGCGACCAGAATAGCTCACTGTACCTGGAAGTGAAGGTTGGTGTACTGTCCTCCAGGGATCTCGTTCTCATAGACATCAGCGTTGCCTGATTTCATGGTGGCGGTGCAGTCGAATGGAGCATACAGGCCTCGTGCTACTTCCCAATATTCACTGTAGTCGAATACCTTCTCCAGAGCAATGCCTGCAGCGGAGCAAAATGACATCAAATCAATGTCCACCATGCACATTTTCTTTTAATGAGACTTGACATCACTGATCTACAGACAACAATGTAACAAGAGGAGACAAATGTATAAAACAGCTTGGTAATACTTTTGTGTTTTCAGAAAATAAATCTAAAGCCTGGAATATGGTGAGATATTTATGGGGGGGTTTAATCATATGCTGTGTTGAGCAGAGATTTATGTGTGTACAAAAAAATGACTAACTGCAAATGTAGCTTTGAAGCCAAAAATGTTGTGATGTGTGGAATTGTTGTGGAAGCTTGTGTGCCAACCTGCCATTCACCTGTGCCAACTAGCAAACTGTGACAGTCCTGGATTTATGCAGTTGATTTAGATGTATTAAAATATAAACATGATGCGAGTGTCAAGTTTTTTTGAACATGCAATAATCTATCCACCAGACTAGTATGCTGGTTTTTATTCTCTACAATACAGAGTCCTCATTATCAAAGTAGTCAGCAGGAGAAACCAAAATGTCAGCCAGAGACGTTTCTACAATCAAGCCTGAGCTACGGTGTTGGTTAAGCGCACTTATTAGCTTATAATTGCGCATTTAAATCTTGCCTTTGCCGCTCATTAAATCCCTTATTTTGTGATCCTCAAAAAAAAAACATCTGTTGCTCATATTCATGAAATCCTGCTGCAGCAAGTTAGGTGTGCTAAAGCTGATTACCTTGAAAGGGAAAATCTGCTTTAATGCTATGACAGACATGGCAGTGCATGAGCTTTTTTGGCTAATGATGACCAAAATCATTCATGTTAATGAGACAAACGTAGCTCTTTACAGCAACAATAACAAGCTTGTATTTTCATGATTCAAAGCGACGACATACTCGAAAAAGTGTTTGTGTGACTCCACTGTGATCTTTGCGGGGAAATGGCGCTACTGTGAAATAAATGTCAAAGTAATGTGCATGTTGGTTCTCCTCAAATTCAACTGCCTGCCAAGCTCAGTAATTAGGTCCATTTCCTTCTCTGTTTGACAACATTTAGCTTTCATTTATGCTTCCATTGTGAAATGACAGCCACAATTTACACGGGGAAGTGCCAGCGCCATTCACATGTCAGTGCCAAGCTTAGGCCACGTTTCACCTCTCTGCGATACCAGCACCTCGTGGTGCACTTCATGTGCTTTACGTTAGTGAACAAAAGGGATATTTGCAAGATTCTAGCAGACGTGTAGCAGAGGCAGTAACTGGGAGTTCTCTCAGCTGAAAACACAAACTGCTCTCATCCGTCTCATCGAACTCAACAACAAAGTCAAAAAGGTCAAAAAAATGTTGAACTATTCCTTTAATACTCTTAATTAAATGTTAAGTGGAAAAACTTGTAAGCACTCGCTTTATCTAAAAGATAGTGCTAAAAAGCATCATAAAGCAGAATATATCAGTGGTGGAAAGTAACTAAGTACTGTTTGGTTTTTTAGTACTATTTTAAGCTAAAGTTTACTTCTACTACATTTTTAAAGGGAAATATTGTACATTTGCCTCCACTACATTTATCTGGCAGCTGTAGTTACTTTACATATTAAGATTTTACATAAAATAATCACATGATAAGCTTATAAAAGACAAAGTATTGTTAAAGATTAAACCGGTGCTTCCCAACCTTTGAGGCTGTTGACCTCTGTCGAGCTGAGGCTCCGTCATATTTCAGACATCTATGAACAGTTTCACAACATTTTTCAGATGGTTTCATTTAAATAACAGTTTGAGGTAAAAGTATCATATGTGTCACAAAAAAAAAAAGCAAAGAATAGAAAAACAAATGCAAATTAGGGAAGCTACATTTTCCAACTCTGACATGGACATCTGGAGACCCTTGACCCCTAGGTTGGGAACCACTGGACCAAACAACCTAACTGTATATAAAGCAGTTAAAACCAGCTCCACCTGGACCAGCTACAACAGTAAAATACTGCTCACACAATCCTATGTCATACATCAGTCACAGGGGCCATCTTTAACTTTTGATACATTAAGTGCATTTTGCTGTACTGTTACTTAATAACATTTAGAACGCAGGACTTTGTCTTGTAACCGAGTATAATAATTGTATAATTAGATAGTTGTATTGATACGTTTACTAAGGTAAAGAGGTCTGTGTACTTTAGATTGTGATCTGAACCCCAGGCCTTTTGGTGGAGAGGCTGCTGAGCTACAACAGCTTCCCGAGGAGACGTCTAATTAGAAAAACACCATGCCTGTGAGGTGGTAAGTACTATGAAAGCAGGAAGTTAGGTTGAATCGACTGACTTCAATTATCAGGAAAGTGAGCAGAAACCTTTGGTGTGGAGCATCTTTCTCAACCAACAGGAAAGTTGGCCATAACGGAGCGAGCATAATAATACTGCGTATTAGTTGCATCGGTTTCTGCTACTGTGATGACCTAACTTGCCTCCTGGGATTAAAAGGTTTATTTTACCCTGTATCCTATAAATATGGAGAACAGCTGCAAATGGATTCTGACGCTTGCTAAATCACGCTGAAGGTAAATACAGCTTTGTTTTTTCTGGACTGCTGGTTACGCTCCCAAAATCATCAACCACTGCAACATATGTAGAACAGAAGCATGGAGGCACACAAGCACGAGCGTGTATCAGTCATTTAGATGGCTGCTTGGCATTGACAAAGTGCCATCAAACTGACTAATGCAGGAGGCAAACAGACACACACACACATTCGCATTTATAAATTGTACACGTGTTTATACACACACAGTTGTAGAAAGACAGCCACACACACAGTTAGTGGTTGATGAGACGATGAGAGCTAACCAAGACACACAGATGAAGACAGATGAACATGAGCAGATTCAGGGACAAAAGACGGGGAAATTGAACGCAGACGGATGAAGAAAGGGAGAGATGAGGAGGTGAATGAGAAGCTAAACGTGTTGGCTCACCTTGTGTCTATGGTTGACGCCTACATGTAGTAATGTCTGAGCTTCGTGTACATTCTTCTGTGTGTTTGATAACCGCTACATCTTAGACGGATGCATTGTTGTGGCAGCTGAAAAGTCCTCATCAATTAAATCCATGCATGATGCATGAGGAAAGGCAGTAAACGCTGTGTCAAGCAAACACAAGGGCCACTTTAATGTGTGTCATCATTCAACAGCACGAGTGTTTGTGAATATGTATGACTTTTAAAATCCACGCACACACTATGGCTGAATGAATAAATGAACTGACAGCTGAAAGACAAATGAATTAACCAGAGAAGCGCTGCTTTTGCTTTGACAAAGAGAGACTGTGAGAGACAGTGAGGGAGTTTGAGGGAGTGGAATGTGCATGTAAAGTGCTCTTAATTGCTTCTTTTTACTGAGTGAGAGGGAGGGAAGAGGGGAAGGATGGAGAGACAATGTGAGAGAAGCGGGGGTGATGGGAAAAAGGCACGAGAGCAGAGGGAGGGAGGGAGGGAGAGAGAGAGAGAGAGAGGGAGGGAGAGAGGGAGGGAGGGAGGGAGGGAGAGCACACTGCACACACTGATTACTGCTTTGTAACAGAGATGGGAGAAAGAGAGGGAGGGAAGGCAGTAAACAGCATAAGGTCAGGAAGGTATGGAAGTATCCAAGGCAGTGCTCTGCTGGATTATAAAAGCAGCAAGGTAGTCAAACGGAGATGGAAGGGA
Source organism: Bovichtus variegatus (assembly GCA_943593645.1). NCBI lineage: Eukaryota > Metazoa > Chordata > Actinopteri > Perciformes > Bovichtidae > Bovichtus > Bovichtus variegatus. The sequence continues at coordinate 6,217,976 of CALSCE010010667.1, read as the reverse complement.
GAGAGGCATAAAGAGAGGCAGAGATGAAAAGAACAGACGAGCACAAGGTGACAGGTAGAAAATAATTTTGAAGTTTGCCTGCATGTGGATGCATAATGCATGTACCAGGGTCCCATCAGGATACTCTATAAGTATGCACACATGTGTGTCTGTGTGTGTGTGTGTGTGTGTGTGTCTGTGTGTGTGTGTGTGTGTGTGTGTCTGTGTGTGTGTCGTCCTGCAACCCAATCTCAGTCTCAAGTGAGGCAAATTGAAATTCCACGAATAAACTGACACACTTGAAAACCTCTTGCTCTTGAGTAACGACCTTGTCGTTCTCTCCTTCTCTTTTCGGGGAGCTGTATGCTCATAAATTGATATCCTGTCACTAACTTGGACTGCGTCTAAATGAGGGGAGAGTTTCTCTCCCTCATGCTTCCTACATTGGCCTGAACAGTATTTGCCAGCTCGAGAGAATGGATGAGAACCTGTTGCGTTCAGCTCTGTGTTGAATGTGTCGACAGGGAGTTTTCCTTTCAAAGCACAAGTCACACATCTTACTGAAAAAAACCCCCAAAAAAACACAGCATGTCTTAATGGCTGTTGCTTCATGGATTCTACCAGCATTAGCTCCCTCTTCTACGAGAGATTTCTCCCTGTATGATTGTTTCTGCAGCAATATTTAACAATGAGCCTAGAAAAGAAAGCCGTTCTCTTTGAATGCGCCCTGAGAGACTAACAACAACAACATGCTTACTGTCGTCCTCTGCTTCACAACACCACTGCAAATATAACTGACTGGATGGAAATTAGGAGGTCAAAACTAAACTGACCCAGAAATACAAAGAGCACCGCCTCTTTTTAAAGAGTGGCTCAACACCAGTGTTTAAACCTCTCGCCTCGCTGCAGGGACGTAGAAGTGTGTGTGTGTGTGTGTGTGTGTGTGGGGGGGGGGGGG